>CM076577.1:1399934482-1400411796 GCA_034641835.2 Pinus albicaulis
ATGATTTCTTGTTTTGATCATTGAAAAAGATCGAAGGGAATTCTAATGAAGTCTTGAGGTCATTTACAATAGTTACTTTGACATTGAGGATATTGATTTGTCTTCTTTTCAACTAAATCCTCATGATCAAAGTCTAATCACATGTGAAAATGAAGAACAATCTAATTTAGAAATTGTTCCAAATAGTTCTCATTTTCAAAAAAATAATCATACTTATGATTTCAGGTTTCAAGAAACCATTCCAATTTATGATTTAAATGATGATCAAGCTCGCATTTCTATTCAGAATCATATCCTTCTCTCTAATTCACAAGTGGGTATCAACAATCATTCTAATTGCATTATTCTGCCCAATTCTTGTGAAGAGGAAATTACTTTAAGTCAATCCCAATTGTGTTGTAACAATAATTGCAACACTAGTGTAAACTATGATTCAATTTTGTTATTTTTTCAACAATTAATTTTAACTTCAGATTTATTTTCTGTTTTTAGTCTTAGATTTTTAGATACTTTGTGCTGGCATATTGAGCAGCTCAATATTGAACACTCAATTGATGCATTACCTCAAGGGAAAAATGAAGATTCAAATTATAATTGTAAACATCAAAAGTTATTAAACTTCCAATTTCAATTAATGTTCATTCCTTATCAATTACTTATTACTTCTCAAGAGCAATGCCAAAAAGAAAGTGTATTTTCACTTTATGACCAAAAATATAATTCAATTAATAATATTCCATTGAATCTAACACATTTCCATCCATTTTTCATTGACTCATTTGGAAAAAATTTGGGAAGTTTTCCTTCACGGAAGATTGTTAATAATTTAACACTTAAACATAACACTAACAAAATCACACAAGCTATTGTTTCCGACAGATTATTTCTACAACCTAGCCTGTCATCTTCTCTTTTAAACCTCTCCCACTCAATAATGGAAATCCATCCAGATTTCTATGATCCAATTGAAATTCAGTTGGAAAGGGTATTTCAAGAAAAAGGAATGGTGAATAAGCTACTAACAATAAATATACATTTTGCTTTTAAATTTAGTTTTTGTAATTTAATTATATTTGCATTTTTATTAATTTTTGACATGTATATACATGAATGAATTAAAATGCTTACATGGTTTCATTGGAAGTATGACTATACCTAGTCATGTTTCCTTCATTAATTTAAAAAGAGGAATAGATTAATTTTCTTTTATGTTTGCATTTATTTCATTATTTCAGATTTTCAATAAAACAAGTAATGAATCCAATTTCTTTTGGGCATCCCATTTCAATTATAGAAAAACACCCTAGAGAATTTTAGAAGCTCTTGAATTATCTGATCATAATTATCTGTCAAGCCTTTAATTTTCTTGTTTTTCAAAATTCATAACATTGATCATACATGAAGAAATTCTAAGAATTTTCTACTACTTGACAATTTTTTATTCACGAGTAATTCTAAGAACTCATTTTTACAACTCTTTTCTTCTGATGTAATTTTGGAAATGATGCAATTTCAAAAAATTCATTACTTAGCATTTTAGATTAAAATAAGAAGGTGATGTTGAACTTATGCAAATTTTGAGAAAATTTGGGAGAACTTGAAGCTTCAAAGAGGTAAAACTTACAATCAAAATTCTTCCAAGTATGTGTTTACAGGTTCATCATCATCTTTTGTTTATTTTTATTTCAAAGGTTGTTTCTTATTTCTATTTTTTTTTTGTGCAGATCTTCATTAACTTGATTATGTAGATCTGAGATAAGCAAGCAACCAACCCTTTTTTTCAAAATCCACAACATATTCAGGGAAGTATTTATGATTTCACCTGAAATTTGAAGGATATCTAAATTTTTCTTATATTGAAATCCTGATAAGTCTTAATAAATTGTCAGAATAATCATATCAGATCATTTTATTTCACAACTCTCTTTATAAGAAAATTTTGATAAAATTAATTTCCAATCAAAAATTTCAACATTTAATTAAATTATTAAAGGGTTATTTATTATAAAGCAAAGTTAAATCACTCACTTTCTTTTTGAATTGAATACTTTAAAGAAATCATCGACCCCACATATGGCTCATTATATATCGCAAATCACATATCAGAGGCTCTAAAATGAACATACACTAAATATATCTGACTTCCTGATATTCTCATTACTTCCAGTCTCCAATGATCTCTTCGTCTGATATCACATTATATGTATCACAACATTTAATCAGAAGCAACTCTTAACAATTCCCGATAGGAAACCTTTGATGCATATCTTCTGAATCAATTTCAATACTCTTACTCATTTTCCGATAAAAGTTACTTCGCCAAAACTGCGATGTTCATATAACCCAGAGCCGATATGACATTTAAATCCTCTTTTACAGACATCACATCCGTTTATAAATCACAAATTTGGTAGCGACATATATTTAAAAGTTCAGATGTCCCGGATCCGATATGCAATTAAAATTCATATAATAAAAATATCAGGTCCGTTCTTCATCGCACATCGGCGCATCAACGAAATTACATTTTGCATATCAGCATTTTTAGTGGTTATAGTTAAAACCTCACTCATTAAGTTATATTAGTTGCGATGCGATAAATGATAAGGTAAGGAGATTTTGATGCAATGATACACATATCGCATATCGCACGAGATACGTAATATGTTAAACAATAAAAGTTGCAACAAGCGATGTGGAGTTCGCTACGAATTGTAAAATCACAAAATCACAAAATTGGAAAAGAGTTAAGTTTTGAAATCTGCTAGAAGGTAAATTATAAAAGATACGAAGTGAAACCATGCATGATTGGTCACCATTTGTGTGGGCCACAAAACCAAAATTTTGCGCATATATTTTGATATTTGCAATCAAGTGCATCATTCATTTATCACATTTTCATTATCGCAAGAATAATATCGGCGTTTCAGTTCATTCACAAGCTTTAATCTTCCGATATGACTATTCTCTGATATCGCATTCATTCCTTTGCAGTTTCCCATCACACATGCTCATCTCGCGACATTTCCATCACAATAATTATATCGCATTGCTAACTCAAATGAAACTTTGGCTTTAAGATCTTTTGATGCGATAAATTTCGATATTCGACTTTCCATCATTTTTTTTTTAATTATTATGGAAAGAGCTCAATCGCATATCGACAAAAGTGTAAGTCGCAAATTTTAAGTTATGTATGGAAAATAATCTCGTGATGCGAAAAATTTAGCAAGGTAATTTATCGATGATTAATTCATATTTTTAATTTTCTTTTATTTTGATTTTTCTCCATACTTATCATATAGAGATTTAAATCATATTTATATATTGTTACATTATTCGGGATTCTAAATCAATTTCAATACTTTGTGGCTGATATAAATTTAGAATGAAAGAAGCAAAAATAACATTCAATGCTACAACTCATAAACAAGCACATATTCACCCTCATTTTTTATGTATTCGATTTATTTCTGATTCCTTGAACATGAAACATTGCTTTCTTTTAGTTTACTACTTGTTTTACTTTAGATTTAATAAATAATAAATTTCGGTCAATAAAAATTCTTCATGCTTTTAATTCTAATTTAAGAAAGAAGTTAACTTGCATTGGAGAAAATCATCTTTCTCAAGTAAGAGTAAATGTAGTTCTCCAATGGTAAGTTTCATTTACCCACTTTAATTTATTTTCATTTCTTCATTTTAGTTTTTCTTGATCTTGAACTTTGTTTTTCAGGTCTTCATGAACCATTCGCACCTCTACCAAATCAGTTTTCAAATTTATTTTTGCTCTTTGAGATTCTTGAAAGAAGCAATAATCATCCTCATTGAATCAGCTACACTGGGGAGTTTCTAAACCTTTAGTCTTTTTCTTTAAGCATTGTTTTTATTAGAAAATAGTTAAGATGCTTTTATGCAAGTTTTGCCTTGAAAAAAGAAAATTTGCAACAGACAGAAACATCTCATTCAGCATATTATCTATCATAACTATTATTCACCTTCTACTTTTTGAGAGCCTCATTTTATATAACTTTACAAGATAAAAACTTTAAAATCTCAACATAGGAATGAACATACATATGTTTATTTTCTTTTATAATCCTTTATTGAGAAATTCATATAAGCGACCTTGTTAGAGTTTAGTTTTCAAATTTTGTTTTTATTTCAATTTTTTTTCTTTCTTCATTTTTATTTGTTGATTTCTTTTCTTACTTTAGTTTAGGAATTATTTTCCTTTTGTTTTCAGTTTTGATTTGATTTTGGTGACTTTGTCATGATTTATGTGAAAGTAATTTTTCTTACCTTACAGTTGTTGACATACATGAAAAATATTTTACTTTATCAATTTAAGTGAATTTCATTTATCATTAAATGGATATCTTTATGGAACCATAAAGCCATCTTGCTTTAAATATTTTTCATGGAGGAACACACATCCTTTCTAAGTGATTGAGTTTATTTTTTCAAAGAAAAAATTGATTTGAGTTTAATTCAATGAATCTCTCCTACCCCTCCACATAAAAATCCTCTGATTGATAGTTGCAGGGAAAGAATTTAAAGCAAACATTATGAAATTACTATGTCCATTAAACATAAAATATCTATTACTATTCCACCTCTTTCACTCAAATATATCATAAATGAAAAGCTTGCAAATGCGCTTATCAAAAGAGTGATAAAAATAGGAAGCATCGAAAATACAAGTAAACTCGTCAGGGCTATGGATGCTCGCTGGCAGCGGGACTAGGCTTGTATGGTATAAAAGATCACTTCGTCGGGGTATTGTTCAGGCTCGCTGGTAGCGAAGCAATGTCAGAGACAATCACAAAATGGATATATGCTTTATCAAAAACTCTTATCTCTACCTTCTATTTTTCACATGAGGAAAAAAAAATAAATTCCCCAAATTTGGATTCATCATTTTTACTCAAGTTTGTTTTAAGTACTTAACTTTACAAACTCATATTGCTTAATCTATTTATGTGAGACCTATGGAAATGTTTTACTATTAGACGATTAAGTGATTTCCATTATTCTTAACCTTTGAGTAAATTAAGTTCGTTATCTTTAATCAGAGATAACTGGTTCTTCTCCCGCATGTCGCCATTGTTGTGGTAAAACATAACCCCCCCATTTTTTATTTATGTACTTCAAATACTGGGGACTCTTTCTGCAAAATTTTTGGCTAAACACCTTTTAGAATTTTGATTAAGTTAAAAATCCTACATTTTTTGTCATTTTTTCATCTTCCTCGGAATTTTGTTTTGATTGCTTTATTGAGTCTGTTTTTTCACAAGCTTTCCAACGATACTTGTTTCTTTCCATTTGGTCAATCGGTTTGTAAATGGCACTCCTTTGAAGTTTAATCATTTTCTCACTTGGGTTAAAAAATGGATAAAGTGTACCAATATTTTAATTATCGTAATTAAAATAGTCATTCATTGTAAATATTAACTTTTAGTTAATTTTTACTAATTTTTCACTAACAATCCTACAAATTGACTCAACTAAATTGTATAATAAATGAAAACATGTTTCGGGATCTTAGTAATTTTTATCAAGTGGTTATTTTAAAAACAAATTTTCAAACCCAAAACCCAGAATTGCAAAAAAATCCAAAGTCTAATTTGTAGGATGGTTAATCCAACCTATAGCTTTTTTTTTTTTAATTTAACAATAAAAAAAAAAAATTATAAAAAAAAAATTACAATAAAATTTTCTTTGCGCATATCGCATATCGCATATCACAATTTTTAATTCTTAACAAAATAATTTCGCAAACAAATTGTGAATGGGAAAATGCGAAGGGTTCTTAGTTTTATGCAAAGTCGATTCACCATATAACTCTCGCACCTCCACCTCACTCACCCTCCATCTCACCTCACCATACCTCATGATTACCTCATAATTCTCTCTTCCCTTATCCCTCCTCTCTCTTCATATTAATACTCACGTCTCCACTCCACTCCTCTCTCTCACGTGGTGTGTTTTTTTTTTAATTATTAATTAGAATAATTATATTATATAATACCATAATTAATATTATATTTTAATTATAATATTTTTATTATAAATTTAATATAATTTAAATTATAATATTGATATAATATTTTAATATTTTAATTAATAAATAAATCATTTTTAATTAGTTTAATTTTATTTTCAATTAGTTTTTATTAATCAAAATTATTAATGTAATTATAATTAATTAATTGATAATTATAATTTAATTTAAAATTAGATTGTAACTGAATTGGATTAATAATATAATTACAATTAATTAGCATTAATTAATTAAAAACTATAATTTAATTTAGGATTATAATTTAATTAAAAAACTCTGATTTTTAGCCCAAGCAACAAAAATTCTAGAATTCTCTCAATTTTAATATACAAACTTTGGAAGCTCATAAATGAAGTTTTATTTGGCCAAATGAGGCCTAGGACAGCTCATTAGATAGATAAAATCATAGAGAACATTTCTGAAGTTGTTTCATTTCCATATTTGATCATTTATTGGGTCTAAAATTCAGCAGAAGATCATGCTCCGAATTTTTAACAAAATAAATTTTCTGAGTTTTATTTTCTACATTTTAATTTGCCCACAACTTCTTCTAAATGCATATCCATTCATCAATGATATCATTGGCCAATTATATCAACACATAAATCAAAAGAAAGATTATATTTCCTTTTTCAATTATTTATTTAATTAAGTTTTGATTGGATTTACTTTCATTTGTTTTCGCATTTTGATTTTATTTTTACATTTTAATTTTGTTTTGATTTGTTTTTGCAGGACAACAGTTGAAGAGATGAGAAGAAGAAACTCTCAATCAATGAGGAGGCTCCAAGAATTGAAGAATATGATTTTAAACCAATGAAAATTGATGGAGAAAAACAACTCTTCAACAAACTTTCCTATGAAGAATTCTTTTGTAAATATTATAAATAGTAGATTGCAAAATGTAATAAGGGGATTCTCTCCTCTATAATTCTAGAATTCTTGATTGCACTATTGTCTAAAGGATTTAGAGGTGTAGGGTGAGAGGAGAGGAATCTCAGATTTGGAAATTATTGAGGTTTTTCTTTTACATTCTGAGTTATGTATAATGAATAGAGTCCTGCACTACTGTAGCTCTGATTTTGAAAGCAAAAGTTCAAGCATTGTAAAATATTGTTAGAGACCATAGCTCGAGAAATGAACTTAATAAATTCGTATTTATAATACTATTATTTTAAATGATGGTTCCATTTTATGACAATATAATTGTGTCAATTTACTCGCATACTTGTGCACTTATTTCGGTATGAGTAATTTGCATTAATTTATGTTATTATTTATCTCTACTCTTATGGGATGAATTCTGATTTCTGAGTAACAATTTACTCATAAATCTGTCTTATAAAACTGATTTATAGAATAGTGATATGTTGTGAACTATTTTCACATGTTATTGTTTAATTATTCAAGTTACTGATTAAATTATCAATATCATTTTGAGAACTACTTCCTTAGTTTTGTTGATTGATTATTTCAGTGAAGAGGTCTCTAGATAAGAATTTGTTTGGTATTCACAACATCAGTTAATTGAACTACTTCGTTAGCTTGATATTCATTTAAAACAAACATATTTAAATCTCAATTATTTTAAAACATCTTGCTCTCACTTGGTATATATGTATATCTGCCTAATTGAGATAGGATTAAAATAGTTTCTTTTTCTTGCATCTTAGAATAATATTGCATTTAGATTAAATTATACATCCTTAATAAGTCCTCTTCCAAAAGAGGCAAAACTTTAGTTGTGGCCTGGCTAAGCCCAAATTAGCTTAAGGATCACTTTCTTGCCCAATCAGGAAGAGAAACAATCTGATGTCTCTTTCCCATTGGTAGAAAAATTCATATTTTTAGCCAATGGAGATTGAAAAAAGGTAACTGGACATAGTTAAACTAGTCGGAGCCATCATTCCAAACGGAAAATGAACTGTTTAAGGTCCAGACCGGGTGGTCATCCCCCATGTCGTTGCAATGAATTTTGAGGCCTCAACAGTATGATGGTGACTTTCCACAGTCTTGAGCTTATAATGGAAGTGAATCTCAGCTTAGTTTCCTACCATGTGATGATTCAACATCATCGTCAAGTTTCTATGTACATGTTTTTCCTATTTATTTCTAGGGTATGGCATTACAACATATTGAGATTATCATTAGCGTCGTGATGTTTCTTGAAACTCTAATTAATATTTAGAGTTGGTTTTGGTTCTTGACATAACTCCTCTTCTTTATGTACTAATATAAAATAAAAATATTTATTTAAAGTCCTCAAGTATTTTGTTTTAAATTATACTTAAAGAAAAATTGTTAATAAAATATTATCATTTATTATTAGTATGACTTAATATTGAGGGTCTTGAAACGGCCAAAGGGTTTAATGATTTTATTGTTTCTCATTTGAATACATAATTTTATGCAAGTTATTGTAATAGTAATAGTATATACCTTCTTGGATATGGTTATACTAATTTTTTTATTATTAATTTTTTTATTAAAGTATTGGGATTTAACCTATTCCTCATTATAGAAGGAATGTCCATTTTTTGTACTTGGTGTCAACTTGACATATATTTTTAGCTAAGTAGCATTTGAATGTCTTTTTGGTTATTTTTTTTTATCTGAATACAAATAATTTTTTTAACAGTTTACGAATAGAAAATGTATATTTTCTTTATAATTCAGAGATAATTCTTTCGTTATTTTATTCTTATTATATGAAGTTTATATAAACCAAATACACAGAGTTTATAGAGAGATTATTTTTCTTTTCTTCCTGATTATAATGAGATAATGGTATATATCTTTTTTTATTTTTATTTTTACACTTACCCTACATGCACAGTGTATGGACACGTGTATTTAGTGTACCTGCATATATTTAAAACTTTTATAATTATTCTAGACCAAAGACTCAATGGATCCATGTAGTGGGGAACCATTGTGAGTTCCTTTGAGTCCTCAAATTCATGTACAATGCTGAAGGAGCCTCACTTGGGAATGTTTTATATATGTATTCCCACATTGTACCTTCTAAATTGTACTTTCTCCCAATATTTTCTATTGTAAATGTTGTATTTTATGTATATGTGTGTGTAAATATAACAATGACTACTTATGCTAAAGTATAGTATAAGAAGACCAAAAATTTAACTCTGATAACCCTCTTACTAAATTTCCTCGTGTTATTTCTTGAGGTTTTCTTCAAACTTTTATGGTTACACAAAAAGTATTCAGGGTGGTGATATTTTTGTCTCAACCCCTAAACTTCCACACTAAAACCTGTACACATGTCATTTTCTGTAAAAGTTGTAAGAACTTTGGGTTATGAATCCATGTAATTAAGTTAATAAAAATAAAATAAGAGCAAGGTCGTGGGGCACATATTCCAAGGTTAATTTTGGGAAACAAATCCTAGTGTGGGTGTTCATTTGATTTAGTATGGATAAGGGAAATTATGAAAGGAAATTGAAAAGGATTCAGAAAAGAAAGAGACATTAATTGACATTTTATTTACGAAATTAATGAAAATTATGAGAAAAGGAAGGTGAAAGGTCACATGCTACATGTGAGGATGAATATGAAGGAAAATAATGGAAAAATGAATAAATTAGATGCCTAATTGATAAAAATGATTATGAGAATAAATACACAACTTGTGAAAGTTGAGTTTGGGAGCTCTCTCTCTATTCTGTCTCTCTCATACTCTTCCACACTTAGATTTTTCTTGGAGTACTGCGGCATTAGATCAAGGAAGGAGAAGGAAGGACAGAGAATGGAAAGGGAAGAAAAGATAAAACAAGGAATATTTGGATCAAGAGGATACAATGGGATTACTTGAAGGTATTGAGTTTCATATATGATTTCATTGCTAGTTCTAGCATGCACGTTATATGAATTTGTGTATTTTCTTCTATTGTTGTCATTGGCATTGGTTTTTCTAGGTGTTACAATAGTACTTAGCCTTACCTTTCCATTTCCGGATAGCCATGGCGTGATTGTATTTATCCTTCTTATTTGAGTTTTATTTTCTGATGGTTTCGAAATTGAGTGGGGTAGTCTCAGGAGGAAACACAAGGCCTAGGAATTGTTGGACCAGTGAAGGTCGGATTGTGGAAAAACATGATTTTTTATACCCCCGTTGAGCCTAGGAATCCTTGACAAATGAATGGTAGGATATATTTTAAAACTTAAATATTAGATATGAGTAAAATCATTAAGGTTTAGGTGGATATATCGAGAGGCATTTATGCTTGTATAAGCCTATTGATCCCTGGACCGATATGTGGTGGGATTGCACTAAAACCTCATAGTGTATCATTCTTATTTGGGCCTAGGAATCCCTTGGAGGGATTATGGTAAATCCTAGTTTTATATATGAGGGCTTGGGCCTAGGAATCCCTTGGTGGATTACGGTAAAGCCCGAAGAATCCCCAGTTGTTTTTTTTTAAGTCCCACATACATGTTTGAAATATGACATGAGGGTGATTCATTGAAATAAATATTTGGTTCATCCCAATTTATGGTCTGGTGGTACATGGAAGTCCTTGATCTGGGTGAATTTTACATATGTTAATAAGTGTTATTTTCCTCATGCGTATTATGTGTAATTTTGTTTTTTGATTATGTATTTATAACGATTTTTTCTAACATTTTTAATTTGGTGGTTATATGTTGGATTGTAAGCAAGGTTTATGACACACATAATTTATGGATGTCATCGTGTTTTGTTTGGTAAATGAAATGTTAATGAATGCATGACCTAATAGATGATATTGAAACTATTATGAGAGGGTTTTAGACCTTCTTGGTTATTCTTAGATAAGTATGAGACCCTTATGTTTAGATGTGTATTTGTGACATGTAGACTCTCATGTTCATGATGTGTTTGACGAAATGTTTGTCATGGATAGGCATTGTGTTGGCCCCCATTTTGTATCTAATTTTGTTTAAGTAAATACACTTTATTACCATGCTATCCATCCATATACTATCCATATTCACTCAAGTTTGACCAATTTATGCATATCTAAGTCATGGAAAATTTTAGGGGCTAATATTCGTACGTGGGCTAATTTTCCATGCTTTTTCCAAAATTCAAATTCGCCAGTTTCCATTTTTTTTATAAAAAATTTCACCCAAATTTTATAGTAAAAAATTATTTTACCTTAAAATTCACCAATATTTTATATATGCTAATATAAAACCCTCATAAATATAAATATTTCTGCAAAAATATCACCAAACATTTTACAATTTGCATATTAGGGACTAGTAAGATTCACCGGGGTTTATAAACTTTAAGATAAACTTCCATCCATAAAATTTTCCCTCATCCATCTATATAAATTGATTTTTGCAATTTTTAGAATTTTTTACAAAAATTGAATTTTAAGGGCATTTTCAAACAAGACCAAAAATTCCTGTAATGCCTTCATTGATGTCAAACTTGCAGGACACCTTGGCCCAAACTGACCACATTTCAAGAAATATTGGGAAATAAGAATGGACGTTCACATATTGGTTTGGTAAAACCGAGCTTAAACTGGCCTGGTCAAAGACGGTCAAACAGTATATGATATTCTGGAAATCCCTAGGAAATAGGCCAAATTTAGTATTTTACGGGATTTTCCATATTTTCAGAGATTAGATGGAAGGGCTTAACCAAAATAGATATTATAAGGATATACATGGATTTTGCAGACATTTTAGTTAATTTTGTTTCATATTTCTCTATTTAAGCCTAAGACATTGAAGGCATTGATATGTAGATTTTGTATAATTTCACTTTGATATTTTTGAAACTTTGAGAGTTAATTGAAGTTTCAGTTCTATCTCCTTTTATGTTTTTCTATATGGGGAATTATTTATTGATTTTCAGTGGCTGAAATTATTCACAGTGTGCGAGGCAAGGGTGGAGGTCCCCCACACTGAGCTAAGTGCACTTTCTGGTTAATTTAGTTGCAATTTCCTGAACTAGTTTTGTTTCATCTTTAAGCAGTTAATTAGATGTATGATGATATGTTATGATTGCTGATGAATCATGATATAGTTTCTAATATGCATATGAAGGGTCAACCTAGTGTTTAAGTTAATCTCTTATTCTATCTGACTAGGGGCTAGAAAGTAGAATTCATCTTTCTTGCTTTTAACCAATTTTCTAAATTTCCTGTTTTATAACCATGGCATTAAGAATGAATGAATTTTTAATGAATGAAAGCAAGTACCTCCTTTTTTAGGAGCCTCTTATATTATTATTTTATACACCTTGATCTATTTTTCAGTGGTGGTTTTTAATTTTTGTTCATGAAGTAGTATTGTAGAGAAGGACAAACAAGTTCTCCTAAGTTAGGATCTTCCTCCTCTTCTTATTGCATAATTGAGTTAGAAATTATTTCGTTAATTTTTACATTTATAGTATGAATTTCCTTTAATTTCAATAATTCATTTCTAAACTTGACTATAGCTGAAATCCATATATTTTGGAGATGCTTCTAAGGTCTAGAAGCTCGAATTGATAGTAAAATAATTGTGTTAGTTTACCTAGTAAACAGACCAACATTGTTTGCACCATTGCCGGGGAAGCATATTTCGAAGTGGTCAAATATGAAGATAAAAATAACAAAAATCCATTAAAAATAACAAAAACATATTTTTTCTTTTAAGACATCTTTCTTTATGCCTAGAGATACAGATTAGAAGGGTAGATTCATTAAAAAAAGGCCCCCAACAACTCAACCATCCATGGGACTAATAAGACCAGTCGTTGGAAGAGTTACTTTAGAGGATTTAGAGGAAAGATAGAGATCATGAAAAAGATTATCTCTAATTGAAAGACAAACCTTGTTGGCCTTGGAGGTAAAAATAAATCAATCATCGAAATAAAATCCTTTCCTAGGAAAACAAAAGGAAACGAGAAAACCAATTTTTAAAAATTAGAACAACATGTCGTTGAACAAATTAAAATATTCACAAACACACCAAATCAACCTCATATTGAAACATTACAAAACTCTGAACAGGAAATGACTTAAGAAGGAGAAGAATCCAATATGCCAATTATGACTCTTGAAAAAAGAATTGAATATGAGAGACAACAAATGGAATGGAAAAGGAAGATAGAGGAAGAAAGGAAATTTGAATTAGAGATAAATATAGAGAAATACAAAAGAATAGAAGCACTCAGAAGGATAGCGGAAGAAGTGGAAAGAGAGAGAAAAAAAAAATACTACATGATAATGGACAAGAAAATTATAATGATCGTAAAGCTACTTTTGGGTTTTGTAACACCCCTAGTTTTATGTTTTCCAAGTTAGACATTTGAACTTAAGTCCAAAGGGGAGTGGACCCCAATGAATAATTATTGTGTGGATGTAGTTAATTATTTATTTATGAAAAATAAATAAAATGTTTTGTGTGCACTATGACCAAATGAGATTTTTGAGATGACTTGCCTAATCCATGAGGTTATGGAAAGAGGTTAAGACTTTCCCCAAAATCTTTCCAAAAGCCTTGAAAGAGTTTATTTCTAATTTAGATTTTTGAGGAAAAATCTAAATTTCCCCAATTATGAGGAAACTAGTTGGGAAGAGGTAAAAAGCTGGAAAAGCTAAAAGCAACTTTAAAAATCCCTAAATAAGAGAAGCCTAGGCAAACAAGAATAAAGCATCCTAAAATTACGGAGCGCGAAATTGGCAACAGATTTGGGAGAGCATATCTTAAAATAAATTTGCTCCAGGAAACGATTGAGGTTAGTACGTCCTTGGAGGATCTTTTGCTCGGGGGTGATTTACGGAGATAGAACTCTTCTAAGGTTGGGAGGACTGGTCATAGTATCGGTATGCATGCATAACTTTGGAGATTATTTTAAGTCTGTATTAAGTATATCAAGGTTATATGGATTGTTATGTTAAAATTTCTTATCCAAATTTTAGATTGATTGTTTTTTTAGTACCTCATGCAGAAAAACTAGATCTAATAGCTGAAATTTCAGTATGTTTAATAGCAGGGAGAAAATTAAGTAGGGACCACCACCCAAAATGTCAAAACAAAAAATGGTTTGGATCTGGGGATAGGTAGCCTGCAGTAATAAAGTTTAGAGATGATAGATCATCTGAATGCGTAATATAATAACAAAATTAAAGTTGTAGCTTGCTGTCTTTTAAATGAAAATCTAGTTGTTGTGTTGTATAAACAAAATTTTTGAACAAAACTTTAAAGAGGAACAATAGATAGAAAACAACCAAACCTGTTATAGAAGTATTGACTAAATTATAATAGCTATACTACAGTGACAAGAATTATAGAATTAAGAATTTAAATTGTTCTATTACATGGAAGTTTAAATATAAGAAATCAAAAATTAAATCCTAACTAAGTAACTAGGATCCGAAATTAGTGAGCATTAAATATCAAATTCGGTTTCATTACTTCCATTTGATTGCAGAAAAATAATTTATATTCTATATTTCCAAGGGAAGATTTTAATATACACCAGAATTACAAATATGTTGAATAATTATAACAAGAATATGAGGAAAAAGTCCTATTGAAAATCTACTTATGTGTTCTAAAAGTATATTTGTAGGAGAAGAGTAAAAGCATATTTAAAATACTAGAAAATATTATTTATCCACTTTCAACATCAACTACTGCAAAAGCAGTTGAGACAAATGAGTTTAAATGAGCATATGTGTATGTATGTATATAAGCATATACATAGATGTTGAATCTCTATAATTATAGATACTAGAATTTATATAAAGCTTGCTAATTGAAAAGTTAAAGTAAGGGCATTGATCTGTTAGAGTTGGACAAAACGCTGAGGAATCGACCTGAGAAATCCAACCAAGTATATATATATATATATATATAAGTCGACTAGGTTGACTGATAAGAATTAAAGTCAAGCCAAATTTCCTCATGGGAAATCTTATAATAGTAAGAATACCTGTAATTACCAAATTTGTGATCGTAAATAAGAAAAAGGAGGATATATATATATATATATATATATATATATATATGTATGAGAGACGTTACAAATGGTATCAGATCACTAGTTGAAAAACTGGGCAATTTATGTGCTCACCAAGAAACAATAAGCTGTTATAAATTTTATATACGAATATCTTGGATATGCTTTCAGGTATCTTTTCAGGTATCTTGGATATATTTTCAGGTATACTTGCAGGAAAATCTAATATCCAAGATTAAAACTTTCCTGCAGAGCTTTAGCTAAACCATTGGGCAAATCGTGTACTCACACAGAACTATATTTTGTAGTTGAAAGAAGGTATAAAAGGAGATACATATTAAAATATGGAGTGGAATGCAATGTTAAACATTATTCCGAATTAGATAGTTGCATATAATAAACCATGATTAAATAGCTATATGAGATTTAAAAATGGAAATAGGAGAAGGAAATGGGTAGGGTGGTAAGAATTACCGCGAACCCTTAATTCTGTAAATGGAAAATTATAGAGCTGAATATATTTATCTGTTTTTTATAATTACATGATTAGTTTAGTTCTGTCCTGATAGCTACTTAGTTCTGATAGCGAAGATATAGTGAAGAATTTTTCACCCTATGTAATATCACAAATACATCTTATTGTTAGATAGAAAAATATCGCTTGTGGAACCTAAATTAGATAAAATCACAAACTTAAATGCAAAACAGTAGATTTTTTTTTGTGGTCTATGGTATTGATTTTATGAATATCATAAACTATGTATCTTGCTATATATCTAATCTATTTCAATTCTTGAAACTATATATAAAAAAAAATCTTTAGAAACAATAGAGATGGATAGTAGCATTATCCAAATATGAAGCATAGTATTGGTGGTGATACTTTGTTAAAAACTTATATAGTTAGAAATTTAATATTTGAAGTAAATCAATAAATCTCGGAAAAAAAGAAGAAAAGGATATATATATATATATATATATATATCAGAGAATTTATATTTTTAAATCACATTTAGTGGGATATGGATCAGAAACAAAAATTTTATTTTGCAGTAAGAACACAGTATAATAGAAACAAAAACAAGGAAATTCCATTTAAAGAAAGAAATTACTTTATTTCATTAAAGAATTTGAAATGAACTGTATTTCATTAAATAATTAGTAAACGAAAAAATTACGAGCTATTGTAGAGAAGAATAAGCAAGTTTCAAAGACATGTAGATATCAATTTATAACTTTAAAACATAGATATGTAGACAAATAAATATTCCCAGTTCAGTACTTCTAACAATTGATATAAGGGAGTAATAAAAGTCATAGTCCCAATGAATATTATTACAATTTCATAAAATAAAAATAAATAAATAAATAAAATAAAATAAAATAAAATAAATTACAATACTTCTAACAATTGAATTTTGGGATCATGTCATCAAATCGAGTGGAATTGTTCTGGTGAATTCTGACCATCGGAGTAAGATGGTCGATAAGGATAAGTATTATTGACCTGTAATGCATAATGGAACTGCTTAATAGGTCTCCTCGGGGATCGAAGATGAAACAATTTATAAGTAAACCAAAAAGAAAAAAAAGAAAAATTACCTGTAACAAAAAGCTGAAATAAATTTAGAAGGGTAAATTTAAGTGAGACGAAATTACAAAAAGAGGAAAAAACAGAGACAAAAAAAAAAATTACCTACACAAAGGGTGTTTCTCGTGGGCTCCTAGGTTGGTTGCTTGACATGGAGCTTTGAATGATGAGTTGTAAGTGTTGTGTTGACTTGCAGATTTGGCACTTGGTAAAAATTGGGTCCAAGGCCAAATATCTCTTCGTTTGACTGAGCACCAAACTTACTACACACACACACACACACACACACACACACACACACACAGAGATATCAGAAATCGGAATTCACTGAAATTAGTAAGTGTCGTATTTCCCTAAATCTATAAACAACGAAATGTATAGGAAATTTTGGAAACCCTTTAGAATAAATATGTGCTAGATCCTTTCAAATTATTTCAATAATAAGGTTGTAAGGATAGCCTCAATGGCATAGACATTGATCACAAGCAGAAAATTTTCTTAGAAGACTAGAAAAATTTGAAAAATCATCCAAAACCCTGGAAATTTTAAAAAAAATATGATATCCATTTTTGGTATATGCCTCTCAAGGTAAAACAAAAAGGGAAAACGAATTTAAGAAATTGCACCATCATGCTAATGGAAAACGTAACTGGGAAGATAGAGTAGGACTAACCAAACCAGTAAAAAGGGGACTTGTTTCGAAAGAAGGAAAATGATACCTGTAGCCTGATGGAAGAGACGTAGTTCCGAACCTTTGTCTTGAAGCAGAAAAGGGTATGAGCGAAAATAGAACAGAGTATGACCACTTTCTTTCCTCTTAAGAGAGATATATTTTGGTCTTCATTTCTCTGTAATAATTTTGTTAAATGCCAAGAGAAACCTCAGGTGAGAAATTAAAATAAATATTTACCAAAATGAAAAATGAAAGGGAAATTTTCTAAACATATCACTAGCTGGGACAGCACTTAAATTCTCCAAATCGAATTAGGGGTTCCAGAATGTATTACCATTTCACTACGAGGGAAACCCAGAACCTTAATGTAATCCAAACCCAACATGCCAAAAATATTATGAATGAGAAATTAAGTTAAAAAGATATAGGAAGAAAATGTGAGTTCGATATCATATTATAAAAATGTAATAACTATTACATAACAGGCTTGCGGAAATTGAAAAAAAAGAAAAAATTTATTTCGGCAATATTGTTCGAGTTCCAGATACAAGAATATAAAGCAAAATGGGGAAATAAATATGTTTCCAGTAAGGAAGAAATGGGAAAAATGGTAGAAAAATGCATTTACACTCCTAAGTGGATCGAATTCCCTTTCTTCAACATTCCTTAACAAACTGTAGATGACAAAATTACCTTCGGCGTAGGTTCGAGCCATTCGATGGTCTAGAAAACATATTGCCAGAGCAACCAATTATCTCAGAAAAAATGAAGATAATAATGATAACGAAATATTAAAAGTTCTAATAAAATGTGAACGGAAAACCCTAATGAATCTTGTCCCTACAACTGTCAATAGATTACACCGTCTCACGCAGATCCAAGAAATTTACACCTTGATGTGATTTCCTAGTCGGAAGTACTTGGGGGATTAAAAAAAGAAAAAAAAATTAATATATAGAGAGCTCGTAATAATGACATTAGCAAATTTGAGAATTTTCCATGGCTCAAGAAGGTGAGTCGTTCTATGAATCAGACATAAATCAAACTGCCTTAAATTATTTGGTGTAGTGAGGTACCCACATATTAAAAGTATTGACAAAGACAACCTCCAAAAGTACATATGAGATGCGTGAAATGTAATTAATGAAAATAAAAGAAAAGAGGTAACGTAATGGTCAAAGGTTTATACGGCACACATGTCATTCAAATCTAAATTCGGCATCATTTTAACAACCTTGGGTTAATGCAATTCTACAGGCTGGAAACATATCTTACGGTGGCAATTGAATATATTAAACAGTGGATTAAACCTTGCGATAAGCGTAATAATTAATTTTGACATTTTATGCATATGTATTAAATCCGTTGGTGCAATATAAAGGATGGTTGCAAAAATGCATGAACATAGATTATAGTTAGGTGGTTGCAAAAGGCTCGTGGGACATAGAAAAATGACAATAGATTAATCTCAAATAGGTGAAGGTATAATGTCAAAACGAATTAACAATTGCATTAAGTACTCATGCCATATCCAAAGTATAATTGCTTATGTGGATTGATGCAAATGCAAGATTTGGAAATCAAATATTTTTCTATCATCTGTACTAGTGTGAGGAAAAGAGAAAAACGTCATTAATACTTGTCAGTTGGCTCAAAACACTAAAATATCTAAATTTTAATTCAGTTTCACAAGAAGTCAATTAGTAAGTAATATGAATTGGGACTTTTTTTTAAACTAAGTGAAAATTAAGTCAACAGAAATGGGTTGGAAACCTTAGTGGAAAGGTTTTATTTTTATATGTCATATTTTGGTTTTTGTTAAAGAAAACTTAATGCATAAAGGAGAAAGTGGAATAACACATATAAAATAAATATATATAAAATGGGTCTCATCTTGGAAACATTTAGTTATATGATATTAAAGGTATAATGTAAAAAAAAAAATATTGTAATACTAAGAGAACGGTTGTGTAGTAAACACGTTCAATAAGTATTAAACAAGTTAAATTAATACAAATAATGGGGGACGTTTATATATATAAACATATATCTTAAATAAATAGGACTCATTGAATTATATGTTTTTTATCAAGGGTATGATAAAGGAGACTAAAATCATAAACAAATTTAAGGTACGTGGGACATAAGTCAAATATGTACTGCAAATCTACAATTAACATCATATGTTAAAATACAGGTGATTTTGTTATAAAGTTAATTTTTTGGAGTTGTATGAATATAATATTTTCATAAATGATAATTTATTTAGGTAAATAAATTTCAAACTTTATACCCAAGGGATTAAGGGAGAAGAATTAATTCACTAGGGAATATTAAAAGTGAATTCATCATAAAAGTTTACAGGTAAAGTGGAATGAAATATTTTACCATATGGCTAGAATATTATTACTGTAATTATGGTTAAAGGAGTAATAAACAATATTGTGGTAGATTAAGTGTTAAAAATATAGTATGACAAGGAAAAATTGGATGCTGGTATTTGGTAAAATTACCAGGATGATTTTCAAGTCAAGTATATTTAAATCATGACTAAATTATTTTGCAATAAGCATATTTTAGTTCATGTACATGGAAAATGATGAAGTGGTAAGCTTAAGTACGAGTTATAAATATGATCTAAATAGTTGGTTAAATAATTGATTGGGTTGGTAATTGTGGATTATTTCATATTAAATAGTGTAATGTGAACCCATTACATTGAGTTATGAATGAATGAATGAAGGGATAAATCAAATTCTCCCAAGAGAGTTAACAAAGGTAGAATTGAAAACCTAACAAATTTTTTTCCATGTGAAAATAATTATGAAAATTATTATGTATGGATAAGAATCCAATGGAGCACAATTATTTTCCTCAATATATTATCATCCATTTATCAAGTGAACCATCGTTTTAGGTTGTAATTTGTCTTTATTAGAAACCATGTGTTATTTATATACACTGTGGGTTGATTTCTAATGATTAGTGAAATTCACATGTAAATATAATTGGTGAATCATCATTGGAATTAGTAAAGCATGAACATACAATTACAAGTAAATGTACTAGTTCGGGTGATTCTTTAAAAAGGGGGAAATTGTGCCAAATTCATTTTTTTATGTTACCAAGTACTAATTCTTGGGAACATAACGAATTATAGTAATTACATATATCACTATAAAAGAAATATGTACTCACACTATAAAATTATGCTGGTATAAATTTTTGAGCTGTATTTGGACTTCCCATTAGATCCAAATTTATTCACGTAAGTTTTGAACTAGTGGATAAAATTTCGGAAACTTGAAAAAAAATGGAATAATGAAACATAAAGTTGTACATTATTGCACACTTTAGAGGTATTGTCAGTAGGAATATGAAATTCATCAAAGAGGTTAGAGAAAAAAAAATTCATGTGTGAAGTAAAAATTGAATTATAGACATTATTAACGAGCCTGGTTATTACTAATTAAATTGATTGGCTAACAAAAGAAAACAATGCGAAGGTACTGGAAGTACAGCTATGACCATGAATATGATACAACTGTTTTCTTTCATTAATAAATACTAATAAAAGGTTGTAAATTTGTTTAGCCAAGTGTGTAACAGGAAATTGTACACTCTGGAAACAAGGAGAAAAAGGTGAAAATAAGTGCAGATAAATCACCTTGAAAATCAAGAAAAGCCGAATTGGACCAA
Source organism: Pinus albicaulis (assembly GCA_034641835.2). NCBI lineage: Eukaryota > Viridiplantae > Streptophyta > Pinopsida > Pinales > Pinaceae > Pinus > Pinus albicaulis. The sequence continues at coordinate 1,399,955,478 of CM076577.1, forward strand.
GGTTGCGTGAGGAGAGAATCTCACTGAAAAAAAAAGAAAGGATAAGTAGTTGTACTAAAAGTGCATTAAACCATTATGAACCTGAACAGTTTGAAAAATAACTGAATGTCTTGAAATTATTGAAATTCAGAATGTTGTGGTGGATTATCAATGATATGTATCTGATATTACTTACATAAATTGGTATGAATTGTGGACAGAAAAAAACGGAATAAAAGATTTTGGAGACAGACTTCTTGCAAAGTAGGAAGAAAATAAACTTCATAAAGTATCAGTAAATAGAGTGGAAGCAGAAGAGCACTTTGACGAAAATTGATTAAATTCAGGAGCAAGGACGAAGGAGAAATTTTCCTCAAAGTTGAAAAATCAACGTTAAAATGTAACACTGAGGAAGGTGTTGGAAAGGATGGGACCAGTAGCTTATAAACTGGCCTTACCCTTGCATGTTAAAGTTCATGATGTTTTTCATGTCTGCTTATTGAAAAAAATATGTACATGATGCTTCTCACATCATTGATTGGAATGTGATTCAGGTGGAACCAGAAGGGGAATTCCTTTCAGAACCACTTCAAATCTTGGAGCGGGAAGAAATTGAATTGCGAAATCAAACAGTAGCTAGAGTAAAGGTGCAGTGGAAGCACTTTACTGGAAGCACTTTACTGAGGACGGTGTTTGTTTTCAGAGAGGGAATATGTAACACCCTTATTTTTATGTTTTTCAAGCTAGAAAATTTAACTTAAATCCAAAAGGGAGTGGACCCCAATGGATAATTATTGTGTGGATGTAGTTAATTATTTAATTATGAAAAATAAATAAAAAAATTTGTGTGCACTATAACCAAAGGAGATTTTTGAGATCACTTGCCTAATCCAGGAGGTTATGGAAAGAGGTTAAGACTTTCCCCAAAATCTTTTAAAAAGTCTTCAAAGAATTTATTTATAATTTATATTTTTGAGGAAAAATATAAATTTTCCCAATGATGAGGAAAGTAGTTAGGAAGAGGTAAAAAGCTGGAACAGCAGAAAGCAACTTTAAAAATCCCTAAATAAGGGAAGCCTAGGCAAACATGAATAAAGCATCCTGAAATTCTAGACGTAGAATTGAAAATAGGCTTTAGGAGAGCATAGCTTAAATAAGCTGCTCCAGAACAGATTGAGGTTAGTTTGTCCTTGGAGGATCTCAGCTCGGGGGTGAATTTTGTAGATAGAAGAACTCTAAGGTTGGGAGGACTGGACATAGTATCGTCATGCATGCACAATTTTGGAGATTATTTTAAGTCTGTATTAAGTATATCAAGGTTATATGGATTGTTATGTTAGAATTTCTTATCCAAATTTTAGATTGACTGTTTGTTAAGTACCTCATGTAGACAAACTAGATCTAATAGCTGAAATTTCAGTATGTTTAATAGCGGGGAGAAAATAAAGTAGGGACCATCACCTAGAATGTTGAAACCAAAGATGGTTTGGATTTGGGGATAGGTACCCTGCAGTAATAAATTTTAGGGATGATAGATCATCTGAATGTCTAATCTAATAACAATATTAAAGTTGTAGCTTGTTTTCTTTTAAATGAAAATTTAGTTGTTGTGTTGTATAAGCAAAAATTTTTAACAAAATTGTAAAGAGGAATAGCAGGTAGAAAACAACTAAACCTGTTATAGAAGTATTGAATACAGTATAATAGCCATACTTCAGTGACAAGAATTGTAGAATTAAGAATTTAAATTGTTCTATTACATGGAAGTTTAAATATATGAAATCAGAAATTAAATCCTAACCAAGTAATTAGGATCCGAAATTAGTGAGTATAAAATATCAAATTCGCTTTCATTACTTCCATTTCATTGCAGAAAAATAATTTATATTCTATATTTCCAAGGGAAGAGTTTAATATATACCAGAGTTACAAAGATGCGTAATAATTATAACGAGAATATGAGGAAAAAGTCCCATTGAAAATCTATTTGTGTTCTAAAAGTATATGTGTAGGAGAAGAGTAAAAGCATATTTAAAATACTGGAAAAGATTATTTATCCACTTTCAACATCAACTACTGCAAAAGTAGTTGAAACAAATGAAGTTAAATGAGAATATATATATATATATGTATGTATATATGCATATACATAGATGCTGAAACTCTATAACTATAGATGCTGGAATTTATATAAAGCTTGCTAATTGAAGGATTAAAGTAAGGGCATATTGATCCGGTAGAGTTGGACAAAACGCTAAGGAACCACTCGAGAAATGCAACCAAGTATATGTGTGTGTGTATATATATATAAGTCAACTAGGTTGGTGATAGAAAATAAAATTCAAGCCAAATTTCCTCATTCATGGGCAATCTTATAATATGTACAAGAGTAATAATACACCTTAATTACCGAGGAAAATTTGTGACATGGTAAAAACGGGGAAAAAGGAGGAAAAAAAAATTGTGTATGAGAGACGTTACGGGTTTCCAATATTAGACACAAGAGAAATATTAGGAGAAGAAGTGAAAATGAAAAACATTCCACCTTCTGTATTGCCTAGCTTTTATGGAATATCAACACAAGATCTTGATTCATTTATGTTCGAATTTGATATCTTATCTAGAAATTATGAATACATGGATGACACACACAAGCTTTGTCTCTTTCCTGCTACTTTGAAAGCAGCATGAATAAAATGGTTTATGGGTTTAGGAGAACATACAATTTCTTCTTGGGATGATATGAAGAAGTTTTTTCTTAAAAAGTATCAAGCTTACTACAGGGCTAGAAACTCAAAAGAAGACATTTTTATAATGACACAATAAAAAGATGAAAGTTTGGAGGAGTATTTATAGATATTTCTTTACAATTTACAAAAATCCAAACAACATTATTTGAATCCTAATACCATCCACACAATATTTGTTAAGGGTATCAGAGATGAATACTTAGATATCGTCAATGTCATGGGAAAAGGAGATATATGAAACCTACCATTTGCTGAAATTGTTGAACTTTGTCAAAAATATTCTAGTGGAATATCAAAAAGTGGAAAGAGGGATGTTACCTCAAGAGCTTCCAAATCTGCAGTAAGTGGAGCAACAAGAGCAGAAATATAAAGTTTACTAAAAAAATTCAAAACAAATCCCTTAAGAACTTTGGGAACACAAGTAGATGGTTTAAAAGCCCAGAAGAAGAAATAAGAACAAGATCAAATCTTAGAAATATTTTCTCCAAAGTGTAGGCAAAAACATCCACTTAGGGAATGTCCTTTGCAATATATACAAGTGTGTGGAACTTGTACAAAGAATCATGCAACTGAAAACTGTCCAAAATTGAAAGAGCTCCAAATGAGAGAAGTACAATGGGTAGATTCACTCTACTATATGGAACCAAGGAGACCTTGGAAACTAAGGATTCCTCAAAAATTTCCTCAACAAAATACCCAAAATTTTCAATTTCCACCTCAAAATTCATGGAATACTCCAATGTCGTGGCAGGCTTGGCCTCCACAACAATATCAAAACCAACCTACACAAGGTTTGAGAGGATATAGATATGGAAACCGACCACCTCACCCTCAACAATGTCAATATCAACAACCATGCCAACAACCATACCCTCAACAACCATTCCAATATCAACAATTCTAGCAACATCAAATAATTCCATTTCCACCTCAAACTCATGCACCAATTTTGAATCAACCTCAGAAGCTTCAACTACCTTCTAGCTAACCACCTCCTAGAGCAACACAATTGCCAACTCAACCATTATCTAATCCAAGTAACAAAGTGGATAAACTAGCATACAATGTGGAATAGGAAACATACTATCCTACATATTCCATTCTTCCCATACAAGATCTCCACTAAAGGTCTAGGAAGGTGTCACCCAAATATTATCCTCCAATAATAGAAGAAAAAACTGAATAAGGAGAACAAAGTCAACAATCTCAACCAGAAAATAAAATTCAGAAGGAAAATCTATTATGACTCAGACACCACCTTATCGAGGCATGTTAGTACAGTAGAAAATCCCAATTCCTCTACCTAAATTTGATATTATGGATAAATTGAAGAATCCATATGTTAAAATTCCTTTGTTAGAGGAAATAAGAGATATTCCAGTATATGGAAAAATAATAAAGGAGTTATGCATCAAGAAATCTAGTAGAAGAAAAAGAGATCCACCCACATTCCAGGTCATTGGAAGATTAGCTAGTCTCATTTTTAGAAAGACAACAATTGAAAAATATGTTAATCCTGGGATCCCTATGGTTACCATCTCAATCAATAAACTTTCAGTGCCAAACAATTTAATATATTTAGGAGTAGCTATAAATGTTATGAATACAGAGACTATGAAACATTTGAACTTGAACAAAATTATATCTACTACTACAGTTTAGAACTTGTAGGTAGATCTAAAGTTGTACCATAATGAATATTATAAGATATAATTTTCTCTATGGATTCATGGGAGTATCCTGTAGACTTCCTCATTTTGCAGCGAGAAACAAAATTTAGGAGGTCATCCTCTAATTTTAGGTAGACCATGGTTAGCCATTGCAAATGCCTTCATTGCATGCAAGTCAGGAAGTATGATTATTGCACATGGGGATGAAAGGAAACATGTTACATTGTATCCTCTAGCACAATATCCTTCTTTATTATCATGGGTTGATGGAAAAGAACAACAAGAAATTCAATATGTTCTTAGTATTAATCAAGTTTATAATTTTAGAGAAGAGGAAGAAAATGAAGATTTATTAGATCTTTACATCTCAGAATAAAATATTTCAGAGCAGCTTACAATAACACAATATGAAGCTACAAGTCCTATTTTAAATTAGTGTTTCCATGAAAACTATACTATTCAATCACTGCAGAATTCATTTGAAAATATTTTTCCTGTTAACTCAATTACCAATTAAAAGAGTAAAATCATTGAAATTAGTCTTGGAAGGAATTTGAATATTGGTAATAACTTACAATCATCACAAGAACAAGACGTAATAGCACTGTTACATAAATACTCAAATATTTTTCCTCATATTACACATATATGCAGGGGATTCATCCAAAAATATGTATTCACCACATTTACATCGATGAACAAATCAAAATTGTGAGACAACTAGAGGATCATTCAGCTATACGATATTTAATGAACAAAGCAATTACAAATGGAAGTATTACTAGATGGTTCTTATTGATGCAAGAATTTAACATCACTGTACAAGATCAAACAGGTAAGGATAATCAAGTAGCAGACTTTCTATCATGACTTCATTCACCTAGTGATCCAAATCTAGTTTGAGATAATTTCCCAGATGAACATCTATTTTATATAATTGTCAAAACTCCATGGTTTTCAAATGTAGCCAACTATTAATCATTTGGAATCCTACCATCCCATTACCCAAATAAACATAAAATAAAGATAATTAGAGGAAGTGCTAGATATATTTGGGTCAATGGTGACCTCGTTTATACTAGTTATGATCTTATAATAAGAAAATGTGTTAGATAAGACGAGACTATAGATATTTTAAAATAATTCCATGACGAGCCATGTGGTGGTAATTTTCTTGATAAATTGTTGGCATACAAAGTGGTCAAATTTGGCTACTACTGGCTAGAAATCCTCAAGGAATCCAAGGCCTATGTAAAGAGATGTCACACCTGCCAAATAATTGGAAGACTAGTGGCATCAATTCAAATTCCATTAAAGCCACAAATACTCATAGAACCATTTGAGAAATTAGCTCTAGACTTTGTGGGACAAATAAACCTACCATCAAATGGAAATAATTACATCATGGTATGTACAAATTATGTTACTAAATGGTTGGAGGCAAAGGCAGTGGCAAGAGCAACAGAAGAAACAGTGGTTTATTTTCTATTTGAAGAAATATTTGTAAGATATGGAGTTCTGTGACAAATTGTTACAGAACAGGGATCAAAATTCACCTCCAAGATTCTAAGGGATCTCACAAAAAAATACAAGATCAAACATAAAAAATCTATTCCGTACCATCCGCAAGAAAATGAACAAGTGGAATCCACTAACAAATTTTTGAAGAATATGATGACAAAAATTGTGTAGATAAATAGAAAAGACTGGTCGGAAAATTTGAGAGATGTACTATTGGCCTACAAGATCACATGGGAGAACACAAATGGCTTCAGTCCATTCCATTTGATATACAGTAAGGAAGTATTGTTACCCATATAATTTCAAATACATACATATAAAATAGCAGCAAGTTGGGAATTGAACTATTGGAAGCACAAGAACAAAGAGTGACTCAATTAAATGAATTGGATGAAATAAGACATCACACAATGGAACATACATCATTAGTGCAAGAGAAAAGAATAAAATGGCATTATTGGTTCATAAATAATAGAGTTTTCAAAAGGGATACATGGCACTATTGTTTGAATCCAAGTTTAAATATTTCAAGGCAAATTTTACAACTCATTGGCTTAGGCCATATGAGATATAAAAAATCTTCGACAATGGAGCAGTCAAAATAAAAACAGTAGATGAAACGTAAATTTAATTTGTAGTGAATGGGCATAGGCTTAAAGTCTAGAATATGCCTATCAATAAAGAAGATTTTATGAAAATAATTGCAACAGAAACCGATATGGAAATAATGGAAGAGAATAATATGCCTTCCTTAGTTTGAGAAGAATAAAAAATAAAAATAATAAATAATAAAAGAGTTTGGTTGTGAAAATATGGGGGACTGGAACCATATAAAATTTAATTCATATAAAAAAACCAACTTGTTTGCAATAAAACTTTGTAAATCGTGTGAGAATCTGAATTGAAGAAGGGACTTGAATTACGTGACAAAACGGTCCTGATACATTATCAAAAATATTATGTAGAAGGGACCTCATACATCATTTAAAATATTTTGCATAAGGGACTCGAGATATCATGAATAATATTATGCAGAAGGGATCTATATCATACGACAAAAGTAACTTGAAACATTGTTGAAAATTACATGTCAGAAGGGACGTGAAATATCAATTACAAGCTATAGAAGGGACTTGAACAACATCAACATTCAAAGATCCTGAATCAATAATCAGATGCAAAAACATGAAGCAAAAATAAGTCTCTACATTTCAATATATCCTAGAAGATCCATCATTATGATAATAAATATATTGTTGACCATCATTTGACCGAAGTTCATTATTGACATCAAAAAACGTATAGGAGTATAAGTAAAGTAAGTGAGAATTTTGCTCTTAATATTTCGATTTTTTTAGAAATTTTCTAGAAGTTGTTAAGACTAATTTAGTGCTTCATATGAATTCCATTATATCCTACCACTACCTCATTACTTTACCCATTATAATCAGTTTTTCATTACCCTTTTACCCTCATACATTAACAATCATTCCATATATATACCATACTTCATTACCCTTTTTTACATTTAACCATCATTCTATAAACCATCATTTCAATCAGTTTTAAACATTGCATTAATCCTAAATATTTTCTTAAGCATATGGATCAATAATTATATGCCCAGTGTTTGAATCCTTGTTAACCACAAAAACAACAAAGGTTAGTGTCATGATAAAAATTTAATTTTAAACACAACCATTCTAGGGTCATTTTAAAATTAAATTAAACAATACAAAGTTGAAAACCTAAGCTACAAACCTCAATATGCAAATATACATATATTATTTTATGGAATGGCGCAATAATATGCATATATGATAAACAAGGTATAAAATGATGCATATGGTAGATAGTGAAATTGTGACAAAAGCCTAAGTGGAAATGAAATGAACACAACATATGACATAACCTAAGTTGAAATGATGCAAAAAAAGAAATCATGATGCATTTCCATTAAGGTATGAGCATGAAAAAATAGTAAATATGGCTATGAGTAAAAGACAAAGTGACAGAGAAAATGGGTAGCATAGCCATGAATGCGAAATGAGATGGTGGGAAGCGTAATGAGTGAAGAACAGAACATGAGTATGATGACGGGATCTATGCAGACATCATGGAGCAAGTACATAAGAGCAAGTAAAAAATACTAAGACATAGAGGAATCTAAGTCAGAGGTCGGCGTATGAGAAAATAGTCAAACAAAATAAAAAATAGAGTGATATAACATTAAAACAATCCTTGTGAAAATAGTAAAGCCTCCGTCATTTTTAAACCAACGGACCTCTGTAAATTTCGTTTATCCTTCACCATCATATCCATTGCAGGCTCAGAGAGGAATCTGATGTTGTGCACACCATAGGTACGCGTTCTAAACACCTTGTGAAGAACAAAATTGATAGATAAAACACAGGAAGGTCGTGAATGAAACATATAAAATCAAGCTGAGAGAAGCAGGCATAAGGTATAGCAAAAGAGGAAGCAAAGAAATAAGAAGAGGATCAGATCTAAGAATTGATGTTGATTGGGATTTGAGCCGAGATATCTGGCCACCATATTAATCAAACACACCACAAATTGGAGACATCTCATGGATGTAATAAGGTAAAAAAAAACCTTGGACTTTTCACATTAGTGCAACGGATATTCAGAATAAATAAATATTGGGATTTTGTGTTGAACACAAGTTAAACTACAATTTATAAATGAGTGTCTCTGCCAACGATTAGCTTGTCTCTGCCACCATTATCTTAACTCTGCCACCTACTAGCACATGAGGATCCTGAGATGATGGAAGAGGAGTCTTGACAGCAGTAGTGTTGTGAAAATGCAGGATACAAGGCTAAACCAGAGAAAATCATGAGATAGATCCAAATAAGGCAAAAAAATAGGATTTCTTCCAGATACAGTCACAAAATTGTCATATTTCATTTAAAAAAAATAGAGTGTTGTAGAATGAGTTAATTTTGAAAATACAGTGAGCGATTTCATGAGCTATTTTATTATTGTTGACATATACACAGCGAGCCATTCATTCAATATTTTTTCACACAGTGAGCCTACATCATTTCATATTGAATGAAAAATGAATTTGTCTTAAGAGAAGAGGAATTATGTGTGAATTTGAAGAGTAGAAAGACACTATGGCATGAATTTAAGAAAAAAAAATTACATAGTCAATTAGAGGAAGAAAATTCTACATCAAAGCAGAGGAGAGTTTTTACAAAATTTTGATGAAACAAAGAATAGAAAATGAGAAATAGATGAATAAAAACATGTTCAAAATGTTTTTATAATATTTCTATATCAAAAAAATTTGTTTCTATCATTTTTTAGAAGTATTGGGTTGGTTTTTGAAGAACAGAGATTGAAGAAGATTGATTGTATTCCTTTTTCAAGAGCATCATAGAAGAGGTAAGCCTTATCACCATGAAAAAATGCATGAATAATTCAACAAGATCAATATGTATGCATAATTTTTATTTTCAAAATGGGGATGTTGACAGTGCAAGGTTACATAAATTGGTCTTCAGGGCATATGGCTACCAGGGTAGAACCAAAATATTTCCAGAATGAACATTAGGAAAAAGATACCATAAATTTTTTTTATCAAGCTGGTCTAATATGATTTCTCCAAAAGTTTAATGGACACAATGAGAGCATCAGAAAGGAGTTCATAAACAATTACACACATGATCAAACCATGGTGGGAAACCTACTCATCCCATTAAATCCAGAATCCATTTCTCAAGCCTTAGATCTACCACTGCTAGGCAAACAATATCATAAGGGTTTTCACTTTAAAGACAAGGGATGGGCTTTATTTTTGGAGAAAAATAGGAAGGGATATATTGATAGAACCAAGGGGATTTCGAGGGAATGGTTTAATGAGCCTTGAGCATAGTTGGTGTTAATTATTCATAGATTCTTCACATTTTACATTAGGCATAATGTAGTGTATATCTATTGTATCAAATTGCTCCGGAATATCAAGGGAGAAGTGAAAGTCAATTTTCCAAATAGTTTTTAATTCAACATCAACTTGAAGAAAAAATCGTAGAATATAAGTTTAAACCAATGCATGAAACAAAGAGAATAATGAACTCACCTCTTTATCTAAGGAAAATTTCCAAAAATCAACAAGATATTGTCATGGTTGAGAGAGAAACATATTTCCTAGGAGAAAAAATCTAGCAGACATAGGAGAAAAATTCCAGCAGACACAAGTAGTAAAGAGAAAGACCCTGAGGTACAAATTGTTGAAACACGTCCCACAAAAAAATAAGTGGATGAAATCATCGAAAGATTGCAGAAATAAGCTTATGAAAATAAGTTGGAAATAGATTGATACTTTGATAATTTTGAGGTAGAAGCCACTTCATTTTCCAGGGACACAATAGAGGAAGAGAAAGAGTTGCAACTTGGAAAAATAAAAGAATTAACATATCAATTGGAGTTAAGAAAAATTTTTGGGAGGCATTTGAAGCAAGAGAACAATACATATAGGAAAAAAAATGCCAAATTGATCAAGGAAAATGAAAAGCTTAATTATCAAGTTGGAAAATTAGAGACAAAGAATACCTTTCTTTCTAAACAAGCTTACAGGTTGTTGAATGAGAAAAAGACCTGGACATATAAGTATAAAAGACAAAAAGTCATGGCTTCAATATATAAGGGAGAGTAGTATAAAGGGATAGATTATATTTTTCAAGCACTATATCAGGAAGCATCTGGATCAGGTATAGTATCTCCATTAGAGCTTAGGAGATACAAGAGAGAGAAGCAAGCATGAGTACATGTTTGTACATTAGCAAGGGGGAGATGTTGGCCCTCATTTTTTATCCAATTATGTTTAACTAAATACACTTTATTACCATGGTATCGATCCATATACCATAATATTAACTCTATTTTGACCAATTTATGCATATCCAGGTATATAAATTTCAATTTTTAGAAGTTTTTACAAAAAATGAATTTTAAGTGCATTTTTAGGCTAGACCAGAAATTCCTGTAATGGCTTCATTGATGTCATACTTGCAGGAAACCTGGGCTCGAAATGAGCACATTTATAGAAATATTGGGAACTAAGAATGGACATGAACCTATTTTTTTTTTTCAAACTAAGCTTTAACATGCCTTGTCAAAGATGGTCAAACAAGACCTATTAATATGGAAATCCCTAGGAAATAGGCCAAATTTAGCATTTTATGGGATTTTCTAGATTTTGAGAGATTATATGGATGAGTTCAACCATAATAGATAGGATAAGGATATACATGTATGTTAGAGTCAATTTAGTTGAGTTTGTTTCATATTTCTCTATTTAAGCCTAAGAAATTGATCAAGGCACAATATGTAGAATTTGTATAATTTCACTTTGATAATTCTGAAACTTGGAGAGCTAATTGAAGAACCAATTATATATCATTTTCTGCTGTTCTATAAAGTGAATTCTTGATTTCTTTTCAATAGATGAAATTACTCACAGTGTGTGAGGCAAGGGTGGAGCCCCCCCACACCGAGGTAAGTGCACTTTCTGGTTAATTTAGTTGCAATTTCCTGAACTAGTTTTGTTTCATGCTTAATTAGTTAATTAGATGTATGATGATATGTTATGATTTCTGATGAATCTAATTCTAATTTATATTCTGCATATGAAGGGTCAAACCAGTGTTTAAGTTAAACATTCCTTCTATCGATCATGGACTAGAAATTAGAATTCATCTTTCTTGCTTTTAAATGGTTTTCTAATTGTCTATTGTTGGAGCATAAGAATCTCAGCACAAAGCACCTAATTAGCCTACATTAATTGTCAATCCGAGAGCGACTTTTTATTTCAAGAGTGTACTCTGTATGAGGCTGAAATTAACTAAGAGTAATGCTATGAAGATGTAGTACAGAATTATAAATACAATAGTAAACGGATGCTTGTAAAGAAATCTAATTACAGAAACATAAATGGAAATGCTCTGAAATCTTAACTAAATCAATCTGCAAAACATCGATTAGGGATACAGTAGCAGTAACTCCTTCCCTTAGAAATCGATGCAAGATAACCAATTTGGGAACTTGGAAATAGTAACCAATGTCCTCTACAGTTGGTAGTCTTGTTATTAAAGCAATCAAAATGAAATCAAACTCAAACTACTTGCTGATGAAAATGACTGAAAGGAACTTCCACTAATAACAAAAGCTGGAAAGGAACAACAACTTGTAATTCCTATGCACACACAGCAACTGTAACCAATCTATCTACTAATCTAAATATATATATCAGAAATGAAAAATAAACAGAAATGGAACAGCAAATATGAATTGAACATCAATTCTAAACTTAACTCAATCATGCAACTAATCTTAATACTTCAACCATGTCGACAACCAATACCATGAAACAACCAATCATAAAGAATCATAAATCAATAGAACAACAACTAGAATTGAATATAGAACAACAAAGCTTTATGGAGATAGCAAGGTAAATAAATAGTGAATACACTTCTTGCAAATGATAAAATAGAAGTGTGGTTCGTTAATGCTCACAACGATTTTGTATTCAATCCAACAACAATCAATCAACTCTGCAACCTTAATGAATTTAAACACAACTTCACACAACAGTAAGCAAAGATTAAGAATACAAACAACAGGGTAATTCAACAAAAAGAAATCTTTAGTCATATTTTTACAATAAACATAAACCTTTCCAATTCTACCATAATTTTTATAATAAATCACCTTTCTAAGGTAAAAAGGATTATGTCTACAGTAAAAGAATGAGAAAATACACAGTGATTTCATACCTTTTTCACTGCCCAACATACCCCCCTGCTTAATCTTTTTCATGTCCTCATGAAAACTATAGTTCACATGGAGAGCAGTTAAAGAATAAGAAGGATAAGGTTTTTCATCAAAAGGTCTAAAACCATGCAGTTCAGCTAATGCTTCGAAAACATGCTCTGTCTGTCCTTTGGGTAGTTCATAAATGGCTTTGTAGTCTGTAGTAGGATACCATGCAATGGGGCTTCGAAACCTACACCCTAGCCGGAATGGTCCTTCTTTGAAAATGAGATTACTATAGGAAACCAAGCAGCCTGTAGCTAGCCCAAAGTTTTTATAATTAAATGGTTCTCTATTTTGCACATTCCGATTGGAAATTCCCCATCGGACCTTAGCTGCTATGTAAGCCTGGTTTCTAATAGATAGGAAATAATTTGTCCCATTCAAGATGATCGATTTATGGACAGGATCCAATGCTTGGATAACACTTTCCTTTGTCATCAAACTCTTTTGCCTAGCCCAAAATTGAAATGGGTTCTGAGGTTCACTCCTAACCCACAAGTCTAATTTATTTTCCTACCTTTGAAAAAAATTGTAGGCTTTAGGTCATTTTAACTGATTAACAGCAAAGGAAATAAACGCCTGGTGTTGGATATCTCCCACAAAAGGGCTAGGATTTGACTCACAATCATTTTCCAGTACTAGATTATGCAAATAAAACTCACAAAAAAGGCGTTGTATCTTTACCCCATAGATTTTGTAGCATGATACAAAGTCATCTATAGTTTTTAGCTCTATAGATTTCCCTACCATAACTTAATATTTCTACAAAGTCATCTATAGTTTTTAGCTGTAAATATCTTTCTAATAAAAATAAAGCATAGTTTTTGGCAGGGCATCTATAGGCTAAGACATCAGTGTATAATGATCAAAGAGTTTCCATTCGATTGTAGGCTAATTTTAATTGATTCATTACCTTTTCAGCCTTTTCCTTTGCTTTTTGACACTTTTCGTGGGCTTCAACTTCTACTTCATGGATATTCTTCATCTGCTGCTGCAAGTCTTGATATCTCTTCCTAGGGACAGTGTCTTTTTCCAACATTTTCCTTTCCAGTCAAGCCTGTGCCAACTCCTCTAGGAGTCTGGCTAATGTAGGGTCATTAAAAGTATGCTGACTACTAGCTTGCCGATTTTCACTTAAAGCGGGTCCCTTTGGAACAACTTGTGTTGGAACAGCTATTTTTTGTTCTGTATCTTCATAATTAGGCTCAGGCGTGGCTTCTAAAACTTGGGGGTTCATCTTAGCAGCCACTTTTCTCTTTTTCGAAGCTCGCTTGGTGGCTATTCTTCTTCTCTTTGGGGCTCGCTTGGGCATTTGTTTCATTCTAATGGTTTTCCTGAGTTGTTCCACGAGTCTGTGAAGCTTCATTTGTTCCCTTCGAAGCTTTTCAATTTCAGTTACTTTCTTCCTTTTTCTCAATGGAACGACTATTCCTTTTTCTGAACCTGTTTTCTCAACAGGGTTTTGGTCCTCACCAGTCGTGCCTTCAGTTGGGTTCTCTTCGTGGTTTTCTTCTTGGGGTTCTTCTTCAATATTCATATGCCCTTGGCTAGATTCTTCAGGAATTATACCCTCAATTGATTCTGCAATCCCCTAATAACTTTCAGGTTGGGATATGGCTTCCATATTCTCCTTCTCTTATTCATGCCTTTCAGGGGAAGCAAACCTAGCTGACTCTATCGCTTCGTCAGGGTTTGCTGTTTCATTCAAAAGTTCTTTAGCTGTTTCTTTGTTGACAGCAGAGTGCTCCTACAATTGATTGATATCAATGTTAAGGTCCAAAGGGCTATGAGGCTACACATATTCACTCATACTGGCCAGAATTCAGGCCAATTGGTCTTCCCTTAAAGGGCTTCGTGGTGAACTTACAGTAGTATTTTCGGGGGGCTCTATTCCTTCTCTTTCATTGCTATGATTATCTTCATCCTCCTCACAGGTATGATAGCTTCCTTCTTCCTCATCTGAATATGAAATTTCTCCTTCAATTTCCTCTTCTTCATTATTTTCTTCTTCTGCACTGGTTTGTTTCTCACCACTGGTGTGGTGACACATTTCTTCTTCATCCGAGTAGTGAATTTCTCCCTCAATTTCCTCTTCTTCCTCAGTATAGGGAGTTCCTCCTTCCAATTGTGGAGGCTATTCATCCTTCGAGCTGGGAAATTCCCAGGGCTGGCTACTGCTACCCGGAAGTCCTTGTATCATTCCCCTACTTCATTTTGAACGAAGGGACTGTCTGTTAATTGATGGCTCAGCTATTGAGCCAGCCATTCTCTTCCGTTTCGGGGTAGGTAAGGCTAACCCTCCATCAATGGAGAATATCAACTCTTCCAAGCTAGTCTGTTGTTGGGCGAGGCTACGACTTACTATTAATCTGATTAGACAATGGTGGCTGACCACCATGTTTGCATGCTGAGCTTTTCTTATACTACGAGTTATATCATGAAGTAAGGAATTTAAAAATGCAGGCAAATTTACAGTTCATTTTTGTTTTAATACAGCCAGTAACTTAAGGTGGTGAGGTCTTACCACGTATTTCCTTCCGTCACATGTTATATAGGCCTACACTGTCTTGGCCAATTCTTTCCATGGTTCTCCCAATGATGCTGGCTGAAATCCTTTGTCTTTGATGACCAATATCTGTACGTCATCGTGAAAAATCTTCATGGCTTCTCGAAGCCTGATCTTCCTTTGAGTCCATATAGTTCCTTGCGCTGGTATACCAGACACCTCTGCAATTATTTCATCTGTTATAGCTATCTATATTCCTCTAACCATGGAGTATCCTTCTTGCAAGTTTTGTAAAAATTCAGTGGCCACTGCTTCATGGGGTTGTTGCATCCTCATCAAATATGTAATCCATCCCAATCTTTCCAAAATCTCTCGTGCAGCATTAGAAACAACTAGCGCCTGCGGCTCACTGGGAATTGGTCGTTCGCCCATCGTCTATGCACACTGTTAGTTCTTTCCAAACATACAGTGATTGCAATGGAACAACACAACATGGTGAATTGGAATAATATCGTTAAATTTTTGTTATTCGCTAGAATGCAGGGATTTGGTTTGCATACAGGTAAAGAAATATCAGGATTTGATCTGCATACAGACATCTGCGCCCCCCCTGAAGGATAATAGGTTGTCCTCGACCATCAAAAGAGAGCCAAGTTTGGCACAACAGTTGTACAGCAGGAAAAAGCAGGCATAATTATGATACATTCAATCAAATTATAGCAATTACTGAAATCAATGCGTGTGATAAATTGTAAATAGATATGAAATCGTTTGTAATGATTCAAATATAAGGAGAAGGGACAGCTTAAGATAAACATAAGTACAGATGCGTTTTATTACCCACTTCAAACTAATATGATCAATTTATAATGATTTTCATGTATAATAGGTTCGAAATCAAAGGTTAAGGATTCATACTTTCATTTGATATTTAAATAGAGATATAGGAAAAAGGGTTTAATATGACTATTGATGTGTATAAATGTGACTCCAATATCATCAACAGAGCTCTGTTGCCCACAGGTGTCCATAACCTTGATAGAGTTGCTTTCTCACCCTTGGAACCATTTTCCTTTATTTATGCTGAGGAAGTGCTTGTTGAATGTCATAACAGAGGTCATTATGCTGGCTTGGTGACTAGATAAATCACAATGCCATTCACTGGGAAGAAGTGAAAAGTGGGCAGGCTGGCTCGTGATGAGACCTCCTGTTCCAAGGACTTCTTAATTTTTTCAATTGTCCATTGGACCATATCCCTGGTTTGGTGGCCATGATGGGAATTCCACTTCACTTACTTCTTTATGATCATGGTAGGCTGGCTCTTGATGAGACCCCCTATCCTCCATCTGCCAAATCATAAAATTATTAGTGAAATATGTAAATATTTTTCTTTTTCATATAGCACTTTCCTATTTATACATAAAGGATGGCTCAGCACTCCTTAAGAGTAGGGATGGTGGAAGAAGTCTGAACATCTCAATAGAAAATAATATGCCTTTATTCCTACTCCATAAGTAAAAATCAAAGAAAGTTATAACATATGGGAAGAACCAACATGATAAGGATAATCGATCAGATTAATTCAGTGGTAGTAAGATAGAAAAATCATGTTATTGATTATGTCCCTTTTTCCTTTTTTCTTATCATTACTAAACAACTTCCTTAAAAATGACGATTTCTTTTGATTTGCTGATTACAGTAAGCTTTAATTTGTATGATTGTATATGAATAATATGTTTGCCTTTAGAAGAGTCATCAGCAATCCTCAAAATGCTAATCTAAAACAAAGAAACAATCCACTCAAAAGGTGTTGTTCCTTTAAAAGGAACAACAGAAACAATCTGCGGAAATGTTGTTCCTTCCAAAAGGAACAACAAAAATCTGTGAAAATGATGTTCCTTTTGAAAGGAACAACAGAAATAAACAGAGTTTTGAAAAGAAACAGAATTCCCTAAAACAACAAAACTCAAAATAAATGAAATAAACAGAAATTTGAAAAAAAAACGAATTCCATAAAACAAACAATCCAAATAAATAAACAATTTTTATGTACAAAATTTAAAAAAGAAATGATTTAATAAATGGGTGTCGAGGAGGAGTTATCCCCTTTAGTTAGAATTTTCATGGTAGAATCTTCCCGTAATTATTGGTAAAAGGATTCTCGGGTAAGTGGTTTATGATACAATCATACTCGATGACCGTTTACCTTAAAGGAATGTCCAGATCCATCAATGGTGGCTAATGTAATAGTGCCATTGTCATGCACTTTTTGTATTTTATAGGGTCCGAGCCATCGTGTCTGGAGTTTCCCTAGGAAATCCTGAAACCTAGAATCATATAGGAGTGCCCAGTCTCCTTCGTGGAAGATCTTTTCTTTGATAAGGGCGTCATGCCATTTTTCTCTCTGTTGTTGAATTAATGCTGTGTGCTGAAGAGCAGAGAGCCTAATCTCATCTAACTCATTAATTTGTTGTAGTCTTTTGGCTTGGGCTTCATTTAAATCTAGACCCACCTTTTGAGATGTTCTTAATGTTTGAATTTCAAAATCTATTAGAAATATGGGTTCTTTTCCAAATACCAATTGATATGGTGAATATCCCGTAGTGGGTCTCCATGTTGTTCGGTATGCCCACAATGCTTCTGGAAATCTGTAGGCCCAATCTTGTCTGTGTGAGGCAACGGTTTTTGTTAATATAGATTCAATCACTTTGTTCGTGCTCTCTACTTGGCCATTGGCCTGTGGGTGGTATGGGGTTGTAATCTTGTGCTGAATGTGGTAGTTTTGTAGTGTTTCAACTAGTTTATTACCTAAAAACTGTGGTCCTCCATCTGTGATTATATCCCTTGGGAGGCCATATCGCACAAATATTTGGAAAAGAAATTGTATTACAGAGTCCTCTGTAGCTTTTGAAAGTGCCTCTGCTTCAACCCATTTCGTGACATACTCGGTTGCAACTAGAATGTATGTTTTTTGGTTTGATGGAGGGCTAATAGGGCCAACAAAATCAAGCGCCCAGCGTTCAAACGGTTCAATTACTAGTTGAGGATTCAAAGGCATTTCATCAGACTGCCCAGGGTGACCTGCCCTTTGGCAGCTATCACAGGCCTGCACAAATTTTTTGGCATCTTTAAAGATGGTAGGCCAATAATAGCCTGTTCATAAAACCTTATGGGAAGTTCTATGATCTGCAAAATTCCAGCCACATTGCCCATCATGGCATGCTTTCAAAATGTAAAACACCTCGTCCTCCCAAACGCATCTTCTTATTTGCATATCTGCCCCTATATGAAATAGGTAGCCCCCAACCCAAGAGAATCGGGTACTACGCTGTATTATCTGCTTTCGTTCATTAACGGATATATGTTTAGGTAGTTTACCTATTGCCAAATAATTTGCTATATCAGCATACCATGGGGTTCTGATAGTAACAGTGAACAAATGTTTGTCTGGGAAGTGGTCTTCAACTGCTTCTGCGCCTATTGGCTTTGGCATTCTTGATAGAAAATTAGCTACACGGTTCTCTTTCCCAGGTCGATCTTTGATTGTAATGTCGAATTCCTGCAATAAAATCAACCATCTTGTCACTCTTCCATTTGTAACAGGTTTATTTGCTAAAAATTTAATGGCAGAGTGATCAGTATATAGTACTACAAGATACCCAGTTATATAATGTCTAAAATTATTTACAGCATGTACTACAACGAAAAATTCCTTCTCAGTCACAGTATAATTTAATTCAGCAAGGGATAGATTTTTGCTAATGTAATAGATTGCATATGGTTTCTTGTCTTCGTCCTGCCCAAGTACTGCTCCAATTACTGTGTCCGAGGCATCGGATGAAATTTGGAATGGAAAATTCCAATTTGGGCCCCTCAGCACTGGGGCTGTTGAAACAAGATTTTTCAGATCGTTGAAGGCATTGTCACATTTATCTGTCCAAATAAAATCAACATTTCCAGTTAGTGCATATAAAGGTTCATCTATTCGAGAATAATTTTCTATAAATATCCTATAATAACCAGAAAATCCAAGAAAGCTACGTACCTCTGTTTGTGTGGTGGGTGTGGGTATTAACAATATTATTTGAATTTTAGCTGGGTCCACCTGAATTCTAGCTGCTGAAATATAGTGCCCTAAGATAACTCCTTCGGTCATCATCATATGACACTTTTCATGGCTTAAACAAAGCCTAGTGTCAATACATCTTTGCAACACCTTTTCTAAATTTTCTAATGCTGGCTCAAAATCATCTCCGTAAGGTGTGAAGTCATCCATATATACTTCGAGCCCTTCATTTATTAAATATGAAAAGATGCTGAGAATGGCCCTTTGAAATGTAGCAGGGGAATTGCATGGGCCAAAGGGTAAGACTCGGTAGGAAAATGTCCCCCAAGGACAGGTAAAAGTAGTTTTGTCTTGGTCTTCAGGGGCAATCTGGATTTGATTGTACCCACTGAAGCCATCGAGGAAGGAAAAGAATTTCTTTCCTGCCAATGTGTCTAATACCTGGTCAATGAAAGGAAGGGGAAAGTGGTCTTTCTGGGTTGCCCTTTTAATTTCACGATAATCTACACATATTCTCCACTTTTCGTTCTTCTTTGGTACCACTACTAATGGAGAGACCCACTTGATATCAGATATTGGGTAGATGAAATTAGCATCCAATATCTTTTGTAATTCAGCTTTCAAAATATCTTTAAGGTGAGGGTTTAGTCTTCTTTGGGGTTGGAGAATGGGTCTCGCATCTTTATCAATATAGATGTGGTGTGTACACAATTTAGGGTCAATTCCTTTCATGTCTGGGTAATCCCATGCAAAGGCTGCTTTGTATTTCCGCAATAGTTGGACCAACTTCTCTTCTTGTTCAGCAGTCAGATTTTTGTTAATGTTTAGAGTTTTTCCCGGATCAATTTCTACAATCTTACTATTGTACACAGAAGTAGTGGGTATTACTTGATTAGAAATGTCTTTCGGAGGATCTTCTTCTTCCTTATTATCAAATGCTGCCTTGATCATGTGACATTGTAGATGGGATCTGATTTGTGGTTTATTAATAAAACTATTAATGATATCATCCTCTGTTTGATCTTTAAAATCAAGAGCATTTTCTATAGTTAGAAGTGATCTCATATTTTCCATAAGATATGATACAAGTTGTTTTCTTGTTTTGATTATTGATAGGCTTGGCTGGGCTGGGGGATATAAAGCTAAATTCTTGACATAGTTTCCCCTTGTTATTGTCATGTTGCCTTGTCGGCATCCAATATAAGCATCGGCAGTTGCCAACCAAGGTCTACCTAAGATTAACGGGTGTCCTTCTAGCCGATTCTTTGGATTGATAACCAGGAAGTCAGTAGGGTATTCCCAGGAATCTACATATACCATTACATCTTGTAGTGTACCTTCTGGTTTGACTACCGATCGGCCAGCCAATTCCAATAAGGTTGTTGTTGGTTCTAGTGATGTAATGCCAAGTTTTTGACAGGTGGTGTTGGGAAAATATCGAGAGAGGGGGGTGAATCAGTATTTCTTGCATATTCAAAACTTTTACTTTCTTGCTTCTAAAACCCATCGCTGTAAGCAGACTCGCGTATATACGTGGATACCCTTTATGAAACTCACGTATACAAAGAGATCTAATTATGTCATTAATTCTTCACTTATATCATTCCATCATTCATTCATCAGATGTTTAATAAACAGTAAACATGTGCAGTAAGAACAGAATAAACCATCACACAAAGCATCACACATGAACACCAGGATTTTTAGGTGGAAACCCAAGTCGGGAGAAAACCACCGCTGCAGTTGCTCAGCCTTCAATATTTTATTATAGAGAAAACATCTTACAACATATGTGGTGGCGCAGACTTGACCAGCACGCAGGCACCCACCTGCACTCGTTTACCAGCCTCTCCTGGAAGGGAGCTCCAACCCCCTGACTCGTTTACCAGCCTCTCCTGGAAGGGAGCTACGACCCCCCGATCTCGTTTACCAACCTCACCTAGAAGGGAGCTACGACCCCCTGACTGAAGGCTACAACCCTTAGCACCTCTATGGACCACGTTTCATCAATTTTCACACTAGATCCAAAACTTCCTTTAGGACACCACTTGCAGGCCACATTTCATCATATTTTCAAACTGGACCCTTTCCATACTTTTAAGCACAGTCAACCATGAAACAGATACATATAACTCGAGATGTTAGTAAAGCATGAAACAGATACGGACATTTCTTACCACAGACTTGACAAACCTAGTTTGCATACGCTTTCCTTTCTCTCTACATTCTTCGCATGTCTGACGCTTCGTTCATAAAACCCGCGTATACTTCGATACATTAGAGCTAATTTTATTATAAAACGCTTTTCTCCTTAGCAAATCCGTATATCTTGCTTCTCTGCGGCGAACTAGCGTATAAAGTCTTCAGCTATTGTAGAACGACATACTTCTTCAGATCAGATATTAGGTTCAGATTTACCCTTTTTGCTTCGAACTGAGATGTTCGCCTAGATGTTTGTCCCATCACAGATCTAATCCTTCCATAAACAGATCTAGCAAATACAAGTACAATACAGATCTAGATCCCCTTCTTCATCACTCCTTCATTGGTGCATCATACATTCAGATCTTCCATTCAACTGTAACCCTTTCCATTCAGATATACTCCAGAGAGAAGTATTCATTCAAGCTCAGACATCTTGCACCCACACTCATCCTTTGCACAATGAATTTCATCTCTTTATATAGGTTTACCCTTTTTCAATACCATGAGCCAAAACCACATAACTTCCGATGGTATTCTTGGACGGGGTCATTTAGACGAATCATTGCCCAATACAATGGGTCAATACCATGGTGGTTACCCCTGGTTTTGCACTTTAAGAGCGCTTTTGCCCATACGCGACTTGGCACGTTTATTTCCGCGTGCATACGCGACTTCCCCTAGGCAAATCCGCGTATGCCTAGAGACATACTCTTTTCATCAAGATTTAGCACATGCTGAATTCCTTTCTTCATTGCCTTCTGTACACACTGTAGATACACCAGATTTACTTCATCAAGAACGTATTCTATCAAGCACAACTTCATCAAGCGGATTGCCATCAAGGGCTGACACATGTCGTGGTCGCGGTGCTGTCTTATTCGCAGTGGGTTGCCATCAAGGACAACACTCAGCATCATATTGCCAACAATCTCCCCCTTTGGACTTGATGGCAACCACGATGGTGTTTGATCACCACAACAGATAGATACATTAAGAATACAATGACACCATGTCATTCTTGAAACCATTCTTTCTCTTTATCCAAACACCATGTCACTCTCCCCCTTTGACATCAAGGGCAAAGGGCGGATCAAAACCAACACACTCTCCCCCTTTTCTCCTCATGTAGAAGAAGCGTTCTGCAGATCTGATGTATACTGAAGTGACCAAGTTCCCCCTGAGTTCATGCTGAATCTTCAAACATATTTTTCAATGAAGTACATGACTCTATGAACTTCCTATCACCAAAGACTCATACTTACATCAATTATCCATCCAAGTGGATTTACATATGAGACTCAACTACCCAACCAAGTGGGTTTACAAATTTGACAAGTCCTTACATGACTGAATAATACAATTTTACAACATGGGTCTCAACAAGACCTTTTCATCAAACTACAAATATAGCTTTTAAGGCCAACACCAGAAAGTCCTCAAGAAAGAGAACATATTTCAGAACCATCATAATGCCAACACTGCATTATACTCAGCAAAGCTAATGCTCCCCCTGAATCTGTGCAACCAAGCAATCTTTCCAAATGACTAAGGCTCCCCCTTAGTTTGTGCATCATGAAAACTTCCACCAACAAATCATCAAGGCATCTTCATCAAAACATTAGAAACAGAATTATGAGAACTGGAACACCACCAGAGATACCAAACAGTATCAGAGATACCAAACAGCACTGCAGCTGTGCTGAAGAGAGCTGACTCCAACCAAAAGTTTGTCAGCAATCATCCATACGCGGTTTTCTGTGCAGGGACTCGCGTATATACGCGACTGTGTTTCAGGAAACCCGCGTATCCACTACCATCTTCTAAAAATTATGCAGATTTGTTCTTTTGACTGGCAGAGAGCACTCCCAGCTTCTGTCTTAGATATTCGAACGCTTCCCTGGGCAGAGGTTTGGTAAAGATATCAGCAACTTGTTCTTTGGAGGGAACATACTCCAACTTCACCTTTTGTTCAAGCACTTGTTCACGTAAGAAGTGATACTTGATGGGAATGTGATTGGTCTTCGAATGCATAACAGGATTCTTTGAGATACTGATGGCACTTGTATTATCACACATAATGGAGATAGGAGTTGCACATTTGATTTGAAAATCTTGCAAGGTTTGCATCATCCATAGGAGTTGAGTGCAACAAGATGCGGCAGCTACATACTCTGCTTCAGCTGTTGATAAGGCAATAGAATTTTGCTTCTTGTTGAACCAAGATACTAACCGGGGCCCCATGTAGAATGCACCACCACTAGTGCTTTTCCGATCATCAACACTTCCAGCCCAATCTGCATCAGTGTAAGCATGAAGAGTAAGATCAGCATTCTTTGGATACCATAGACCAAGGTCTTGAGTTCCTTGAAGATATTTGAAAATTCTTTTAACAGCCTGAAGGTGAGACTCTTTTGGATTAGCTTGGAATCGTCCAACAATCCCAACTGCATGCATAATGTCTGGTCTAGTCCCAGTGAGATAAAGTATACTTCCTATCATTGATCTGTATTCTGGTTGATTCACCGTGGGAGAATCATCATGAGAACTGAGATTGCATCCGGTTATCATTGGTGTACTTACAGGTTTGCATTCTTCCATGCCATACTTCTTCAGAATTTGCTTAAGATATTTTTCTTGTGATAGGAAAATACCATCTGCAGTTTGATGCACTTGTAAGCCAAGAAAGAATGTTAGTTCTCCAAGTAAGGACATTTCAAATTCTTGCTGCATGACAGAAGCAAATTTTTGACTCAAAGATTCTTCGTTACTCCCAAAAATGATATCATCAACATATACAACCACAATGAATAGTTTACCATTTTC
Source organism: Pinus albicaulis (assembly GCA_034641835.2). Taxonomy (NCBI): domain Eukaryota; kingdom Viridiplantae; phylum Streptophyta; class Pinopsida; order Pinales; family Pinaceae; genus Pinus; species Pinus albicaulis. The sequence continues at coordinate 1,399,979,844 of CM076577.1, forward strand.
AACTTTTGTGTATAAGTTGCTATCAGCAAATCCCTTTGAAAATCCTTGTTGATGAAGATATTTGTCAAGGCGATAATACCAAGCCCTTGGAGCTTGTTTGAGACCATATAGAGCCTTTTTAAGTCTACAAACAAGATTTGCATCATTTCCCAAAATGAATCCTTCTGGTTGTTCTATATATACTTCTTCTTCTAGATCACCATTAAGAAAAGCAGATTTAACATCCATTTGATAGACTTTGATTTTTTGATAACTTGAAAAAGCAAGAAACATTCTTATGGCTTCAAGTCTAGCTACAGGAGCAAAAGTTTCTTCAAAGTCTATACCTTCTTGTTGAGTATACCCTTTGCAAACCAATCTAGCTTTGTTTCTTACAACATCCCCATTCTCATTTAGCTTATTCTTGAAAATCCATTTAGTTCCGATGACATTTTTATCATGTGGTCTTGGTACCAATTCCCAAGTATCATTCTTTTCAATTTGATCAAGCTCTTCATTCATGGCTTGCTTCCAACATTCATCTTTGCTAGCTTGATTGACATTGTGTGGTTCAATTGTGGATAGAGTGCCAAATGATTAGAAGATCCCACAATAGTTCTCCTTGTTCGTACACCTGATTCCTTGTCACCCAAAATTTGAGATTCAGGATGATTCTTTTGAACATATCTGGATGGATCTTTTTCAGATAGATCATCTTCAGGTTCTTCATTGGATCCACTGTCTATATCATTTCTATTTGATGTAGAAGGACATAGGTCACCATCATCTTCTTTTGTTGTTTGTTTTTCTTCTTTAGGAGCTGCAGGAGACTCATCAATAACAACATCAATGCATTCAACAATCTTTCGAAGCCTTTTATTGTAACATTTGTATGCTTTTCTTGAAGATGAGTAACCAAGAAATATCCCTTCATCTGATCTAGGTTCAAACTTGCCAAGCTTTTCATCATTATTTTTGATAAAACATTTACTTCCAAAAACTCTAAAATTCTTCACAGATGGAGAATTACCATACCAGAGTTCATATGGAGTTTTGTCACTATTTACCCGAACATGAGCCTTGTTGAGAATGTTAGCTGTTGTATGTGTTGCTTCTCCCCAGAACATGTCAGGAGTTCCAGAATCATCGAGCATAGCTCTAGCCATTTGTTGAATTGTTCTATTCATTCTTTCTGCTACGCCATTTTGTTGTGGAGTGCCTGCTACAGAGAACTGTCTTTTTATGCCATGTTGTTCACAAAATTCAAAGAATTCATTTGATGTATATTCTCCTCCTCGATCGGATCTAAGACACTTGATTTTTAGATCTAATTCATTTTCTACCAATGCTTTGAAGATCTGAAATTTTTCAAATGCTTCATCTTTGTGTTTAATGAACCCGATCCAGCACATTCTAGAGTAATCATCAATAAATAAGATATAGTATTCTTCCCCACGTGGTGAATTTTTCCTCATAGGTCCACATATGTCAGTATGAATGAGTTCAAGAGGCTCACTTGATGATCCTTCTTTGGCATTAAATCGTACTCTGGTCTGCTTACCGAATTGACAAGATTTGCATATGATACTTTCTGCTAGATTAATATTGGGAAGACCACGAACAGCTTGAAGTCTGCTTGCTTTGTTGATTTGAGAGAAGCTCAGATGCCCCAGCCTTCTATGCCATAGCCAATTTTCTCAAGACTTGCTCAAGTAACATTGATCTATGCCGTTCAGTACATACAGGTTGCTAGGATTTCTTTTTCCTTTTATAATGATTTTACCTGTATCAAGATCACGAACCACACATTCTTTTGAACTAAAGACCACTTCTATTCCTTGATCACACATTTGACTTACACTTAACAAGTTATGCCTTAATCCATCCACATACATGACATCATTAGCCTTCACCTTTTCTTTTAGAAATACTGACCCTTTTCCTTTAATTACAGCGGGAGTATCATTTCCAAATGTAACTTTCTTTTCCTTTTCTAGAGCATTATATGTAAGGAGTTTGCTTTTGTCACCTGTCATGTGTCTTGAGCACCCACTATCAATGTACCATTGATTTTCTTCACCTTCTGCAAATAATTCTATCCCACAATTTTCAACCTGTATTTCTTTCTTTTTCCATACTTTAGAGCTTGAGGGAACATGTTCTTTTGGCTGGACCTTGCTCCTACATTCAGATTCTTCATGACCAAAGTTATTGCAATAAGTACATTCAACTTCGTTTTGAAGAGGAGAAAAGTTGTTATAGGTGTTCTTCTTTGGTTCAATATTCATCATTTTCTTTCTTGCTTCTCTTGTCATGATGGTTTTATATGCAACACATTGAACAACTTTATGACCAAAATTGTGACATGAGAAACATTGTCCATTGAAGTAGAAATTTCTGCGATCATGAAATCTTCTATTTGATTTTACCTGTTGTTTGTTGCTTCTTTGAGGGATCTCCCTGTTAGTGATCCTTGATTTGAGATGATCATGCTTTACCTGTAAATATCCTTTGTTCCCTTGCTGAGTGGCTGAGTGAAGAGAACCAGTTGTGACTGCTTTCAGATAATTTGGTGCTGAAGTCTGGGAAGATTCCCCAGTATATCCAAGACCTGTTTTTATAAGAGGAGACCATTGTGTCTTGATAATCTCATCTAAGGTTTCTGAACCTTTAGCAAATATAAGATTGAGAGTCTTCACTTTCTCATTATCTTTCCTTAGACTTACTACTTTACACTCCAATTCCTCAATGCGTTTTTCCTTGGCTTCAAGCTAATTTTCAAGAGTCTCTATGATTATGTTCTTTTCTTCTAGGCTTACTTTGAGTTGATTGTTTTCTTCAAGAAAATAATTGTCCTCTAGAGCATCCACAAAAGTATCCTTTTCTTCTCTTTTTTCAAAAGCCATGAGAAGTCTAAAGTCTTCTTCACATTCTTCCTCACTATTAGATGATCCATCACTGTCTTCATTAGTATAATAACTTTTTCTTGTGCTAGATCGATTCTTATTCCTTCTTGCTACTTCTTTTCCTTTAGCCGAAGTTTATTTATAAGGACACTTTGCAGCATAATGACCAACTCTTCCACAATTGAAACATTTGAATGGAAGCTTACCTTTGAACTTTCCGGTACCTAGTTGAAGTCTTCTCACAAAATTTGCTTCTTCTTCTTCTTCAGATATATAGCTGGATTCTTTGACAACTTCCTTTTCTTTTCCTTTTGCTGATGCCTTAAAAGCGACTTCTTTGATTTGAGAAGGGCCTCCTTGCCTCATTTCAAAAGCAGTCAGAATACCATGTAATTGAACAATAGTAAGAGTTGGCAGATCTTGCCTTTCTTCAATAGCTGAAACTTTAGAGTCAAATTTTGAAGTCAAGGATCTTAAGACTTTTTCCACCAGAGTAGTATCGGTTATGGTTTCACCCAAATTTCTCATCCAATTTACAATATCATCTAGATGAAGAAAGAAACTGGCAACACTTTCATCACTATGCATCTTCAAATTTTCATATTCAATTCTAAGAGTTTGGAGTTTTGCACTTTTTACCTTTGTATCTCCTTCATAGCTCAGAATGATTTTGTCCCATATTTCTTTTCCTGAATGTAGCTGCATCACTTTAGCAAATTCTGATTCAGACATGCTTCCTAACAAGACATTTACTGCTTTGGCATTGGTTTCATACTTCTTTCTTTCAGCTGCATCAGTAGGAATACTTGCCGGGTATTGATAGCCTTCTTCCACGATTGCCCATACATCTGCACCAAGACTTTGCAGATATGCTTTTGTACGTACCTTCCAGAATATCAGATTGCTTCCATTGAATAGAGGTGGCTTAATAGACATTACTCCTTCTTGACTTCCCATTGCGACGGATCTCCTTTAAGCGATCAAGCTTCTGCACACGGACCAGCTCCGATACCAATTGTTGGGAAAAATACTGAGAGGGGGGGGGGTGAATCAGTATTTACTGCATAATCAAATCTTTTTACTTTTTCATTCCTTAAAACCCATACGCTACTTTACTTCAGTAAACTAGCGTATATACGCGGATCCCCTTTATGAAACTTGCGTATACACAGAGATCTAGATATGTCATTAATTCTTCACTTAAACCATTCCATCATTTATTCTTCAGATATTCAATAAGAATTAAACATGTGCAGTAAGAACAGAATAAACCATCACACAAAGCATCACACATGAACACCAGGATTTTTAGGTGGAAACCCAAGTCGGGAGAAAACCACCGCTGCAGTTGCTCAGCCTTCAATATTTTATTATTGACCGGGTATTGATAACCTTCTTCCACGATTGCCCATACATCTGCACCAAGACTTTGCAGATATGCTTTTTTTCATACCTTCCAGAATATCAGATTGCTTCCATTGAATAGGGGTGGTTTTATAGACATTACTCCTTCTTGACTTCCCATTGCAACGGATCTCCTTCAAGCGATCAAGCTTCTGCAGAAGGACCTCCTCTGATACCAATTTTTGGGAAAAATACTGAGAGGGGGGGGGGGGGTGAATCAGTATTTACTGCATATTTAAAACTTTTACTTTTTCTTGCTTCTAAAACCCATACGCTACTTTCCTGAAACAGACTCACGTATATACGTGGATACCCTTTATGAAACTCGCGTATGCACAAATATCTAATTATGTCATTAGTTCTTCACATAAATCATTCCATCATTCATTCATCAGATGTTTAATAAACAATAAACATGAACAGTAAGAACAGAGTAAACCATCAAACAAAGCATCACACATGAACACCAGGATTTTTAGGTGGAAACCCAAGTCGGGAGAAAACCACCGCTGCCGTTGCTCAGCCTTCAATATTTTATTATTGAGAAAACATCTTACAACATATGTGCTGGTGCAGACTCCTACCAGCACGCAGGCACCCACCTGCGCTCGTTTACCAGCCTCTCTTGGAAGGGAGCTCCAACCCCCTCACTCGTTTACCAGCCTCTCCTGGAAGGGAGCTACGACCCCCTGATCTCGTTTACCAGCCTCTCCTGGAAGGGAGCTACAACCCCCTGACTGAAGGCTACAACCCTCAGCACCTCTATGGACCACGTTTCATCAATTTTCACACTGGATCCAAAGCTTCCTTTAGGAAACCACTTGCAGGCCACATTTAATCATATTTCCAAACTGGACCCTTTCCATACTTTTAAGCAAAGTCAACCATGAAACAGATACATATAACTCACTGACAGATATCAGTAAATCAGCAGAACAGATCAGACAATTCTTACCACAGACTTCAGCAAACCCTAGTTTGCATACGCGCTTTCCTTTCTCTGATGTCGCGTATATACGCGCTTTCGTTCACATAAACCCGCGTATAATTCAGTACAAATTATAGAGCTAATTTAATTACGCATACGCGCTTTCTCTTCAGCGTAGCCGCGTATGTACGCGCTTCCTCTGCAGCGAACTAGCGTATAGATCTTCAACTATTATAGAGTAGCATACTTCTTCAGATCAGATATTCAGTTCAGATTTACCCTTTTTGCTTCAGACAGATGTTCGCCTCATCTCAGATCTAGGCCTTCTATGAATAGATCTAGCAGATACAAGTACAATACAGATCTAGATTCCCTTCTTCATCACTCCTTCATTGGTGCATCATACATTCAGATCTTTCATTCAATTGTAACCCTTTCCATTCAGATATACTCCAAAGAGAAGTATTCATTCAAGCTCAGACATCTTGCACCCACGTTCATACTTTGCACAATGAATTTCATCTCTTTATATAGGTTTATCCTTTTTCAATACCATGAGCCAAAACCACATTACTTCCGATGGTATTCCTGGACGGGGTCATTTAGGCGAATCATTACCCAATACAATGGGTCAATACCATGGTGGTTACCCCTGGTTTTGCACTTTTTGAGCGCTTTTACCCATACGCGACTTGGCACGTTATTTTCCGCATGCATACGCGACTTCCCCTAGACAGATCCGCGTATTCCTTGAAACATACTCTTTTCATCATATATTTAGCACATGCTGAAATCCTTTCTTCATTGCCTTCTGTACTCATTGTTGATACATAATTTTTAGTTCATCAAGACATATTCTGTCAAGCACAACTTAATCCAGTAAGTTTCCATTATCTTTATCAAGAGGGTTGCCTTTCAAGGACAACACTCATCATCATATTGCTAACAAACATCATTTACCAAGTCCATTACCTCAAGAATAGCTTCATCAGGTGGATTGCCATCAAGGACAACACAAGTCAACAGTCGCATGTCTTCATCTTCATTTAGTGGGTTGCCATCAAGGACAACACTCTGCATCATATTGCCAACAAGGTAACAATGTACGATTATCAGAGGTAACCCTCAATGATGTGTAATATCAATACACTTATCTCATATTTTATTTGAAAAATGGATATGCCCCAACCCAACTCTGTCATAAAATGAAACGTGCTTTAAGATTAAAGGCCAAGAAATATGAATTAATAAAAGATGTATTGTTTAGAAGAAACTTTGATTCTATACTACCAATATGCTTAGAAAAATCCGAAGTAGAGAAATTCTTGCAGGAACTCCATGATGGACTAGCTGGAGGACATTTTGGGGGAAATACGACAACACACAAAATCAAATCTTGCATGCAAGTTGCTATTAGCCTACACTTTTCAAAGATTCTCATGAATATGCAAGAAAATACAAAGTGTGCCAAAGTGCATCTGGAAGACAAATTAAACCATCCTTCCCATTACAACCAGTTAATATCGAACAACCATTTGAACAATGGGGATTAGGTATAATCAGTGAGATTGTGCCTAACTCTTCCAAACATCATAGATATATTCTCACAACTACATATTACTTTACTAAATGGTTGGAATAAATTCCATTGAAGGTATCCAACTCTAAGAATATCATTGATTTCATTGACCAATATACCATAACTAGATTTGGATTACCTACTCCTTTAATGTTTGCTAATGCATCTTACTTCTCAGGAACTTCTATGATGGAATTTTCAATTAAAAGAGGTTTTAAACTTAAGTATTCTAAAAATTATTACCTGCAAGGAAATGGTTTAGCAGAGTCCACAAACAAAAGTCTTATTAGAATAAGTAAACAAATTGTTCATCAAAACCAACGAAATTGGCACAATTCATTAATATTTTCTCTTTGGGCAGATCGAATAAATCAGAAAGCTTCTATTGGCACCTCTCCATTTAATCTTGTTTATGGAAAAGAAGTTGTTCTTCCTACCAATGTATAGTATTCCTTCCCTTGCCTTAGTTCAATTCATTGATGACTCTTCTTCTTCTTCATTACAACTAAGACAATTTCAAATTCTTAAGATAGAAGAAGAAAGAGAAAAAGCTAAGCATACTCATGCACATCATCAACAAATAGTAAGAACTTCATTTGATTCAACTTTTTTTACTCAAAAAAACTTTCAAATTGGTGATCTGGTATTGAAATGGGACAAAGTGCATGAGGAAAAAGGTAAACAAACTAAGTTTCAAAAAATATCGCTAGGTCCATTTCAAATAATTGACAAAATAGGCCCATCAACATTCTTATTGCAAGATCTACCAGGAAAAAGAGATTCTTTGCCTGTTAATGGGTAGATTTTGAAAAATACTTTTCATAGGAGGTAACCCCTTCTATTCCCTGTATACTAGTGTCCATTTATTTTCCTTAGGAAAATAAAATATTAGTAGCACAAATTTTTGGATTTTCAAATAAACATCTCAAATGATCATTTTTTATTTATCACTTATATAAATAAGAAATTTTAAGGAAACAATCTAAATTTTTGAAAGAAAAATAGATTTTATTTTCACTAAAATATGCAATTTCACTGAAGTTATTTATTCTCTAATGAATTCTCATATTTTTATAGCATGATTATTCTATTATCATTCAAGAAAAGAATCTTTAACAGAGTAAAGATTGTTTCACAGAAAAGAAACCTAAATCTCAACATTATCATCCAGAAATCCTTAAAATGACCAATTATTTACCCCATCCAGGAAAAATTCTTATTTTTCAGAAGAAATTCAAATGTGATTATACTAGGAAAGCTTAAAATATAATAAGTCTCATCAAAAGCTTGTTTACCATTGTTATGAAAATTAATCCCTCTTGCGCATAAGAGCGATCTCCCTAATATTCTACGAATAGCTAGAAGCAAACATCCATTTGGAAACCTTTTTTTCTAGACTAATTGAAATTTGGAATTATTATAAAAAAACAAAGAGGACATGCCCCTACCTTTAAATCCAACGTTCGATGCAGTCTTTTATCCAATTGCTCCAAAGAGGCTTCTCTAGTAAATAGAACATGCTATCAAAGAGAGACAAAATAATGAAAGCACCTGCAACATAAAATAATTAAGAAAATCTAATCCAACTTAGTGATCAAGGAGCATAACTATTGATTTTATTCAATAAGCACATGAATAACTCAATGAGAAAAGGAGATTCATATGTATTATCTTGAATGGAAAGACTAATTTTACAACCTGATGCCTTGATGTCATACAAGATTCTTCCAGGGTCCTGAACAATCGTTCCTCCTTCAGTTTGACAAGCCTTCCTCTCTGAATACTAGCATGGATTTATGGACATAAGGGTGTGAGCATTCTCACACCAACAAAAATTAGTGTAGAGAGTATCCACTCTTGGGAATTTCTTTAGCAATTACCATATATAAGGTACCCTTGAGACTGAAACATGAGCTCAATTTATAGGTAAATGGAGGTAGTTTCAGTTCCATGAAGAGGGGGATGGATTCATCTCATGAAGGGATTTGAGCTCCATGGACCAAGGGATAAGATACATGAGGGGAGGGATAATTCTTGAACTGCTCGCACCTCTAGAAGCTTCCAGTTGGGAGAATATTCGACCAGCTGGGCTTCTAGAATTTACTTTTCCTTTATTTGACTTTTTACGGGGGTCCACAGGTTTTAGTACCGGAATGTGTGGGAGTTGTCGCAGGCTATAGAACAATTATCCGTGAACCTACATGAAAAGGCTAGAAAAAATGTGGACGTAGGCTTTTAAGGGTTTTAATGAGCTTTTCTCCAATTCCAAGACTTGGTTTGGGAGCATTAGGGTTTTTTACTTCTAAGGGAGCACAATCTAGGTAGTGATAGATCTATATGGACAGTAAAATTTCATGGTGAAAAAATAACATGTAACTGATTTCCCCCTAGTGTGAGAAGTCTGAGGTTGTTCTGAAGATTGAAGTGCTTTATCATTCTGAGGATTGGATTGCCAACACACTGGTCGAAAAGCTGCAAAAACATTCAATGCAAGCATATATATATATATATATATATATATATATATAGATATATCTATATCATCGTTGAGGTAGGCATTCCCATACTTAGATCAAAACTAAGTAAATGTTCTGGTATAGATATGATTGTAATGTTACATCAAAAGTAGACACAGTATGGGTGCAACCATCTGTCATAAGTAGTCTGCCATATCATGAATAATAAAACTCCCCATATTCTCGATGGTGGAAACTAGATCCAGGGTCTTGATTTCGACTTCTCGAACTAGTACGATTCTATCCATGCGATTGGTTGTGTCGAAGTCAAACATGGTAGAAACCACTTGATTACCAGTCAATAATGTGAAGTATTAACAAGTGTGAGAGAAACCACCAATAATGAAAATGGCTCTCAAGGTAATCCAATACCATCTATGTAGTGTGAATAAATTATTTGCAGCCAAACGGTTCATAGAATCATTCAATCGAACGTCAATGATGCAACCTGACATCGAAGGCGAGAAACCTGCCATTAAAGCATGCAAATCCCAAGGTACTGATAGGATTCTAGATCAACATTCTAGATGATGAGTTTTCATTGATAGAAAGTAACTTTTCACAGGAAATCCCACGACACGAAACCATTAGATCAATTCTTGAAGAAATATTTGCAAGGAATAACTCAGGGATGTTCAATGTGAATGGAGACAAATGTTTGCAATGAATGGTTTATTTGAACTATCTCTTTAACACATAATGACACTGTAGATGGTTTGGCAGCAATTGACCTAAAGCTAATACCCAGAAATCGGCTAAAGACTTTCAATGTGGTTTAATTAACTGTTAGACAATGGATTTCCCAATCCAGGTACAAGTGTGAGAAAGTGTCGTGTTCAAGAGTTGGATGCTGCTTTTTAAACAAGGGTGACAACTAGATTCTTTTTCTCTCTTTTTCCCCACAATTACTGGCAAGCACCTCTTTATTTTTGACAAGCCCGAGGAGGATAAAATTTCTTTTTTTTGTAATCTCATCCTTCAGATGAGTCCATCTTATTATTAAAATTGAACCCTAAGAAGGAGTGGTTTGGTCTTGTATGTAATCGACATGTCCTTTACTGTTAAATTTTAACGAGACCAGTATAGGAGAAACTCAGCATTTTTCAGTTTTAGGGAGTCAGAAGAAAAACATAAGTAAACTTAGTGGTTGTTTGTTTTCATAAATTTAGTCTCTCAAGCACGAAAAAGGATAAAATAATACAAGAGAGAACTATATTGACCATGATTAGTCAATGTATACATTTTTCGTAAATAGTCCATTTCAGTCCAGAAAAGGGGTAAACTTATACTGAAGGGACGAATTTTCATTAACTTTAACGAGTTATAATATTCAAGTACTCACCAATCTTTTCATATTTAGAGAGTCTCAAAAGGGCTTAAAAGAGAACTCCATGGTTTCTCTTTTTCGTAATTTTTCAAGAGCCTGAAAATGTGATAAAAGTATACTCGGCGTCAAAATAATTCTTTTCACCAAAAATCCTGTATACTGCAAAAATTTTCAAAAGATTAAACATACCTGTTTCCTAGAAGTATAAATATTTGAAATAGCCTTTTAAAGTGAAAAATAAATAAAATACAATATTTTATTCATTAAAAAACTATAAAAAGGAGTTAAACAAAATCATTTTCACCTTTTGTCTTCAGAACAGTGAATTGAGAGCTTTTGGAAAAAACGTTCCAAAGCTAATATCGGGAGAACCAACCATCCATTCTGTGAATTGTAACAACCAAGTAATCCACATTATCTTACTCTTCATTTCTATCCATTTCATTTCTCTTTTTCAGCTTAAATTTAATTTTTGGGAGGAATTTGTGTTTAAAAAATGCACTCTTGGGGGTCCATAGCTCATGCTTGTGCTACCTGTGAACCCTGATAATTTTTTACATAGAAAACTATCAAGTTGTCATGGTTTTTGTGTGGAGCCTGTGTAGACATCTACACTGTCTCCTCACAAAAATTGCGGAGGCACCGTGACCATTTTAAAATTCACAAATTGTCTTAAAAATGATTCAAGTTTTACACTCCAATGGTTTATAACTTTCAAATGTGTTTATTTGTAGGCTATTCCACCATGTTAGAGTGGAGAGAACATGAGCATGAGGCTATAGAGAATTAATCTATGAATGATCCCGCAATGATGCGTGTGCTAAAAAATTGTGGTTTATATAAGTTCTTGTCCATCCAAGGTATGAAAGCACAAGTAGAGTTGATGATATGGTTAGTAAATACATGGGAAGTTCAATACCAATGTTCATCATTGGTGACCATCGGCTCGAAATTGAGCTTGAGGATATCTATTTCCTCACTGAATTTTCCCAGAGAGGAGAAACCATATCCTTGTTTGTGGCTAAACAGGGTGGCCTACCCGTTGCTAGCTACAAACAACAATATTATAGTAATGAGGTAGATCCAAAGGATAATCGCATAGACATTAAAACTATCTTGTGATTAGATCTCAAAGTGGTTGAATTTATGATAACTATATTGTGTGGGAGTGCAGCTCCACATGTAGCCACTATATCTCAAATGAAAGCCACAATAGAGTGTTTTGGAGGTACCATATTTAAATGGTGTGAAGGGGTATTGGCCAAAATGAAAGGCCAGTTAACTAGAGAAAATAATGCAAAGCTGAAAATACTTTGGGTATGGCACCATTCTGATTTCTTTTTCTTTAGAGAGAATCTAGCTTCTCACCCCTTAGCTGATTCCAGTCGATCGTGGGGAACCTTGGGAACGTCGGATGGTACATTGGGTGGAATTAATGGCCCACCATGTTGGCGATGGTAGTTCAGTGGTTCAGTTCACTCCAACATACTTTATGTGGCTAAGGAACCAAGTATTCACAATCGAAGACTTCCCCTATGCAAGGATAGATTTCAGAGGTGATCTTGAGATGTCTTTTACTCCAGGGGTACAGTTGGAAAAATCAGGTAAGTGAACTATTTTGAGGTTTTTAATCTAATTTTTATTTGTTTTTTATCCTCCAATACCGATAACAATATTTAAATGCAGATGTCGTTCCATGACAAATAGCTACACTCTGCCGCTTTGATAGGCGGCAAGAAGAGCCTATAGCACCACCACAAGATCAAGCAATAGAGATCCTAGCAGATATAGAACACAACCTAGAGAGATTCACCATAGACATTCCCAAGATAGGAATAGATGACATTTCTCTCTGGCTTCAGAGACATGTTATAGGTGTTCCAGGGCCATTTAGGAGATTCTTGTGCAAGGTGGCACCTGCCATAGTCTATTACCATGATCATCCTCACGGATATTGGATGATCATTGTGGATTGACATGTTTTGTTTTTTTGTATCATTATCTATTAGGTTAGAAGGTGTTTGAACCTATGATCATAGATGATGTAATATTTTTGAAAGCAAACCTATCTATGATATTACTACTTCCTCTAAGTATCTTGTTCAACATGTATCAAATTTTATTTTGGTTTACTATGTTAATGTTGAAAATGTATATTTAGAGCACGATTAGCTAATGCATCTGCCAATTTATTTAAATTTATTGAAATATGTTTATATTCGATATAATAAAAGTTCCACGGGATGAACCTTCAAAAGCAATCTCAATAACACTGGATTTTAATTGCATATACCATGTTTAAATGTAATACAATGAGTTCTGAATCCAACCTTTTGATCAAACATGGAATACCAAATGAAATGGCATCAGATAATAACTCAATAACAATGCTATATTATACAATATTGTTCATTGTTTGACCAAGGCATACCCAAATCATAGAAACTAACTCATCGGTGGGTGAATAGATAACCCAAGCCACGAAAGAAATATTCCATGTACTATGACAGACACCATCAACAAAACCAATGTATGTTTGAAGGGATGTCGACATCTACAATATCCAGAGTAATCAAGATAAGCAATGATATTAATAACAACAAACTTATCTAATATAAGGCACACTATCTAAAAAGTAACTAATATACAAGTGAGATATTCACGAGAAAGTCAAGGATAATATCTCTTAAGATAAAGACCATTTTTGGGATTATCTAAAGAGACCCCATCATAATCAGTCAATCCACGGGCCCCTTTTGCAAGCACTTGCTTGACAATGTAGGGACCATGCCACATCGGTTCGAATTTCCCAACACCTAGCTTATCATTAGCTTGATCGTATACTAAGACTAGGTCACCTTCTAAACAAACATGAGGGGTAAAACTTCGATCATACTAAGCTTTCACACGTTTCTTATGAGCTTTGGTAGCTAATGCAGTGGTGCATCAAGTCTCATCTAATTATGCTAAGTACAAAAAGAAATTTTCCTCTTTAGAGGTAGCTGGTAGTAAGTCAATGGCTAATTGGAGTGACGGTATTTCCATTCAATGGGTAACACAAGTTCTAAACTATAGACCACTTGAAAATGAGTGAACCCTGTAGCATTTTTTGTTGAGGTTCGGTATGCCCATAGTGCTAAAAAAGGCATCGTATGCCAATTAGATTTGTGAATTATGATAATACGTTTAATCATGGTGGTTAAAACCTTGTTGAATACTTTAACTTGACCATTAGCCTACGGGTAATATGGAGTAGAGTTATCATGACACAGGCCAAGTTGATCAGAAATTTCAGTCATCATTATATTTTGAAAATGACTCCCATGGTATGTGATAATAGTTTGGGGCACACCAAAATGAACAATCACATGATTAAATATGAAATTAGTTGCAGTTTTTCCAACTTTCGCGAATGTAGGCATTGCCTTGGCCCATTTGGTAAAGTAATTTACAACAAGAATAATATACCCATGCCCCCTAGCTAAGTGAGGGTTACATGTAATGAAATCGATGCCCCATTTCTCAAAAGGATCGAAAACAATGATTGGATGAAGAGGATCTGGAGGCACACACATCTTTCGATCAAAAAATTGGCAATCGTGGCATTTTCAAACCACAATAACACATTCTTTGAACAATTACGGTAAAAAATAACCAGCAGGAAATATCTTTTGGGTTGTGGCAAACCCAAAAATATAACCATCACATGCTCCAAAGTGGTAATCATTCAAAACCCTTTCAGCCTCTTTGTGAGTTATACAACATCGAAAAACAGAATCTGCACCACAACGATAAAGAGTGTCTCCAACAATATTGTATTGTTGGGATTGATATCAGATTCGTCGTCGATTTGAACGTGAAAGCTCTGGGTGAAAGGTTTGGGTTTGAAGATATATAATGATATCTCCATACCATGGATCTAAGTTACTGATAAGAAATAGAGATTCATCTACAATGGAATTCTCTACCATAGTTTCTGTCTCTGTATAGGGAAAGTCACAAATAAGTTATGCAAAAACCAGTGATTTCTTTGATTTAGATTTCTCGAATTCCATATCAATATCTTGTAGGATAAAAATCCATGTAGAGTATTTTCACCCGAGTAATTGTTTTTTCAAAATATACATCATCGGGTTGCAATTAGATATCACAATTGTTTTACGTAACAGTATATAGTGATGAAATCATTGGACAACTTGCACTGTTGCCAAGGCCAATTTCTCTACATGCGAATATTTGATTTTCGTCGGGTTAAGATTCCGACTTAGATAATAGACCATATGCTCATTGTGAGATTCATCTTCTTAATCTAGAACCATTCCAATGGTGGAATCAGAGGCTACTGTTGGGCCATGAATACAACCACTTTTTAATACTTATTTCATCCATTTTTATCCTCCTTTATCATATCATTTATTATAATTTATCATATAAATCCATCTTATAATGATTTATGCTCTTATGGATGAATATTATTTCTTCTCCTTTATTTTTAATAAATTGATGATTATTATGTATAATTTTATCAATGATATTTTATTGATATATTTCATTAATATCACTCACCATTTTAGCCTCCAAGATATTTTCCAAATTGAAGATTTGATTTCCAAATCATTATGAAATATTCCAACTCAGAAATCCGCTGGAATAAGAAGTGACAGTTTTGCGGTTATGATTCTGGGCAAATGAATAAGAATCTGGAAAATCCGGAACATGGGTTTTGTCTAGAATTCGGCATGTATTGAGAGAAACACAGGGTTCTTTGAGCACAATTTTCTCAGATTTGTTGTTGCGGCCGTCCTCCAAATCTCAGCTGCAAAGCCAAATACGACTTGCTCTTGTTAAAAGATTGTTGGAAATATATTTTCTGGTTGATCATATTGTTATGGAAGATTATATTTGCTATTTAATTTCTCCTCCTTCTGATTATAAAAGGAGAACATGTATTGTGCATTGGAGGAGGATGGAGGAGAATGGATGATTATTGAATTTCCTTTGTATCATTGTAATTCCTTGACTCTTGTAATCAAAGAGCAACTGATGTAAAAGATATTCATGTTTGATTAATACAAAGAGGTGTTTTCATTCCATTTCTCAAGCTCTGCAGTAGCCCAGCGACGCTTTCACCGGCGGTTGAGGGCCCGGCCCTGGTGGAGCGATCCGCTATTTGTATTTCTCTTCTTTTATTTCTGTTGTGTGATAATTGCATTTAGATTTATTACGATTACAGAGTTACTTGATTGTTGTTCATATCATTGTTCCATTTCTATTTATTGTTTATTTTTGATTCATAGTTTTAGATCAGCAAATAGATGAGTTATAGTTACATGCTGTTGTTCCCTTCCAGCTTTCATTTCCTTTAAATTGCTTTCATTTAATTTGCTTTTGTTTCGACTGCTTTAAGATCTCCAACTGTAGAGGATAGAGGTTATTGTTCCAAGTCCCCAGATTGGTTATCTTGCATCAATTTCTAAGGGAAAGAGTTACTGCTACTGCATCCCTAATCGATGCTTTGCAATATTGATGTAGTTTAATCTTTCCATTTGTTGGCAATATGATGCAGAGTGTTGTCCTTGATGGCAACTCACTGAATGAAGATGAAGAAATGATACAGTTGACATGTGTTTTCCTTGATGGCAAACCACCTGATGAAGTTATTCTTGACTTGATGGACTTGGTAAATGATGTAAATCTGATGTGATATGATGTTTGTTGACAATATGATGTAGAGAGTTGTTCTCGAATGGAAATCCACCTGATGAAGATGATGGCAACTTACTTGATGGAGTTGTGCTTGATAGAATATGTTTTGATGAACCTGTTTTATCTACAGAGAGTACAAAAGGTAATGAAGAAAGGAATTCAATATGTGCTATATCTATGATGAAAAGAGTATGTCTCAAGGCATACGCGGATTTGCCTAGGAGAAGTCGCGTATGCACGCGGTAAAGTACGTGCCAAGTCGCGTATGGGCAAATGCGCTCATAAAGTGCAAAACCAGGGGTAACCACCATGGTATTGACCCATTGTATTGGGTAATGATTCGTCTAAATGACCCCGTCCAGGAATACCATCGGATGTAATGTAGTTTTGGGCTCATGGTATTGTTTTGGCTCATGGTATTGAAAAAGGGTAAACCTATATAAAGAGAAGAAATTCATTGTGCAAATCATGAGTGTGGGTGCAAGATGTCTGAGCTTGAATGAATACTTCTCTCTGAAGTATATCTAAATGGAAAGGGTTACAGTTGAATGATAGATCTGAATGTATGATGCACCAATGATGAAGAAGGGGGTCTAGATCTGAAATGTACTTGTATTTTCTAAATCTGTTTATGGAATGATTAGATTGGTGAGGAGGCGAACATCTGTCTGAGGTAAAGGGTAAAATCTGAAGTGATGTATCTGTGGTGAAGAATTGCAATGACATAAAAGTCTGAAGAACCATACGCTAGTTCGCCAAAGAGGAAGCGCGTATATACGCGGCTTCGATGAAGAGAAAGCGCGTATGCGCAATGAAATTGGATCTGTAATATGTACAGAAGTATACGCTGGTTTATGTGAACGGAAGTGCGTATATACGCGACATCAGAGAAAGGAAAGCGCGTATGCAAACTAGGGTTTGCTGAAGTCTGTGGTAAGAAATGTCTGATCTGTTCTGCTGGTTTACTGATATCTGTCAGTGAGTTATATGTGTCTGTTTCATGGTTGACTGTGCTTAAATGTATGGAGTGGGTCCAGTCTGAAAATATGATGAAACGTGGCCTGCAAGTGGTGTCCTAAAGGATGCTTTGGATCTAGTGTGAAAATTGATGAAACGTGGTCCATAGAGGTGCTGAGGGTTGTAGCCTTCAGTCAGGGGGTCGTAGCTCCCTTCCAGGTGAGGCTGGTAAACGAGATCAGGGGGTCGTAGCTCCCTTCCAAGAGTGGTTGGTAAACGAGTCAGGGTGTTGGAGCTCCCTTCCAGGAGAGGCTGGTAAACGAGCGCAGGTGGGTGCTTGCGTGCTGGTAGGAGTCTGCACCAGCACATATGTTGTAAGATGTTTTCTCTATAATAAAATATTGAAGGTTGAGCAACTGCAGCGGTGGTTTTCTCCCGACTTGGGTTTCCACCTAAAAATTCCGGCGTTCATGTGTGATGCTTTGTGTGATGGTTTATTCTGTTGTTACTACACATGTTTACTGTTAACTTAACATCAGATGATTGAATAGTGCAAAGAACTAAGTTAATAAATATATGCATTTTTAGATCTCTGCTAATACGCGAGTTTCATGAAGGATATCCGTGTATATCCGCGAGTTTACTAAAAGAAAGTAGCGTATGGGTTTTAGAGAGTGAAAAAGTAAAAAGTTTTGAATATGCTATAAATACTGATTCACCCCCCCCTCTCAGTACTTTTCCCAACAATTGGTATCAGAGCAGGTTCTTCTACAGAAGCTTGACCGCTTGAAGGAGATCCGTCGCAATGGGAAGTCAAGAAGGAGTGATGTCTATAAAGCCACCTCTATTCAATGGAAGCAATCTGATATTCTGGAAGGTATGAACAAAAGCATATCTGCAAAGTCTTGGTGCAGATGTATGGGCAATCGTGGAAGAAGGTTATCAGTATCCGGCAAGTATTCCTACTGATGCAGCTGAAAGGAAGAAGTATGAAATCAATGCTAAAGTGGTGAATGTCTTGTTAGGAAGCATGTCTGAACCAAAATTTGCTAAAGTGATGCAGCTACATTCAGCAAAAGAAATATGGGACAAAATCATTCTAAGTTATGAAGGAGACACAAAGGTAAAAAGTGCAAAACTCCAAACTCTTAGAATTGAATATGAAAATTTGAAGATGCATAGTGATGAGAGTATTGCTCATTTCTTCTTACGTTTGGATGATATTGTAAATCGAATGAGAAATTTGGGTGAAACCATAACTGATACTACTCTGGTGGAAAAAGTCTTAAGATCATTGACTTCAAAATTTGACTCTAAAGTTTCAGCTATTGAAGAAAGGCAAGATCTGCAGACTCTTACTATTGTTCAATTACATGGTATTCTGACTGCTTTTTAAATGAGACAAGGAGGTCCCTCTCAAACCAGAGAAGCTGCTTTTAAAGTATCTGAAAGAAGAAAATAAAAGGAAGTTGTCAAAGAATCCAGCTATATATCCCATGAAGAAGAAGCAAATTTCGTGAGAAAACTCCAACTAGGAACTGGAAGATTCAAAGGTAAGCTTCCTTTCAAAATTTTTGAGTGTGGAAAAGTTGGTCATTATGCTGCAAAATGTCCTTATAAAGAAGCATATGCTAAAGGAAAAGAAGTAGCAAGAAGGAATAAGAACCGATCTAGCTCTAAGAAAAGTTAATATACTAATGAAGATAGTGATGGGTCATCTGATAGTGAGGAAGAATGTGAAGAAGATCTTAGACTTCTCATGGAATTTGAACAAAGAGAAGAAAAGGATACTTTTGTGGATGCTCTAGGGGACAATGATTTTCTTGAAGAAAATAATCAACTCAAAGTATACCTAGAAGAAAATAAGGTCATCATAGAATCTCTGAAAAATCAGATTGAAGAAGAAAAGAAGCACAGGGAGAAAGCAGAATGTGAAGTGGTAAGTCTAAGAAAAGAAGTGGAGAAAGTTCAGACTCTGAATCTCAGACTTACTAAAGGGTCAGATACCTTAGATGAAATTATCAAGGCTCAACGTTCTCCTCTCATAAAAACAGGTCTTCGATATATTGGAGAATCCTCTCAGACTTCAGCACCAAACTATCTAAAGGCAGCAACTGCTGGTTTACAATATTCTGCCTCTCAACAAGGAAGCAAGGATTATCTACAGGTAAAGCAGGATCATCGCACTTCAAGGAACATTGACAGGAATAACTTTCAAAAGGGCTACAACCAACAGGTAAATTCGAATAGAATATTTCATGATCGCAGAAATTTCTACTTCAATGGACAATGTTTCTCATGTCACAATTTTGGTCATAAAGCTACTCAATGTGTTGCATATAAAACCATCATGACAAGAGAAGCAAGAAAGAAAAAGATGAATATTGAACCAAAGCAGAACACCTATAACAACTTTTCTCCTCTTCAAAATGAAGTTGAATGTACTTATTGCAATAACTTTGGCCATGAAGAATCTGAATGCTGGAGCAAGATCCAGCCGATCCAACAAAAGAGCAATGGCTATGAGCTCCAAAGTGTGGAAAAAGAAAGAACCGCCGGTTGAAAATTGTGGGATAGCGTTATTTGCAGAAGGTGAAGAAAATCAATGGTACATTGATAGTGGGTGCTCAAGACACATGACAGGTGACAAAGGCAAACTCCTTGCATATAATTCTCTAGAAAAGGAAAAGAAAGTAACATTTGGAAATGATTCTCCTACTGTAATTAAAGGAAAAGGGTCTGTGTTTCTAAAAGAAAAGGTGAAGTCTAATGATGTCATGTATGTGGATGGATTAAGGCATAATCTGTTGAGTGTAAGTCAAATGTGTGATCAAGGAACTGAAGTTGGTTTTAGTTCAAAAGAGTGTGTGGTTCGTGATCTTGATACAGGTAAAAATATTATAAAAGGGAAAAGAAATCCAAGCAACCTGTATATACTGAATTGCAAAGATCAATGTTACTTGAGCAAGTCTTCAGAAAATTGGCTATGGCATAGAAGGCTGGGGCACCTGAGCTTCTCTCAAATCAACAAAGAAAGCAGACTCCAAGCTGTTCGTGATCTTCCCAATATTAATCTACCAGAAAGTATCATATCAAAATCTTGTCAATTCGGTAAGCAGACCAGAGTACGATTTAATGCCAAAGAAGGATCTTCAAGTAAGCCTCTTGAACTCATTCATACTGACATATGTGGACCTATGAGGAAAAAGTCACTACGTGGGGAAGAATACTATATCTTATTTATTGATGACTACTCTACAATGTGTTGGATCGGGCTCATTAAACACAAAGATGAAGCATTTGAAAGGTTTCAGATCTTCAAAGAATTGGTAGAAAATGAATTAGATCTAAAAATCAAGTGTCTTAGATCTGATCGAGGAGGAGAATATACATCAAATGAATTCTTTGAATTTTGTGAACAACATGGGATAAAAAGATAGTTCTCTGTAGCAGACAATCCACAACAAAATGGCGTAGCAGAAAGAATGAATAGAACAATTCAACAAATGGCTAGAGCTATGCTTGATGATTCTGGAACTCTTGACATGTTCTGGGGTGAAGCAGCACATACAACAGCTAACATTCTCAACAAGTCTCATGTTCGGGTAAATAGTGACAAAACTCCATATGAACTTTGGTATGGTAATTCTCCCACTGTGAAGCATTTTAGAGTTTTTGGAAGTAAATGCTTTATAAAAAATAATGATGAAAAGCTTGGCAAGTTTGAACCTAGATCAGATGAAGGGATATTTCTTGGTTACTCAACTTCAAGCAAAGCATACACATGTTACAATAAAAGGCTTCGAAAGATTGTTGAATGTATTTATGTTGTTATTGATGAGTCTCCTGCAGCTCCTAAAGAAGAAAAACAAACAAAAGAAGATGATGGTGACTTATGGCCTTCTACATCAAATAGAAATGATATAAACAGTGGATCCAATGAAGAACCTGAAAATGATCTATCTGAAAAAGCTCCATCTAGATATGTTCAAAAGAATCATCTTGAATCTCAAATTTTGGGAGACAAGGAATCGGGTGTACGAACGAGGAGAACACTGGTGGGATCTTCTAGTCATCTGGCACTTCTATCCACAATTGAACCACACAATGTCAATCAAGCTAGCAAAGATGAATTTTGGAAGCAAGCCATGGATGAAGAACTCGATCAAATTGAAAAGAATGACACTTGGGAATTGGTACCAAGACCACATGATAAAAATGTCATTGGAACTAAATGGATTTTCAAGAACAAGTTAAATGAGAATGGGGATGTTGTAAGAAACAAAGCTAGATTGGTTTGCAAAGGTTATACTCAACAAGAAGGTATAGACTTTGAAGAAAATTTTGCTCTTGTAGCTAGACTTGAAGCCATAAGAATGTTTCTTGCTTTTTCAAGTTATCAACAAATCAAAGTTTATCAAATGGATGTTAAATCTGCTTTTCTTAATGGTGATCTAGAAGAAGAAGTATATATAGAACAACCCGAAGGATTCATTTTGGGAAATGATGCAAATCTTGTTTGTAGACTTAAAAAGGCTCTATATGGTCTCAAACAAGCTCCAAGGGCTTGGTATTATCGTCTTGACAAATATCTTCATCAACAAGGATTTTCAAAGGGGTCTGCTGATAGCAACTTATACACAAAAGTTGAAAATGATAAACTATTGATTTTGGTTGTATATGTTGATGATATCATTTTTGGGAGTAACGAAGAATCTATGAGTCAAAAATTTGCTTCTGTCATGCAGCAAGAATTTGAAATGTCCTTACTTGGGGAACTAACATTCTTTCTTGGCTTGCAAGTGCATCAAACTACAGATGGTATATTTCTATCACAAGCAAAATATCTTAAGCAAATTCTGAAGAAGTATGGCATGGAAGAATGCAAACCTGTAAGTACACCAATGATAACCGGATGCAATCTCATTTCTCATGATGATTCTCCCACGGTGAATCAACCAGAATACAGATCGATGATAGGAAGTCTACTTTATCTCACTGGGACTAGACCAGATATTATGCATGCAGTTGGGATTGTTGGACGATTCCAAGCTAATCCAAAAGAGTCTCACCTTCACACTATTAAAAGAATATTCAAATATCTACAAGGAACTC
Organism: Pinus albicaulis; assembly: GCA_034641835.2. Taxonomy (NCBI): domain Eukaryota; kingdom Viridiplantae; phylum Streptophyta; class Pinopsida; order Pinales; family Pinaceae; genus Pinus; species Pinus albicaulis. The sequence goes on from CM076577.1 coordinate 1,400,002,261, forward strand.
AAGACTTTGGTCTATGGTATCCAAAGAATGTTGATCTTACTCTTCATGCTTACACTGATGCAGATTGGGCTGGAAGTGTTGATGATTGGAAAAGCACTAGTGGTGGTGCATTTTATATGGGACCCCGGTTAGTATCTTGGTTTAGCAAGAAGCAAAATTCTATTGCCTTATCTACAGCAGAAGCAGAATACGTGGTTGCCGCATCTTGTTGCACTCAACTCCTTTGGATGATGCAAACCTTACAAGATTTTCAAATCAAATGTACACCTCTTGTCCCCATTAAGTGTAACAATACAAGTGCCATCAGTATTTCAAAGAATCCTGTTATGCATTCAAATACCAAGCACATCCCCATCAAGTATCACTTCTTACGTGAACAAGTGCTTGAGCAAACGGTGAAGTTGGAGTATGTTCCCTCCAAAGAACAAGTTGCTGATATCTTTATCAAACCTCTGCCCAGGGAAGCGTTCGAGTATCTAAGACAGAAGATGGGAGTGTTCTCTGCTATTCAAAAGAACAAATCTGTATAAATTTAGAGGATGGCATTGGATACGCGGGTTTCATGAAACACAGTCGTGTATATACGCGAGTTCCTTCACAGAAAACCGCGTATGTCTGATTGCTGACAATTTTCTGTTTGGAGTCAGCTCTCTTCAGCATAGCTGCAGTACTGTTTGGTATCTCTGGTGGTGTTCCATTTCTCATAATTCTATTTCTAATGTTTTGATAAAGATGCCTTGATGATTTGTTGGTAAAAGTGTTCAGGATGCACAAACTAAGGGGGAGCCTTAGTCATATGAAAAGGATGCGTGGATGCACAGATTCAGGGGGAGCATTAGCGTTGCTGAGTATAATGCATTATTGGCATTATGATGGTTCTGAAATATGTTCTCTTTCTTGAGGACTTTCTGGTGTTGGTCATAAATGGTCATATTTATATTTTGGTGAAAAGGTCTTGTTGAGACCCATGATGTAAAAAATTGTAATATTCAGTCATGTAAAGGACTTGTAAAATTTGTAAACCCACTTGGTTGGGTAGCTGAGTCAAATTTTGTAAACCCACTTGGTTGGGTAGCTGAGTTGAAATGTGTAAACCCACTTGGTTGGGTACTTGAGTCTCATATGTAAATTCACTTGGATGGATATTTGATGTAAGTATGAGTCATTGGTGATAGGAAATTCATAGAGTCATGTACTTCATTGGAAAATATGTTTTGAAGATTTAGCATGAACTCAAGGGGAGCTTGTTCACTTCTGTATATATCAGATCTACAAAATGCTTCTTCCACATGCGGAGAAAGGGGGAGAGTATGTTGGTTTTTGATCCGCCCTTTGCCCTTGATGTCAAAGGGGGAGAGTGACATGGTGTTTGAATGAAGAGAAAGAATGGTGTCAAAAATGGAGAAAGTGACATGGTGTCATTGTATTCTTAATGTACCTATCTGTTGTGGTAACCAAACACCATCGTGGTTGCCATCAAGTCCAAAGGGGGAGATTGTTGGCAATATGATGCAGAGTGTTGTCCTTGATGGCAACCCACTGAATGAAGATGAAGACATGATACAGTTGACATGTGTTGTCCTTGATGGAAAACCACCTGATGAAGTTATTCTTGACTTGATGGACTTGGTAAATGACGTAAATCTGATGTGATATGATGTTTGTTGACAATATGATGTATAGAGTTGTTCTCGAATGGCAACCCACCTGATGAAGATGATGGCAACTTACTTGATGGAGTTGTGCTTGATAGAATATGTTTTGATGAACCTGTTTTATCTACAGAGAGTACAAAAGGTAATGAAGAAAGGAATTCAATATGTGCTAGATCTATGATGAAAAGAGTATGTCTCAAGGCATACGCGGATTTGCCTAGGGAGAAGTGGTATGCATAGCGGTAAAGTACGTGCCGCAAGTGACGTATGGGCAAAAGCGCTCATAAAGTGCAAAACCCGGGGTAACCACCATGGTATTGACCCATTGTATTGGGTAACGATTATTCTAGAAATGACCCCATCGGGGAATACCATCGGATTAACAATGTAGTTTTGGGCTCACTTTGTATTGTTTTGGCTCATGGTATTGAAAAAGGGGCTCATGGTATTGAAAGGGTAAACCTATATAAGGAGAAGAAATTCATTGTGCAAAGTAGGGTGTGGAGCAAGATGTCTGAGCTTGAATGAATACTTCTCCCTGAAGTATATCTGAATGGAAAGGGTTACAGTTGAATGAAAGATCTGAATGTATGATGCACCAATGAAGAAATGATGAAGAAGGGAATCTAGATCTGGAATGTATTTGTATCTGCTAGATCTGTTTATGGAATGATTAGATCTGATGAGGAGGCGAACATCTGTCTGAGGTAAAGGGTAAAATCTGAAGTGATGTATCTGTGGTGAAGAATTGCAATGACATAAAAGTCTGAAGAACCATACGCTAGTTCGCCAAAGAGGAAGCGCGTATATACGCGGCTTCGATGAAGAGAAAGTGCATATGCACAATGAAATTGGATCTGTAATATGTACAGAAGTATATGCTGGTTTATGTGAACGGAAGTGCGTATATACGCGACATCAGAGAAAGGAAAGCGCGTATGCAAACTAGGGTTTGCTGAAGTCTGTGGTAAGAAATGTCTGATCTGTTTTTCTGGTTTACTAATATCTGTCAGTGAGTTATATGTATCTGTTTCATGGTTGACTGTGCTTAAATGTATGGAGTCGGTCCAGTCTGAAAATATGATGAAACATGGCCTGCAAGTGGTGTCCTAAAGGATGCTTTGGATCCAGTGTGAAAATTGATGAAACATGGTCCATAGAGGTGCTGAGGGTTGTAGCCTTTAGTCAGGGGGTCGTAGCTCCCTTCCAGGTGAGGCTGGTAAACGAGATCAGGGGGTCATAGCTCCCGTCCAGGAGAGGCTGGTAAACGAGTCAGGGCGTTGGAGCTCCCTTCCAGGAGAGGCTGGTAAACGAGCGTAGGTGGGTGTCTACGTGCTGGTAGGAGTCTACACCAGCACATATGTTGTAAGATGTTTTCTCTATAATAAAATATTGGAAAGTGGCTCAAAGGGGCGGTGGTTTTCTCCCGACTTGGGTTTCCACCTAAAATTCTGGTGTTCATGTGTGATGCTTTGTGTGATGGTTTATTCTGTTGTTACTACACATGTTTTCTGTTAACTTAACATCAGATGATTGAATAGTGCAAAGAACTAAGTTAATAAATATCTGCATATTTAGATCTCTGCTAATACGCGAGTTGCATGAAGGATATCCGCGTATATACAGGATTTTACTAAAGGAAAGTAGCGTATGGATTTTAGAGAGTGAAAAAGTAAAAAGTTTTGAATATGTTGTAAATACTGATTCACCCCCCCTCTCAGTATTTTTCCCAAAACCATTTATGTCACTGTAAGTAGGTTTCTTTACAAGCATTTGTTACCTTTTCATTTGTTATTCTATACTACATCTTCACATCATTACTCTTGGATAAATTTTTGCCTCAGACTGAGTACACTCTTGAAATAAAAATTCGCTCACGGATTGATAATTAATGTGAGATAAATAGGTGTTAAAAAGATACCTTTTATGCCTCGACAACTGCTAAGTATAAAAAGTAGTCCTGGTGGTAATAAGGTGGATGCAAAAATGGTGCATGGGTTAATGCGTGTTTTAATGCATCAAAAGGTTGACCAGACATCTCATCCCAAACAAAAGGAACACTTTGTTTCAAAAATCGGGTAAAACCTTCTGTTAAATCAACATAGCTCGGGATAAACCTACGTAGAAAATTCACTTTCCCTTGCAAACTTTGGAGTTGGAAAAGTATGGAAGGAAGAGGTAAATTGATGATGGCCTCAACCTTTGAGGGGTCGAAAAGAATGTTATCTTTCGAAACGATGAATCTTAGTAATCATCTTGATTACACACAAAAAACACATTTGTGTGGGTTCAAATGAATCTTGTAATTCCTACATCTCATGAAAATAGTTAGTATGTGTGTAGGATGATCTTCCCTGCATAAAGAGTGAGCAAGTAAGTCATCTAGATAAGGTTGTATAATATGTTTGATATCATGAAAAGCATAAGACATGGCCTTGTGAAAAGTTGCAACAACCCTTTTTAATCAGAAAGGTAATTTGCAATATGAAAATGTCCCACAAGGATTGTTTTTGGTTGATCAGCAGGGAGTATGTTGATTTGATTATACTCAGAAATTCTATCGATAAATGAGAAATTTTCATTTCCAGCACAATCGTCAATAATTTGGTCGATATAGGGGGTAGGATAATTTTCTTTTGGAAATGCTTTATTAATATCCCTATAATCAATGCATACCCATATAGTCCCTTTTTTCTTGGTAACGGGAACTATATTAGATCCCCAATCTGTCAATGGAATTGGATAAATAAATACTGCTCGTAATAGCTTCTCAACTTCAGTTTTGATAGCAGCAGCTTTTCGCGAATGTATTGGACATAATATTTGTCTAATACACGCGATATTTGGGTATGTCTTAATTTCGTGAACGACAATATTTGGATCTATTCCTAGCATCTCTTCGTAATACCAAGAAAATATGTCACGAAATTCTTGAAATAGGACTTTGTATGTATTAATATCTTCGATCGTACAAGAAGCACCTATATGAATGTTTTCAATAATTCCAGGTTTAACTGATATGTCGATAGGAACAGTGGTAGAAATGTTTCCCAAATTAATGTTAGAATCAGAATTTGTAATCGATATAGGATTTTGTGGTTCCTTGACATAATCAATTGTAAAAATAGATGAAAAATCATTTTCAAACCTATCAATTTCAAGTAAAAATGAAGATCTATGATGTAGATCATCCCAAGGTAATTCATCCAAAGAAAAAAATTCTCAAATACTTTCATCAGTGTGAAACACTTATTGAAAATTATCGGAAACTAATGTCAAGGTTTAGCTTGATTGCGAACACGATTCTTTGATGATCACATTCATTTGATCAGGTGTAGTTAAAAGTGTGTCAGAATATGACTATACTGCCACATATGCCATTTCAAAAGGACTCAAAAGCATCCTGCCATTGAAAGATTCTAGTTCTGATTCTGAAGGCACTATCCAAGTGTCATCGAATGGTAGAGTGCTTGATGAGATCATATTGATGTTGGAAATGGTATGTGGTACATTGGGTGGGGGCATAAAGAAAGTTCCCATAAGAGAAGAGTCTTTTTCTAAACCTACACCAACATCTTCATATGGGATAGTCGATTTTCCAACATTTTGGATACTGTCTGTAGAAGGAGGGTCGAATGAATAATATGAAAACTGATCAATTTTTACAATCTTTCCTTTGTGAGGAAACATAATTAACTAAAATATGGATGAAACGACAATAGTCATGGCATAAGCCCAACTATGACCCAAAAGAAGGATGTCAGCCAAAGGGGCATGAACAACTTCCATGTCTAGATTAACATTTTTTCCCTCTACTTCTATAGGTAGATCCTGGAGTATTCCATACAGATGAAATACTCTTCCATCAAAGGATTTAAGGATTTTTAGTGATTGGTTTAGTGTTGGAGATCCTAGATTTTTTTACTAGTTTAATGAAATTATGCATGTGGATTCCCCCTCATCAATTTCAGTACGAAAGATTCACCTGTTTTTTACTAATACTGGAATCTGAAAACCATGAGGTTAGAATATTGAGGATTGATAGCTTTGATGGCTGATAATAGTAATTTCCTTTGGGCTAGACATGATTGTAGCACTTCTAAAGCCAACATTGTTGAAGGGGATATCGCCAAGTCTTCAACAATGTTGTAATTCTAAGCAGCTCTCGCATGTCAATTGAAAGATGATTTTTGAAGTACACCTTTAGCATGTGGTTTAATCACTAGATCAGTATTAGGTTTCTCTATATGAAGTGAATTGGAAACTAAAGGAGATACAACTGGTGTTTGAATATAATTTTTTGTCTATTTACCAGTTACAAGATTTTTGCTTCCATAGTCTTGTGATTGCGTCACAATCATAACCTCACACGTCATTAAAATATCTATCAATGAATTTGAAGAAGACCCTATCATTTTTCTATCTTGAGTAGGAAAAGGATCCTTCAAGACAATGGGTGTGGGTGAACCTTTGACGAATTTAGAGACCTTAGGCCGATGTGGGCACTCTTTGGTAAAGTGATCCTCATCACAGATAATACAAGGATAATGAGGTTTTCTCTTATCATCAGCTGGTTCATTATTTTTGGTTTTTCTCTTTAGGAGATGAAGTTTGTTTGTTTTTATTCTTTCCTTTCTTCTTATTACCAGTTTCAAATTTAGCTGTAGATGAGTCTAAAACATGAATGTCGACAAAATTTTCAAGGGAAGAATCTCCTTTTGGTGAATCTGGTAAATTTATGATAGGAGAAGTAGTTTTGGAGGCTTTTTCTTACTCTTATTAGCACTAACTAAAAAAATTACACTGTCTGTAGCATGAAAACCTGAAGGAGTTTCAGTTATTTGACTGACACATGGTAAGTTAGGATTTTTTTCGTATAAAGTATCATACTATGTATATACAAGTTCTAAGTACTGAGCTTGAGAAATAACCCGTTCTTCGTAACAACCCCTCCCTTAGCCACATCTCTAGTGATCTTAGGAAGCAATGATTTGGTAAACCATTCTACCGAGATCTGATTCAGAATAAAAGCTTTCACTAAACATCTCCTACGTCTCCATTCATATATATGATCTAAAATGTATGGAGACGTAGATTGCTTTAATGAAGTTAAGAGTTTCGTGCCGTTGTCGTATCAAACTGGAAACTGAAAGTATGTTAAGAAATTTGTTGCTAATGCATTGAAATTGTTGAATGAGCCACATGGTAGTTCAATATACCATTTTGCAGCTAAACCTATTAGTGTTCTATGAAATAGTATTAATCAAATGGAATCATCGATTAAGGAGTTAAATGTGCACCAGAGGTGGTAAGTCATGACATGGTCTGAGGGGTCTTCTCCTAATTTACCTTCGAACTTAGGAATATAACCGGGAAAATTATTTGAAATTTGCATCCAATACGAAATATAATAAATCAGATCGTTCATTAGGCGTGAAAAATCGAGTAAGTCCAAAGTTTCTATGAATGGTAACGGATGGTTAGGGTCCTGCTGAGAAAATTGATAACCTTGTGGAACTATACCAGTACCAGGAGGAGGATATCTAGGATAACCTAGAACAACCTATGTATTTGGGATTGGAATGCCTCCCAGATAACCAGGGTTGGCTAGATCATATTGAGGTTGAGCTGGTATCTGATACGTGTAACCAGGGTACCGTTGATGTTCGTATATTGGATTTTTTTCTACAAGTCCATATTGATACTGCCCTTGATATGGTTGATTAGCAAATAAAGGTTGTATTTTTACATATGTACTTGTACCAGGTTGTCCCACATACATCTGTAGAATAGTCTGAATTGTGTGTCCAGGTTGTTGTGCAGTGACTTGAGGGATCAGTTATGATACTTGAGGGGTTATAGGAATAGCGACCGCAGAAATTCTAGGAATAGGCGTGGTAGGCTAAGGAACAGAAGTTGGTGCAATAGTTTGAGATGGAGTTCTAGGTGTACTCAGACTAGGATGCTGAACACTACTAGGTGCAGATACTTGAGGTATAACTTGAAGCGTAGGTTGGATAGGTTGCTGGATTTGATTATAAGCAATCGGTTGACCAGGCTGATTATAAGTTACTTGCACATTAGTTTGAAAATTATGTTGATTCAAAGATGGATTCCACACCGTGTTAACTCTAGGATATGGATCTCCCATTGAAGGTTGTGCTGCGTAATATGGACCATAACCAGGCTCATAATTTGGAATGTAAGTTTCATAGTTGGCTGGATAATTTCCACCAAAATATTTTTCTCCTTGAAACAATTGTTTTTCTTGATAAAAATATGGCCCTAAAGGAGGTTTTTGTCCTTGGAAAGACTATTTCCCTATCATAGGGTATTTTCCTTGAAGAGGTTGTGGACCTTGAATAAAGTACTACCCTTTAGGTTGATATTGTCGTTGAGGTATGTACTAGCCTTGAGGTATGTACTCTCCTTGAGGTGTGTACTATCCATGAGGTATGTTCCTTGAGGTTTCCCCCCAGGCGGTAAATTACTACTTTGAGGGTCAGGGTTAGGAATGTTTCTAGACATCATGTAAACTTGTTCTGCGTTCAAATTTTTGGTATGTGATTCATTTGGACTAGGTGATTGTAAAAGCTTTTTGGGAGAGGGAGCTTCTCTTGAGAAAGTACCATAATGCGACTTGTACCATAGAGGAACAGATGAACCACCATACAAATATGCTTCTGGTGATGCAAAAAACATGGATGACACACCAAACATGTTGAATGAAGGTCTGTAATTACCTCTTGGTATGACATAAAAAGGAATACGAGGTGGCGAATAGTTTAGATCAGAATTGTGTAGAAATTCGGTTGACTGAGAATACCAAGGATCTTGTTTGAAAGGGATATAATAGTAAATAGATTCACTTGGCCTAAGATCTAAAGATTCATGATGTGAAGGAAGAATACCTTCTTCTTCTATGTCAGTAATTTCTTCAATGTTAATGAGGCTAGGAGGAAAGTTATCAGTGATGCGAAACTTCACTTATATTGAATGAGGATGACATAGGGTTGGAGTGATGAAATTTGAAGCAAGCTCAGATGTACCAGGTTCAGTTTTTGGTTCATAAATTTTAGGCTCAATAGATGATAATGCACTAGTTGTGGAAGCAAGTTCAACTAGTTCAAAATTGTAAGTTTTCTTTGACAACTTCCTACTATTTGAGGTTGATCTACTTCGTAATCAGGATGTATAATTAGTGATGTTTCCTCTTGTTTATTTTATCCACTCCCTTATGGTTTTCCTTTCTCAAATTTAAGCTTTTCTAACTGGCTTAGTGTGCACTCAGGGGGTTTCCCTTGCATTCTATGGGATTGTCTTGGTAATTCAGCCATGATTAAAAGCTTAACACACAAAATCAAAGAAAATTTCAACAAAATATTTTAAAGTCTATAAGGAGACAATCAACTTGATCACATGCCTAAATAATATAAGAGAGCAATCCACACACAAAAAATATGATTCCACACTAAAAACACTAGTTGGTGATGAAATCCAACGTCGTAGAATTCTAATGTGGAAAACTTGGCGGTTGGAACAGTTACCCTGACCACCTGCTTAATGAAACAGTCTGGTGCAATTCTATCCACCTATTCCATCTTGAAGTGAAGAGTACCCTTTGGAAATTCCAAGTGAGTCTAATCGATGTCTACTCCAGGTACAGTGGGACCTTCCCTCCACCGTCACCTCGGGAAAAATCCTAAATTTTATAGTCACTAAGGTTACCAATGGGAACAAATGTACCTGGGGGAATAGTCTATGATCTGATATACATGCAAGAGAAGAGTAACAAGCTCAATCCCCTTGAAGGTTCCTTGATATAGTCCAAAGTTTACCAACAAGTGACCCCAGGTTCCTCGACAATGGTCTACCTGAGGTTTACCATTTTTAGTACGTCCACATCTGCTATCTTTCCCAATGATATAGGTACAATTACCTCACTGGTTCAGACATGATCTCGTGCTTGAATATTTTAAGAAGAGCTTCCCATAGCACAAATTCTATAATTGGATTTTCCTACCGCAAGATTTCTACTTGCTTCTTTAAACTATCTTGGAATGTTAATTACAACCTGGTCCAAGACACTGGCCTAAGCTATGTTGGCTGAGAGAGTCCTAGTAAATGTAAAATATCTATATTGAATTTATTAAAGCCTTGTTTTTAATTTGGCTGTTGATTAAGACAAAAGGTATGCAGGTGAAACTTCAATGATGTTTGTGATCTGACTCAAAAATATGCTAAATGCATCTAAATGAGAAGTGCAACTCTTTTCTTTTCAATGAATCTTATTTAAGGGAAATATTGAGAGGTTTAAAAACTTTCAAAGCAATAATTATTTCATTCATAAACAAAATATTTGAAAAGAAGACGATTTCTTTGAGAACTCAATTTCAGAAAAATGATCAATTACTCATTTGAAATGAAATTCCTTTATCAATCAGATTAGAAACTACAAATCAATGAACAAACTATTTCCAAAAAGAAAACAATATCTAAAACTTCTAAAATCATAGAATTAAAAATCAAAGAAAGAATATAATTGTGAATTCTATCTAGAAATTTTGAAGATGTTTTCTCCTAGTTTGTGAGTGAACTAAGAAAATTTTTTACTTATCTCAAAAAAATAAAAACATCGAAAATTGCTTCGGTGTGAAAATCATGCTTTAGTAAGATAAAAATATCTTCCAAATTTGCAAATGAAAACAAAATCAATTTTCATAAAAGTAAGGTTTGCAATGGTTTTAATGGCTCAGAAAGATAATATCATAATACCACTAAGCTAAGGTATATGAAGGTATCTTGTATGGAGCAGAAAGAAAGTAGGGAAAGCACTCACTCATAATATGCAAATAGGATGATAAAATCACACAAATGCAAAATTTGTTGAAAATAAATTCACACATAAGATTTGACAGCTAAGATAGTCTGGGGAAAACACAAAGAATCAGGTGATCTGGCTCCTAAAAAGAGAATTTTAATTTTTTCAAAAATTTTCCACAAGTCCGTAGTTTCTAATGGAGAACAGAGATGTACCGCACTATTCTAAACTAAAAGCTGCGGAGGCTGCTACACTATATTCAAATGAAAACTCCAGAGGCAAGGAAAAGTATATAAAAAATAAATATTTAGCTTTTCTTTTCAGGGATTCTTAAAATTTATCTACCCAACCCAATTTCAGACAAATCAAAATCAGAAAACTCTTAAAATTCAACCTAAAAATAAAAAGAGAAAGCTAAGTTATGTTCCCCAGTGGAGTCACCATTTTGTTATGCAGATTAATCCCTCTTGCAGAAAAGAGTGATCTCTCTAGTATTCTAAGAATAGCTAGAAACAAACATCCATTTGGAAACCTTTTTCTCTAGACTAATTGCAATTCATAATTATTATAAACAAAGAAAGAGGACATGCCCCTACCTTGAAATCCAATTTTCGATGCAATATTTTATCTAGACGCTCCAAAGAGGCTTCTCCAGTAATAGAACCTGCAATCAAAGATAGACAAAATAATCAAAGCACCTAAAACATAAAATAATTAAGAAAAACTAATCCAACTTAGTGATGAAGGAGTCTAACTATTAATGTTATTCAATAATCACAAGAACATCTCAATAGAAAAGGAGACCCATGTGTATTATCTTGAATGAAAAAAGTAACTTTACAACATGATGCCTTGACATCGTACAATTTTCTCCCTAGGTCCTAAACAATCGTTCCTCCTTCAGTTTGACAAGCCTTCCTCTCTAAATACCAGCATGGATTTATGGACATAAGGGTGTGATCATTCTCATGCAAACAACAACTAGTGTAGAGAGTATGCACTCTTGGGAATTTCTTCAGCAATTAACATATATAAGCTAGCCTCGAGACTGAAACATGAGCTCAATTTATAGGGAAATGGAGGTAGTTTTAGTTCCATGAAGAGGGGGGTGGATTCCTCTCATGAAGGGATTTGAGCTCCATGGACCATGGGATAAGCTCCATGAGTGGACAGATAAATCTCGAACTGATCGCGCTTCTAGAAGCTTCGAGTTGGGAGAATATTCGACCAGCTGGGCTTCTAGAATTTACTTTTTCCTTTACTTGACTTTTTATGGGGATCCGTAGGTTTTAGTAGCAGAATGTGCGAGAGCTGTTGTAGGCTATAGAACAGGTATCCTCTAACCCACAGGAAAAGGCTAGAAAAAATGTGGAGGTAGAATTTTAAGGGTTTTAGTGAGCTTTTCTCCAATTCCCAGACTTGGTTTGGGAACATTAGTGTTTTTTACTTCTACGGGAGCACAATATACGTATTGATAGACCTGTATGAAAATTAAAATGGCATGGTCAAAAAATAAAGTGTAACAACCATGTTCATAGGGAAATAGTTAAATTGACATTACCAATACTGCCTACCAAAACATGGTAATGACTTGAGATTATATCAAGAGAACAAGGGGTATCATCAAGAGCTAGGTTGATCAGATTAATTACAACTAGTGAATGGAATTTTCATTCTCTGGTTACCAAGCCAAGACAATGGATTTTAAGTAAAAAAAATAAAAGAAAAGAAAAGAAAAGAAATTTAAAAAAAAGATCAAGCGTATAAGGTTGGAATTTATTTTTGGAAATTGTAAGAAACACTAGATGGGATAGTGAATCATTGCTGGGTAAAAGGTAATCTTTCCAAGAGCTTAAATTTCCTATTGGATCAGAGGCTATACCTATGATAAAAGAGTGAATATTTATAAATTTGATATGTGGGAGCCACCTGCTTTATCTGTTTAAACTGAGTAAAGATTGGTATAGATTCACATATTTTATTTTTAAAAATAGGAATTTTTATGAATTATAATTAAGAAAAATTTCATTACTTAGTAAGATATTATTTGTTTGAAATTAATTCCTAAAACTATTTTTGTTTCAAAAAAGTTTTATAAATTTCAAAAAGTTAGTGAGAGATAGCTAGTTCCCCCAAGTGAATCGTCAATTTTTGTTCTATACAACAATCCCCATTTATTCTAATAATTCTGGACCCTTTAAAAATAATTAGGAATTTCATTTCATTTATTTCTTAGCTGAGGTCAAAAAAATTTAGGAAATAAATATTCTTTCGCTTTTCTGCTTTCAATCCTTAGTGCGCATCACAATTTTCATACATTACAAACTTAAATGACTTAAACAATCCACTAATTCATGCGGGCTACGATATGCGCTAAGTTATTTCCAAAGTCGCATCAAAATCTTATTGCAAACACTTTAATCACCATCATAAACCAGAATCACATCATGCCTCATTTAAACTCAAACTTATAAGTAATTCGGTGAAAGTCGAAATTACACAGACTCGATGAGTCAATAAAGAAATAAACATAAAGATCCAAAGTCCAATAAAGCACAACCGCTTGACTTCTTAAATGCACATTTCACATTTTGTAGGACATAGCTAAAATCAAACTCATTTACTGCCTAAAAGTTGAAATGTGTGATTTTTGCAGATCACCTTTCACAGGATTTATGGGTAACATCATAAATGGAGATAGTTATAAGTTGTGATATGCGATGAATGGTTATCAATATCTCAAGCATGTGAAATGACTCATGTCACACAAAACTAAATATGAGATCCAACGTCCTAAATTAATCGATAGATACTTCAGCTGAACGTGTAAGAGATCTCATTTTAAATGATTGTTGATGATTAATGGAATTTATTAAAAATAAGGTTTTGATAGATTCATATGTACTTCAAGCATGTTTTTAAATGATTGAACGTCGGATATATTTCAATTGTTTTCTCCTATTTGTTCTCTATATTTTTAATGTTTGCTTTGTTCGCTTAAAATCAGGAAACCACTTAATGGAGCAAGGAAATTAGGGTTGAAAAAGAAAGGCAAAGATTGCCCAAGCAGCATCTATCGAAGACTCAGATATGTCCCCCCTATTCTCACACATCACCTGCAACAAAAATTGTGGAAGTTCTTCATGGAAGGCAATGTATCAGTTTTTCAAAGATGAAAAGCCAAGGGTAATAGTCAGACTTGCTATAGCAAGCACATCAGTTCCTTTAGAACCGACCTATTTCGACGTTGCATGTTCATTCATCCATAAGGTAGCAGCAAAGACACATATTATACCCTATACAGATATGGTTAAGTGGGTAATTTACCACTTAAACATAGAAGATAGAACATTAAACGATTCAAAGGGCGAGAATATCGATTCGTTCAGGGCAAAATATTTGAGGACAATGTACCACTTACCCATCCTGCAACATAATTATGAAAAATATTTTCTTCGAATATTTAGAGCGAAACATTTAGACTCGATGAAAACAAAAAAAGGAATGGAAGGAAGACCAAGGAATGCTTAAACGAGATAAACTCGGTATGTACCCGATAGCACAAATTCCTCCCCCTACTGTTATGCTGCCAGTATGTTGTGTAGATTATATGCAAAACCTAAGTCCACTAGGTTTTCTATAGATTGGGTCCCATTGAATGATGCAATCATCAATTTATTAATTTTTAATTGGGAAAATATCCTATCTGATAATTTACCCAGAAAGATCATGTAAAATAGGAGTAAAAGAAGTGTTTCATCTAGAGAAATACCCCCACTTTAAATGAGTGCCTATGTCATGGACACAATTGGTTTTTCCTCTAGTTTTCCTACCATGGGATGGAAATGGACAGCCCAAGGCCCTACCCCAATCCACATTTACCATAGAGCCATTTGGGATTCAAAATTCCATTTTAAATTTTACAGAATTTTCCATAGAGTCATGTTTCCTATGCACCAGATGATATTCAATGAGAAAGCACCTAGGGTTTCTAGAGAGGCTATTATAGATATTCTGTCTGTTGCTAGATGGTTTGCAGAGGAAATTTTCACAAATGTCAAAGTATTTGGTAGTTATTATTCTCCGCATGTCATACCGTATTATGTTCCTGATAAGTTACTTACAAGAGAAATTGCCTACCAGCTTGTTGTAAATGGTATTTCTAAACAGCTTAAAGATTCTAAGAAGGTTGTTTGGCATAATTTTCCTTTACAGTGTGATACTTTTACACTTTTTGATATTGTTCATCCCTACAAGGAAGTTTCCAAAGTTAATCTATTGAATTTGGTAGTAATGCCTAATCGGCCATATGACCCCAATGATGTGATTAAAAATTACATGACAAAGCTCAAAGTAAAACCTTTTTTCAAATAAATATATATATTTGATGATTTCTTTCAAGGCATTGAAATTTTTTTCACATATACTTAAGTTTTCATCCAGACAACTTAATCAGGCTGACTTGGAAGCCTTCCAAACATATATAAATAAGAGAATAGAAGGGATTACTATGGATTTATTTAGTATTGAAGATGTAAAAATACCTACTCCAAGTATTATCTTGGATAATGAAGCGAAATACATGTCTAAAGATGAGTCTAGGCAATCAGAACATCAATCTCAGAATTTAGATCATTCTGAAAATGATTCCGAAAACTAAAAGGAGGAACTAATGGAATAGAGTCAACTTCTCGAGAAGTTCATCACACTCAAGATACACTTGATCAATCAGAAAATTCCCAAACCAAAGAATTTGAATAGTGAATGGGATGAGTTTTATAAAGCAATAAATACTCGTAAAACAAATGACAATACAAATCAAGCTGCTATTTTTCAAACCCCTGAACATTCTCAGAAGCTACTGGAAATTGTTACTGCACTACAACAGGTTCCAGAAACTCATGACCTAGAGATCATCTTGGCTTATCCCACGGAATAGATAGTGTTACAAGTTGAGGAAATTCCTTCGCTGGATGTCTTCTACAGTCCTATTCATAAGGCTGTAGTCAAGAGAACAAAAGGAGAAGTATTCATGATAAAACCACAAACCTCACAAATGAATTTGTTGATGTTTTATGGAAGGATCCTCTAGGTGATCCTACTAAAAATTAAACCAAAATATCATAGTTTTCAGGGGCATATGCTACTGCCACTATTGATAAAGCTAACGAGGTTAAAATTTTATTGAAGTAGAGAGAAGACAGAATATAAGAATCAAAGAGTTTGTTAAATCAAGAAAAGTCTAACTATAGCAAGCAAATGAAAATGAAAATGTTCAAATTTTAGAAGGATCTCGAAAGTATTAATTTACATCATCAAGTACAACTCACTGAGAAGCAAACACAACTGGAATTATCAATGAACAGATTACAAAGCTAGCCACAATTAGAGAAGCTCATAAAGGAAGCATTAGATGTGAATGCTAAGTTAAAGCAACAACAAGAAGTATTTTTCCTACAAGCTTCTATTACTAGCTCTTATTGTGACTCAAGTGAAATATTGATCCAACACGTAGTTATCCAGAAACTTGAATGTGAGAAGATCGAAAATAAAATCAATGAACACATTCAATGGAAAGCATCACACTCAACCAAGGAAGTTGATCTAGCTTAGATATACAAATCCCACAAGAAAATCTCATTTAAGGATTAGGAAGCACATATAAAGAAAGAAGATAAAGCAACAACGAAAGCATCGAGGTTGACAAAGGAAATTACTGAATCCATATGTGAACAGCTATTGAAACCAGAACTTATCAAAGAGTGGATGTCTAAAGTGCTCTTAGAATTCAAATAGCTGGAAACATAGTAGAAACAAAAGGCAAAAGTAAAGGATGAAACAATTAAAAAGGTAAATAAGTTTGATCAGGAAAATTATTGGAATTCTTTGATCAAACCTTATCATAAGTACTAGACCCTGCAGTCTTTAACATATTTGACAAGAAGGTTGCAACCAACAATATCAAATGCAGTATTCAAGCAACTAGTCAGATCACAGATTTCACAACCAAATTAGCTCAAGCCCATGCTAGATATTTGTCGACTTCAAGATCAAATCCAAAAGAAAGGTCGGAATTCATAAGTCATATTGTTACTTTATTTTCCTAGATTGTAGTCAAAGTTAGTCTTACAAAGATTGTTGTTTGAAACCTCTATTTTTATGTAATAATATATTTTTAAAAGATAGGTAGTTTAGTATTTAAATCCCTCTCATGCATTTAAAGAAGGGTCCAGAAATTTGTCAAAAAAATTTGCAAAGAATGCACTATTGTAAGTTTGTGAATGTTTTGATGAATTAATGGAACATAGTCTATTATCTTTTGACAGTTAAAGCTATTTAACTAATGTTGCAGTATTGTACTCTTTAAATTTCTTTAAAGTGAAGAATATCATATATCTATTGTTAGTTTACATGAGTAGGACTTCGTACATATGGTACTTCTATTCACTTGTATTAATTCTTGCTTTCTCTATTGACAGTTACATATTTATTGCATTATATATTTGAAATTTCATTATAGATGAATGTTAAATGCACTACTGTACTAATATTTGTTTGTGATTTATTATTAGATATATAATCACACATATGAATGTGATATACTTTTTACAATTCTTCTAATAAAACTATTTTTTTAGAAGAATCATCTTATAAAATTTTCATCTCTTTCAACTGTTAAATAATCTACATTACTAATAATTGAAAGATATCTCTTTAGATCGCATAAAGGAAGAAACACCTCGGGTGTATAGTAGAATATATATTTTAGATAGATGCATGTGAAAGATAAGAATCTTTTTCCATTGCATGTTGTATAATGAAAACACACCTAAATTCATCCTTATTGGGAAACTGGTCCCACTATCCCCAGTCGGAGCCACCACACTAGATGTAAAAGGAGCTATTTTAAGGTCCGGACTGGGTGGTTTTCCCCCATATTGTGGCAGAAAATTCCAAGGCCTCAACAGAAGGTTAATTTTAATGCATATCTTAGTTTGCTTAATCGTTTATTTCTGGCTTAAATGAATGAAATAATTGAAATGTGTGAAATAGAGAGAGAAATAAAAGACACACACAATTCCACAAGAGGCACAAGTTCTTACTTGTGAAACCATTAGAGGAAAACCGAGGAAACTTTTAGGAAAGGAAATTTATCTTAAAGCATAGAAATATTGGAAAATATTATTAGTGTATATTATGCAAAGTATATAATGTTTAGCAATATTTATATGAAATTATTCAAATTTATATTTAGTTAATGTAGGAAATTTTTAAGGGAAATTAATATTATCTTATAAAAATTGTGTCAATCAATTTAAGAAAAAATGAGAACTAGTAAACATTTATTTTCAAAAAATAATAGAAAATTATCACATTAGTGGAAATTCAACCCCTAAAAATTTCCATGGAGAAAACCCAACTAGAATATGAGAATATGTTTCTCTCTTTCTCTAGCATGGAGATATGTAATTACAAAGGAAGAGGTACTCTCCATGGAGTTATCTAAGACCTACAACCTATTAGGATACTACATAACCTCAAACTCCCTTTGTTCCACTCTCTAACCTCACACATAATATAGAATAGCATAAAATGCATACATACCCCAATAGACAACTAGGGGTACTGCTTGACTCCCTCAACCCTCACCTATAGTTACAACTTGTACCTTATAAAGTCTTCTTGAAATCCTGTATGTGGTTAAACCAATTGCATGGATACTGGTGGTTGACATGGACTCCTCCTATACTATGGTGGTCAACATGGTAGGTCAACTTGTAGGAGATATAAAGTTTTTAATATTAATTATGATTGAAATTATTTTTGCACAATCAGAAAGGTCTCTAAGTGTAGTTTTTAACCCCATACACAAATTATCTACAAATAAATTCTTAAAAGAAGGAAATAAACAATAGCGAGTGCATAAAAAATAAAACAAATATATAGAGAGAATTTTCTCCTAGATCCCAAATCGGGATTACCAATTTGATTTTTCATTATATTCCTTTTAGTGTTACAACACATATATATACATGTTGAAGCATTCATAAACACCAATCCATTAACCATGGATTAGAACATAGCCGTAGTTCCCTTGAACGGATCTACAAAATACCAGGGACCAAAAACCATCATTCCCAAAAGGCATGTGCAAACCCATGCACAAAATAATAGGCGGGTCACGCCACCTAAAAGAGGGTCCAAAACAAATTTCTCAACCCACTGCCCCGGACCCCGCGCAAGGGGGCGAGTACCCCTTGACAAGGGCCCTCCATGACCCTCCCACGTGTGCAAATATTCATGGAAAGAATACAACACATACTCAACATTATTCCAGTTGTAATTACTTTCTTTCTAGATGGGGCCACATGAGATCTTAGTCATTAGTCTAGCCCTGCAACACCCATAGTTTCTCTACAGCAAGATAACTTCGAGTGCTCACAGACTTCATCAATGCATTTGCAAATTTCTTCAAAGTTTCCAACTTTACCAGCAACACCTTTAGATGCTCAACCATATATCTCACAAAGTGATATTGAATGTCAATGTGCCATTAGAGAACTTTTGAGCTCTAAAATTGGACTCATAAGAAAAATGTACAACCAAAATAAAATTTATAAGAACCAATAGGATTCAATACGATGATGTCAACCATGGGGGATGATTCACCATTTTTGGGGTGAAAAAGTAAAAAGATTGAAAAATAATAAAATAATAAATCTACTTTTTCAACTTGTATTTTCAACTTATCTCTCTAAGGTTTTACTGAAAATTCAAGTGGGAGTACTCATTGGATGAAAAAATTAATTTCTCATCCAAGGAGTACCCATGTTTCATACTTTTGATGGACCATGCTACATGAAAAGTGAGAAATACATGAAAACACGTGATTGCAATCACGTTTTTTATGTATTTCTCATTTTTTGTGTATCAGGGTCCATCGAAAGTACGCAACATGGATACTCAATAGATGAGGAATAAAATTCTGCATCTAACGAGTGTTCCCACCCGAAATTTGAGAAAACCCATAGGGAGATAAGTTGAAAATACGAGTTGAAAAATTAGTTTTTTCCTTTTCCCCCTAAAATTTGATGATGTAATCAAATATTATTTTATTATTTCAACCATTATTTTATAATTTCCTTAGGAGGCCCATTTTAGACCTCAAAATTTCCCTAATATTTATGCTTTAATGATAAGAAGGGTTCTTAACCAAGAAAATTTCACTTTGGCTATCATAATCTATCCTTATATCACGCTACACCATCCCCATAATTGAACACAATCTGTCTAGCCAAACTACTTCTATCCTCTCTACCTAAGAGAGCCACTATATACTTTATTTTACTCATCCAATTGGTTGTGCCTCAAAATAATCTAAACACATACCCACTTGTAGATCATATTTGGTCGAGATTTCCAGCCCCATCTACATCAACAAAATCATGGATGTCCAAAACTATATACAATCATGGTCTTCCATGGTAGCAAAAATAATAATCAGTAGTGCCATGAAAATATCTGAAAACCCAATTCAGTGTTTTCCAATGCTCCTTCCCTAGTTTTGACATAAACATGATCAATACTCCCACTTCATGTGCAATGTCTAGTCTAGTACAGACCATTGCATACATCAGGTTACTCAATACACTTCCATATGGAACACGAGACATATACTCCTCTTCTTCTTGGGTCTTGGGACATTGTTTAGTAGATAGCTTTACACCTACAGGAATAGGAACCTTCACTGGTTTACTATCATGCATATTGAACCTCTGCAATATTGTCTCAATATACTTCCTCTCATTTAAACAGAGCTTCCTCTTTTCCCAATCTCTCTTAATTTCCATGCTGAAAATATAGTTTGCAACATCGAGAGCCTTCATGTCGAATTTGGAGAACAATTGGGTCTTCAAATCTTGGATAATTTCTTTGTCGTTTCCAATCAGCAAAATATCATCCACATATAAGACCAAATAAATAACAAAGCCACCAATTAATTTAAAATAAACACAGTGATCCTCTTTCCTTCTGGTGAATCCAAGTCCTCGTATATAGGTATCAAATTTTTGATACCACATCCTTGCTAAATGTTTTAACTCATACAAAGACTTTTTTTAACCTACATAGCAGTTCTTTCTTACCCTTGACCATCAAGGCTCCAGGTTTCTTCATGTATATCTCCTCTTCTAGAACCCCATGAGGAAATGATATCTTCACATCCATCTTTTCTACCTCAAAATCAAATGTCACAGAAAAAAATAAA
Source organism: Pinus albicaulis (assembly GCA_034641835.2). Classification (NCBI taxonomy): domain Eukaryota; kingdom Viridiplantae; phylum Streptophyta; class Pinopsida; order Pinales; family Pinaceae; genus Pinus; species Pinus albicaulis. The sequence continues at coordinate 1,400,023,004 of CM076577.1, forward strand.
AGTATTATAATAGAAGTAACCTTGGCAATAGGAGAAAAAATATCACGAAAATAAATTTCTTGCACCTAGGAATAACCTCTTGCTACCAACTGAGCTCTATATTTCTCCACCTTGCCTTCTACATTCATATTCTTTTAAAACACCCATTTTCTCCCAATGGGCTTCCTTCTATTTGGAAACTCAACCAGATCCCATGCCTCATTTTTGTGCAAGTTTGTCATTTCTTCAACCATGGCCTCCTTCTAGATTTTTCCATCCCTGAATCCACTACCTCCCTGATATTTATGGGATCATAATTAGTGATAGTTAAATAAAAATTTGAAAAAAAAGCAGATGGAATGTACCTTTATGGTTGCCTTCTTTCCCAAACTTTTCTTCTCACAATTGGAGTTTGTGACGCTTCCTCTTCTGAATCTTGTTCTGTTGTAGAGTCTGAATCATCCTCCTTTATCTCAAACTCTATCTTCTCAGGTTCGTTTGGTAGGAATTCATATTTAAAAACACATTTGACCTCTTTAAGCAACACATCTCAACTATACACAGCATTCCTTGTTTCTCGGTTCCAAAGCTTGTAACCTTTTAAACCATCCTTATACCCAATAAAGATGCACCTTTCAAATTTATTATCCAACTTGGTAATTTTCTCCTTTGGAACATGTACATATGCATCACATCCAAATACCCTCAAATGTTAAAGAGGGTTTTTCTTACCATTCCATACCTCATGTGGAGTCTTATCCTCCGTTGCTAATGATGATGATTTGTTAACCAGGTAACATGGAATCTCCACTCCCTTTTCCCAGAATTCTTGTCCTAACCCGATACCACTGAGCATGCTTCTTGCCTTTTCCATCAATGTTCTATTCATTATTTCTGCAAATCCATTTTTTTGAGGTGTGTATGGAGTAGTCTTATGTTGTGCTATACCACACTTCTTACAGAACTCTTCAAACTCCTTATAGAACTCTCCACCATTATCTCTATCTGGTTTTCCACTAGAGCCTTAAATTCGTTAAATTCGTCAAAGGCTTCAGATTTCTTCCTCAAGAAATATATCCATGTATTCTTTGAGAAATCATCTATGAATGAAACATAGTACACAAAATTTCCTCGTAATGGTATCGACACAGGTCCAAACACATCACTGTGCACAAGCTCTAATATGTTATTTTCCCTCTTAGCACGAGAAGGAAAACTCACCTGACTATGCTTCCCATATACATAATGATCAGAGAAAACGAAATCCAGAGATAAATTAGACATAACTTCTACCATACCATTCCATGCAGTATCTGAAGGCCCTTCTCTCCAATATGTCCAAGCCTTTAATGCCATAGCATGGGCTTTTTTACAGAGACCGATGGGATTTTTTCTCCACTTTCAGGAACCATAGAGTTGTTGCACCCATAAATAATAGTGTTACAATGAATATTGTGCAAAGTTCCAATTTGATATCCCCGCTTTAATACCAAAATTCCCCAAACCATCTTGCAGGTATATTTATCGAACACTATTTTTACATCTGCATCATCCATCTTTCTTACAGAAATCATATTTTTGGCCAATGCTGGAATATGTAGAACACCAGGAAGTGTTCTAATCCTTCGACCTTGCAGATTCAACTTGACGTTTGCATGTCCGACGATTCTTGTATTCCTATCATCCCCGAAGAAGACATCACCACCATCATACTTCTCATACTCGCAGAACCACTTCCTATGGGGAGTGAAGTGATAGGATGCACTTGAGTCAATCAAGCATGCCTCATGATCTACATTTGTATTTGAAGAAGAAGTAAAATACACATCCCCAACTTCATTTGACGTGGTTTTGGACTCTACAGAAGGATCATAATCACACCCCTTTCCTTTCTTAGGATCTTAAAATCTGCATTCCTTTTTGAAGTGCCCTTCCTTTCCACATTTCTAGCACACCTTTACAGGATTTCATGGAGATTTAAATCTCCCACTCGAAAAAAAATAAAAAAAAAATTATGTTATGGGAACTTCCTCGTACAAATAAGGAATATCCATATTTTCCCTCAACATTTCTCTATCTCATTTCCTTCAACAACAATGCTGAGGCATTTTCATCACAATTCAAGGTAGTTGTATTACTACCTATTGCAATAACCAGAATGTCCCACGAATATGGTAGAGAACACAAAAAATTGATGCAGTTATCTTCATATGAGATTTTAATATCAACATATGACAATTGACTTACCATAGTATTGAAGGCGGGCATATGCTCTATCACTGAATCTCCATCATTCATCCTCATGTTATACAGCTCTTTCTGTAAGAAAAATTTATTCACCAGAGACTTAGATTTATACAAAGTCCCTAACTTTACCCTTAATGTCTTCATCGTAGCTTCCGGAGATACATTCAACAATATTGAATCTGAGATACACAATCGTATTGTGCTCTTTTCCTTCCAATCCAACTTCGCCTAGTCTTCATATGAAATTTCTGTTGTTTTAGTACCTGGATCTACATCGATTCACTGATATTTATCCACCAAAAAATCACCCATCTTGAGCTTCCACAACTCAAAACTCTGACCATTAAATTTCTCGATCTCTATCTTTCCACTTCTCGCCATCTTCTTTCACCGCAAGAATCGATCCCACAGATCTCCCACTAAATAGGTTCTACCACATGCCTAAGAAAAAAACCCCTTAGCAACAAAGGAATCCCCTTAAAGCCGAAACAATTATGATACCAAATGTATATTTTAACCCTATACGTAAATTATCTACAAATGAATTCTTAAAAATAGAAAATAAACAATAGCGAGAGCATAAAACATAAAACATATATAGACAAAAATTTTCCCCTTGGAGACCAAACGGGACTACTATCTTTATTTTTCATTATATTCCTTTTATTGTACAACAAATATATATACATGCTGAAGCATTCATAAACCCCAATCCATTAACCCTAGATTAGAACATAACCGTAGTTCCCTTGACTAGATCTACAAAATATAAGGGGCGGAAAATCATCATGCCCCAAAAACATGTACAAACCCATGCACAAAACCATAGGTTGGTCTGCCCAACTAAAATAGGGTCCAAAAAAAATTTCCAAGGGCATTGCCCCAGACCTTGCACAGGGGGCTACCTGCCCCCTGCAAACCTCTTGACAGGGGGGGCTAATACCCCCTCGTGCATGTGACTATTCATGGAAAAAATATAACACATGTATACCCAACACTAAGTGTACATATCAAGATCCAATCCTAAAGAAACAAAAATTTACATTTGATGCTTCAACGTGGATCTAAGGGGTTCCATTTCCTCATTATCGAAATATGAATTCACTGTTAAAATGACCCTAAAAACTAATTCCTCTAATTTTTTCCACTCTCAAGGCATCAAGATAGATGGAAAATAATATAATGATCCAAATATCGATCTCTTTTCTACCAAATAGTGTTTCCACTCATAAATAGCTTTTACCAATTCATAAAGTTGTTGTGTATGTATGGGGATAATATGAAGGAACCTATGGAGGTACCCAAGGGAATAGTAATATATATGTATTATAATAATGTGAAGACATTGTATTATAATAGCAATTACTATGAGGATCCACCTCATCAAATGTCCTTCTTTAGATTTTTTTTGGAAGTAGATAATATTATAAATAGAAGTATAAGAAACATAATTAGAATGGTAAAAAAATATTATGATTGATATAAGCGAGTGTTTTTTGAGGATTTCATTCCATCCATATGGAATAATGTATAGTGCTGAATAATATTATAAATGGCCTTAGGTCATTATGAGTTTGTTCCCTCAAAGAGGAAAGTGAATGAGTTGAATCCCTCCATAAGAGAATCATATGTATGTTGTTACACTACAATAAGATTTTTCTATTAATAACGTGTGGATAACTCTAATTGTCCTCCAAAAGTGGTACAATTCAAGGCTCATGTAACCATCCTTCAACACATTTTAACCTCTCTCTTTCCATTTGATCACATCTTTTTGAGCTATAATGTGTTCACTTGGAAGGTTGTGGAATATGTTAGGGTCCTATAATAATGGATTCATAATTTTTGAATTGACTTTAATTAGTCTTGTAATATGTACATACATTGCTTTAAGCAATTTTTTTTCCCACATTAGAAAATAAAAAATGGATTAGGGTTTGCAAGCTCAAATGCACCCATGCAAATAAAGGAAAAAATGGTAGAATAAATGATGAATAGGAAGAAAGCAGTTTTACAAGGCATGTATAAACATCATCTGGCATATTACTAATTTCCCTCCCCACAATGCATTTGAGTACTAAATCCTTCAATCATAAAGACTCGGAGAATTTATCTAACTTCTGGTGGGACAAGACCCACGTCATAATGACTAATTGGCACCAAGGTATTGGATTCCACTTCATTAAAACCTTTCCCCTTCATAAAAACCCTTTCCCTTAACATCACTCATTTTACCCTATTAAACACCTTTTCCTATGTTAAAACACATTTTTACTTAGGAAAGGTAAAAACCCCTTTAATTAATTCTCATTTTATTCAAAAAAACCCAAAAAATGCACTTATCCAAAGATTTAAAGTGTAAAATGTTGATATTGGACTCCCACTATGAAAATCCCACATAAAAACATGTTTTTACACTACCCTAAGTGTATTTGTTTATTCCCGCATTCATTTCATTCATTAACATGCTAATATAGTGTATTAACTCCTTTATAAACTTTCGACCCCTTATTATATTAATTCATTTATATTAAATAAACCCAACCCATATTTTATGTTACCCTGCAGCTCCATTGACTAATCCTAACCATTCGCATCCACCCACCAGATCCAAAGGCCCAGATCTCCCATCACAAATTTAATAGTGCAGTCATTAAACAAAATAATATTTGCGATAAAAGCAGTTTCAACCCTTCCTCTCTCCTCCATGCATCAGTTTTATATTGGATCACATCTGTTCAAGAAATACCATTTACCACCTTTTGATAGTGCAGTAACCGCTCAACGATAAATCATCCCTACACCTAAACCATTTCTGCTTTGAAGTGACTGGTAATAAATGCAAACACTGCTCAAATAAAAATATTTATAAAAACACCAGAATGTATGCATTTCAAGCCCTCTGTTGCTCTTTTTTCTCATAAAACCATTCGTGACTGAGAAAAATAGGTTTTCGCCCTCCTCAAATGCTAAAAACAACATAATTAAATCAAATTCAGTGATGTGATCACTCAAAGCCTCTAGTCTTCATTTAAAAGATCTCAACAAGCTTTTGAAAGCTTCCAACTCCCAACAAACCCTTTTTCCGCATCAAAATTCCTAAATTCATAGGTATTTCTCAGGAAAAATACCTATCTGTCCATTTGAAAAGAAATATAATGTTGAAATTGGAGTATTTTAATACCTTTTTTGCGTAAGGAATAGCCCTATGTCCTCAAAAAAATCATCTCTTCCATAAACCTGAGTATTTCAACAGTTTTTGAAGACTGTAATTTGTTTTCTGAAGAAAATTAAAGAGAATTTAGGTATCTGCAAACCTAAAGAACCCTCTGAAATGTCCAAATTATTTCTACAAAAATCAAAATTCCTTTATGTATAAAATTTGATGTTTTTAGAAAGTTTAATCAACAAAAAAGTACATTAAACCCTTGTTATCCTTTCTTAATTCTGTAAAAGTTAAAGAAATTGGTTTTTTAAAGAAAAATTGACAGTTTGAGGCAGAGAAACCCAAATTTTACCTATTGCAGTCCAAGAGAAACCTTTGTTATACTAAAAAAACCTTTTGTAAATAGTTTAATCTTACATAAGTGTGTTAAAAACCTAAAAACAGAGTTTCAAAGATCAAGAAAGGTTAAATTGTTAAAAACAAACCTATCAATGGCATCTAAAAGCACAATTGTCATCAATCCACTACAACCTCCTTTTGTAGATGTTGAACATACCACATTGGCTGATGTAGACTATAAAATCACTGATCTAGTAACTAAATATAACCTTCTTGACCTCCATTGCTGGAGCCAAGAGAAATATTTGGACCAAGTAGACGATGTTCTTATTTGGGAGTCTAATTTTCCCAATTATGTTGTTCCCCACATCCATCAATGCCCTGAGGCCATCAGATTGTGCCGAAATTATGATTCCCCATATCAAAGAGCAATTATCAATGTTGAAAAATAAGTTTTCTTTACAATGACAACTGAATCCATAAAACAAATGCTTCGTTTGCAGCTTGAAGCCAATGCAGTCCCTTTGTCCATTGAATTTCTGACAAATTCCTATTTGGAATTAGATTTTCCCAAAAGATTCCAAATTTTCCAAACATTAATGCCCTCCTATGTGGAAATTCCAAGGCTAAATCCTCCCTATTCCTTTTCAAAATGCCCAGAAGGAACAAAACACATTATCTTAAAGCTATCTTATATCCTTGGTTACTTCACTGATGAACATAATGATGCATATATACTTGGTTTCCTATCGAATTTTGTTCTTGGTCAACCTTCTTCACTCATCTACAATTTTGCTGACTATGTTGCTGATAGTATACATGAACAGTTTGTTAAACTACCTACTAAAGGTCTTTTTAGGTACACCTCATTTCTCTTCCATATGTTCATCTATTTCCAGTCAGATAAGTTTCCAATACATTTTCAAAATATGGATGTAGAGGGAAATGAACAATCTATTATTTTCTGGACGTCCTTCATCAGAAAGGAGTGAACTAAGTTCACATATGCAGACTTTACAAAATGTTTCATTCATCCATTTGTAAATATGCTTACAAAAAATGTGCAACCCAGAATAAGTGATGAAATTAAGAGGGTTTTATATTTATCAGAACATAGCAGAATAGGTGATTGGTATTTATACCAAAATCACACTGAGATTAGATTTTATGGGACAACCCTCATTCCCTACAAGTTACCAAAGTATTTACCAATGAGGTTGTTTTCTTTAGAATATATAAGATAGATTTTGAATTCAGATTCAATAAATTTCTTGGCTGCTAAAATGAAAACTCAGTTTAAATTAAAAAATCAAGTAGGTCCCTTTATATGGAATAACAGAGAAGCAAGTATAGAAACAGAAAAGAAGTTGGTAGAGTATAAATTTAGAAAAATCTTTCTTTGGCACTATGATCCTTATCATATAATAAGAAATATCGGAGTGAAGTGTAAATTGACTCCCTACATCCATGAGAAAAAACCTAACATTGAGAAATTTTCTAACCAATCTGAATGGTTAGGAAATACATTGGTGGAAGCTCATAAATAGAGTGATACTAGTCACATTTTGTAAACTCTAGCTCATGAAGACAAAGGTACAAAAAGAAAAAGGGAAGAAGGCTTTTACACTACTGAAACTACCACATAAACAAAGTTTAGAATCAAGCACGCAAAGAAACCAAATAAAAATATAGCACATAAAGAAAAATAGACAGTGGAGGTTTTAGATACAGATATTCCAGATAAAGGCACAATGCCTCCCATAGTGATTGTAAATGAACAACAACCTTCTACTTCCAACACACAATTGATCTAGAAATAGCAGAGTGTAGAAGTTTCATCATCAAAACAGCCAGAGGACAAAGATATGGATATTACGGAAACGTATAAAGAGATCAAAGATAAGAATGAGGAAATCAAGAATGAAATCTATTCTCAATATTTGAAGGAAACTCCAAGGATACAAAATAGGCTTCTTTCAGCCTTTGATTATCAAAGAAAAAAATTGCTAATGACAGTACTTCAACCCACAGTTCCAGCTCCCAAAACAACATCTGATTATAAGAAGGTGGATTTTGAGGTACTAGTCCAGGACATTCATCCCTTAGACCAGATTGAGTTCCACAAGAAAATCTTAGAAATGATATATTCTACAATGTCTACAAAAGCAATGAGTGTTCAAAATCTTCAGAATTCTTTGACAAATGTGAAATATCAGCTCAAGGTTGAAATTTTTTTATCATATGCTAAAGACACTAGAATCAAGTCTTTAGAGGAGTTAGTTATTGAAGTGGGTTATGACGCTTCTATTGTGAAAGCTGCAGAAGAACTAGTAAAAAAGAAAAATGTTGATATTGCGACACTCAGAAAATAATTGAAATTACCTCCTACAGAGCATCCGCAAGCTAAATATATTTTACAGGAGGCAAATCAAAAGTATGAGATGATGAATCTCATATTACAGATGACAACACAAACTATGGAGATGGAAATGGAGATGGACAAGTGATTCCAAGAAAAAGAAGCTTCCAAAACCTAAGAAATCCCTGCTACTATAATTCCTATGGTGACTACAGCAGTGTCATCCAATTTAGTAGAAGAATTGGCTCCAAATGTTCCATTGGCCACAACATTTCCAGTCACTTCATCCACCCCTTTTGCCACTAAGTCTTCTACTACATTACTTTAGAAATCAGATGAGGCCAACAAAATGATAAAATTAATGGAGGACATGTCCATACAAAATAGTGAGATAAACAAGTTGAAAGAGCAAATCAAGAATCTTGAATATGCCAAGAAGCTAGCACAAATCAATGCTGAAACCGAAGAACAAAAGGTTAAAAGGTTAAGTGAACAACTCAAAAAGGTAGAAACAGAGTTGTCCTTGAAAGAACCCATGGAATATATCAAAAATAAACTATGGTCCAAAATCAGTTAATGGTACTTGGCCATAAATATAGGTGATTTATGAACAGAAGGATTTACTCAAAGTAGCTAGAGAAGAAATACAGAAAACCAAAGATGAATTGGGCACCAAACCTGAAGAAGCATTGGAGATTATTAAGTTCCTCAATTCTAAAAATAAGTAGGAATTGGATGAAATAGGAATAATAGACATGATAGAAACTATTCTTGAGGTAAGAAAAGTAATTTCCAAGAAAAAATTGATGAAAATGTTGGAAGAAAAGTGCCAAAATATGGATATAGCCATCACAAGATTCATGGTGAAATTTTACATCCTCAGGAAAAAAGAACTTCCAAATCTTCTAGTCATCAATGATAAATTGATGAAACAAGAAGATTGTGATAAAAAGATAAGGGAATTTTCCAAATCAGATTGGCAAGGGATTCCAACAAGTAAAGTTTTGCAAAAAAGAATTGAAAATCTATTTTACTTACAACATGAGGTAAAACACCTTTTTGTGGTCAAAACACCCTTTGAAAAGTACACTGAAGCTGATGAGAACTTCAAGAAACTTATGAAGATCAAATTACCAGAGGCAGAATTCTCGGAGAAGCTTACAGATTCGTTGTAAAATTAGTTTACAGTTTAATGTAGAGGAATGTAACATTGGAAGCCTAAAGGAACCAAAAATGGTCAAACTCTCCAGAACTCCTCCTCCTCACATAAAAAAAGATATATTGATCTTTTCCAAGAATTTAGAGATGATTTTTATTGAGGATGTGAGGATTTAAAATCATATGACACAAGCATTATTCAACATAAAATCCCTCTTAAAGAAAATCAGAAACCCTTCAAACAAAAATTGAGAAGAATCAACCCTATTCTTTTACCTTTAGTTGAGCAGGAAATCAGAAAGATGTATGATGTTGGGATCATAGTTTCCCTCAGATACTCAGATTTGGTTTCAAACCTTGTATCTGTTAGAAAGAAGACCATGGAGATTAGGCTTTGCATTGACTTTAGAAATCTAAACAGAGCCTCCTTAAAGTATAACTACCCATTGCCTAAGATGGATCATATTATTCAAAGGGTGGTTGGTTCTAAGAGGATCTCCTTACTTGATGGTTTTTCCGGCTACAACCAAGTATTAGTGTTCTGAAGTGATCAGCACAAAAATTCTTTCACTACCCCTTGGGGTACATTCATGTATGTTAAAATTCCATTTAGATTAATGAATGCGGGGCCACTTTCCAAAGGGCCATGGATATAGCTTTTTCCGAATACATAGGCTACTTCATAGTCATTTACCTTGATGACATCACTGTTTAATCTAAGACTGGTGAAGAACACTTAATCCACTTAAGGAAAGTTTTTGAAAAATGTAGAAAATATGGCCTTTCCTTGAATCCTAAGAAAACATTGTTCAGTCTCCAAGATGGAAAAATCCTAGGTCACATCATCTTAGAAGAAGTAATAAAAATAGACCCCAAAAGGGTTGAGGGAGTATTACAAATCAACCATCCTAGAAACATTAAAGAGTTATAGTCTTTCATCGGCAAGATAAAATTTCTAAGAATATTCATCCCTAACCTTGCCTAACTTTTGAGAAACATTACAAACATTCTTAAGAAAGAGATAGGGGATAAATGGACCTTAGAAGCCAAAAAATCCTTTGATCAAGTCAAATTAGCCCTTACTCAAACACTGATTCTGATCAATCCAGATTTTACCAAAGACTTCTACATTTTCTCATTTGTCTCTGAACATACCATTGTTGCAGTATTACTGCAAAATAACACAATGGGACAAGAACAACCCATAGCATTCTTTAGCGAGGCCCTTAGAGATGCTCCTTTAAAATACAACATCATGGAGAAACAAGCCTTTGCCTTAATCAAAGCATTGAAAGACTTTAGAGTATATATCCTACATTCTTATGTCATTGCTTTTGTCCCACACTCAGTTTTCAAGGACATTTTAAATCATGACCCTGATGGTAAAAGAGGAAAGTGGATTGCCATTATATTAGAATACGACATATTAATTAGGCCCACCAGACTAGTTAAAGGACAAGGACTTGCAAAGCTTATGGCTGAGTCAAATTTTGAAGGTTTTAGATATGAACATGGTTGTTTTCTTAGAAGAACAGGAAGAATGCCCTACTCCCCATGTTGAAGAAGTCATTCTGAATTCATCTTGGTATGCTGATATTATCTATGTGCTTTTTTATCTTAATGCTCCCCCTACATTATCAAAGACAAAATCTAGATTCTCAAAATAAAAAGATTTGAAGTTCTGTATTTTAGATGGGGTATTATATTGGAAGAATCATGTTGGTATACTACTTAAATGTTTGTTTGAGGATGATTCAGGTAAGATCATGCATGAACTACATGAAGGAGAGTGTGGAGGCCATCTTTATTGGAAAACCACATCCAACAAAATCCTTAGAGCTAGTTAGTATTGGCCCACCCTTTTCCTTGATACCCACAAGCTAGTCATGACTTGCCATAATTGCCAAATCTTTGATGGTAAGAGAAAACTCTTACCTTTACCTTTACATCCCATTACTGTTGAAGCTCCTTTTCAACAATGGGGTTTAGACTTCATTGGAGAAATTCACTCCACCTCATCTGCACAACATAAGTGGATCCTCACCACCACCGATTATTTTATCAAGCAGATAAAATCCATCCCCTACAGATATCCCACTGATTCAGTCATTATCAAATTTCTCGAAACAAACATCCTATCTAGATTTGGTTGACCCAGAAAGATCATCACAGATAATGCTATTTCATTTTCATCCAAAAAGGTGATTGACTTTTGTCATAAGTACCACATCACACTAGGACATTCCACATCTTATTACCCTCAGGGTAATGGGCTAACAATATCTTCTAACAAAATATTATTCAATATTGTTAAGAATCTCCTAGAACAAAATCAAAAGGCATGACATGGGAAGCTTATACATGCACTATGGGCTGATAGACTAACCACCAAGAAATCAATTGGTATGTCTCCTTGTGAGCTAGTATATAGAATGGATGCCATTTTTCCAACATCTTTGGGAGTTCCGGTGGTAAGACTTCTCCAAGAGGTACAATCAGAAGAAAATGACATGCAAATAAGGCTAAACCAAACCATTCATTTACAACAGACAAGGGAAGAAGTGTATGACGAAAATCAAGCAATATAGGAAAGCATAAAGAAAATATTTGATAAAGAACCAAAGCTGATAATTTCCACATTGGAGACACTGTACGAAAGTGGGATTCTAGGAGGGAAGACAAAGGTAAACATGGTAAATTTGAGAATTTGTGGAAGGGCCCTTGCCTTATTTAGTTAGTTAGAGGCCATAATGATTTCTTTTTACAAGGGCTTAATGGAGAAGTATTTTTTGGAGGTCTTGTAAATGGCGGGATGCTTAAGCACTATTTCTGCCAAAAGTCCTAGAGTCTTATTTGGAATTTCTCATTCATTGTACATAAAAATGTTTGATGAAAAGATATTGAGAGAAATCACAAAAAAATACAAAACAAAAAAAATGGAAAAGAGGGAAAATTTGAAAAGAGATAGAGCCCCATACCCAAAAAATAGAAGTACTGAAAGTGTATAAGTCTAAATACCACTACAAGTGCTTAAAGGAGTCTTGCTTCAGCCACCTAGCCTAATCATAACTAAAGTATGTTTTAAATTTATTGCTGATAAGTTAGATAAACATGGTGGGTCAAATTATTCAAGCTTGACTTGTCAAGAGATAGATTAGGTAGAAAGATACTGGTTCCACATGCCTAAAATAGAACCAAAGATAAAAATAGGGATAAGTAGTAAACAATGTATCTTAGCCCTGATTTTTCTAGTATTGTTTTGTACAAAAGTAACATTTCTGTGCAGCTTATTTTTATGCCACAATCCCATGGTAAATCAGATTGTCTAATCCTGATTTAGCCATGTTTTCAATTTCATGTCTATAGCCTACTGCATAAATCATGTCAAACAATTTAACCTTGACAGTTGAATAGTATAGGTAGACAATCAAAGGATTTCATTAGCCTAATCTGTGCTCTAGGAAGACATAAGGTAGAAGTAGATAGTTTATTTTTCTTTCAAAAAACAAAAAATGTCAAGGTTGCTAATCCAAATGCACCTAAAGAAGAAGAAAAGCAATGTTAGACAAGTAGGATGGGTAGGTAGAGATGGATTTGAGCTAATCATGTCTTTCAGATTATTGAGATCATAAGCTTTAAGCAAGCATCAACAAGAGAAAGAGGTAAAAATATGCCCAATGGATGAGGCACTGGTCTTCATAAAGCCAAAAATCTGAATTTCTTGACATCTCCTAAAAAGGAGCTACCCTCCCCAAGTGGAGCCACTATTAGTCATCAGTAATTTTTTCCTTCATAGATGACTAAATGATTTCCCTAGATTTCTAGAAACAAATTTCATGAACATTGTGAGTTCTATAAATCTCACTGTCTTCATCATCCTTAAAAATAGTTTTTCACTATTTCATCTTTCCATCATGTCTAGCATTGTTTACCAATCGTAGAAAACCCTTTAGTGGCTTATGCCACTCTTCCTGTCTATATGCTTTAACCTTTCACCCAAATCCTCTGTTTTTTTTTTCCTAAAAAACCCCCCACTGCTACCTTAACACATCAATCAAACAGCTTTGTTGTGTCTCCCAAAGTACTCTCAAACATTGATAGTCTCAAAATATCTTTGTAGACTCTTTAGAGAATCAAGTACATTGGATTTTGGGTCTTCAATACATCAGTTTATCATAAACTCTATCCTACACTTGATCCCAAATTGTAGGTCTTAGTCCAAAAACCAAGTCTAAGAAGGCATCCACTAGGTCACCTAGGGTTTCACAAAGTCATAAGGTGGATTTGGTGCCCTAGAAACTCTATTTTTCTATATGAAGGAACTACATTCAAAGAATAAAAGGACATCTGATCTTGTCCAAACTAAACAAAAAGGTTATTCAAGGAAGGTCTTTTGCCTAAAGCATGAATTTTGTAAAGGGACAAATGCCCTTGCTCACATTTTTGCAAGAGGATCAAATGGCCATCAGCCTGACATAAGGTAAGGTAATGAGAAAATCATCACAAGAAGACCATTCATAGAAAGAAGAAAGCAACAAGCTACATATTTGAAAAGAATGAAGGATTATCACTGTTTTGGAAAAATAAGTAAAATCAATCCAAAATCTACAGAAGTAAGGGCCACCTCTACTCTTTCAAAATTCTCATTAAAGACTTTTAGAAATAACAAATGAGTTTTGAGAAGTTCTTGAGAACTTAGAAGACAACACTAGTTACTTTTTTCTAAGAAGCCCTGAAACCTAGGAGTTTCAGAAAGTTGACAAACTGGTCAAAGAGTGATAATAGAACCTCATTCATAACAATATATGGTTTGAAACTGTCCTCTATGGTTTGGAAAAGAGGCACTAACTCCACCTCATCAAAAGGTAAAATCAAACAGCCAAAGGGATCAAAGGAAGAAAACATAAAAACAAGTGCTCCACTACACAAAGGAAGAGTAATTATGAAGGGTATTAGCGAAAGATATAAAAATATCAGTTCAAGTTTTGTCTCCTCAAAGAAAGGACAAATTTTTTTTTAAAGGATCAAGGAGGCAAGCATCAAGGAATAAATTTCCAAAGGAGGCAACTCTAACAAACGTGGGCCATTATTGAAAAAATAAGTTGTCCAAGCTCAAAAGAGCTAGTGATCAAAGGGTAGAAGTTGTGTAGGCACTTGCAAGAACAGAAGTGGCCAGAAAAAGCACAAAAATGGTTTAGAAATCTCACCTCCCTCACTAACATACATCATTGGAAAACTAGGAACAAACAGGTAGCTTGTTTAAGAGCAATAAAGCCTCCAAACATTTTTTTCCATCAATAGCATATTCTACAAGAGATAGATTAATAATGAGTAACACTTCTGCAGGAATGTTAAAGGGTTACCTACAGGAAAATTGGTGAGGGTAAACAGACCAAGTGTTTTTCATAATGTTTGCCTACATAAAGACTAAAGGGGCTATTGATGCCTGATATTAGGGATTTTATGATGAGAGGTTGTTCACTGTTTGAGAGAGGAAACCTAACAAAATGTTAGTAAAAGGAAATATGTCAAAAGATCACAAAATCTGCTATTTTGCAAGTGTTAAATATCCTAAAGAGGTTTCACTGTCCAAAGTGGTTTGAGGGCACTTGCTTAAACCTGATCAAGGGTTTCTAAGCACAAGAGAGACATCAAGCTACTCTTGCAAAAGAAAAATCCATTTTTATATCAAACTGACACCTACACAACTAAAGGGCTAAAAAAGCACAGTGACAAAAGGAAAAGGGAAATAAACCTTATAAAGTGGCTTTTTGGCATAAAATCATTTTTCAAAAAACTCTAAAGCCTCATTTTCTTCTTTCCTCAATCTCATTTACCCCTGCAAAGAAAAATCAAACCGTTGGAGAGAATTTTTTAAGGGTTTTTGTGCAAGTTGAAGAAAATTTTCAGGCGCTACGCACTGCCATCAGTGCTACACACCTAGCCATCAGCGCTGCACAGAAAGGAGGCAGCGGTAGTGTTATTTAACACTGTGCTGCGCACCAAGAGGGCGACGGTACGCACAGGCTTAGAAACCACCAGATTTCCCACACAGTTGACCTGGTGGTGTGCTCCAATAGACCTGACAGGTCCTTCTCTGGCCCAATTTGACCCGGCGCTATGCCCCAACAGGCCAGCTCGACCCGACCTGAGCATGTAGTTGGGCAGGCACTACGCACCGACAAAACTTGTCCAGATTTGCTAAAAAATGTTTAAAATCATTGTTTTTGCCTCCAATTCTTCTGCAAACAGTCAAATAAGGTTGGTAACTCCTTTTCCTCTCTTTCCAAGAGTTATTTTCATAATGTAGGAAGCCATTGCTTGACCTAAGGCGACCAAACCTTAATCTCCATAAAGATCAAATATTTGACCTTTCTAAGGAAAACTTTACAAATTGGAGGTTGTCCTTAGCATAAAGATACTCAGTGCATACAACCCTCCTCCTAAACTTTGAATTTTTTATAGACATAATTCATTTGGCCCTCATTTGCAAACTTTTCACTCACATCACTCATTGCCATCCTTTGACCTAAAGGATCTCAAACAAGTTTAAAAATCCTTCTATGCTAAAACCAGTCACCATGTCAGAAGAAGAAATTCATACTAGCAGTCATGAAGGTCAGAGGCCTATCAAACCAAAACACAAGGGAGGAAGGGTTAATAGGTTTGAACCCTTGGACACCATTGAAATCACCTCATCTCCAATGATACTTACCTGCTTTCAAGATGTTGGATGTTACCAGTTTTGTGAGAAGATTAAACAAGTGCAAAGCCACTCAGACTTGACTAGGTTGTTCATCCTCAGTTTACAAAATCACCAAGTCAACCTAGCAGGGGTGAATTTTGAACTCTCATCTGAATCCATTGCTAAAGCCACAAGAATTCTATATATTGGTGAGATATGGTTTAATCAAAATAAATTGGACTTGACCTATTATGAGCCCTACCCCAAACCTAGCTGTCAACAAGGCTGCAAGGTTGTATTCCCCTTTTCCTATCTGCTAGAGAGGTATTCCCTATTAATGAGGTAGATTATCAAGTACGTTACCTGTGAGGGAAGGTACTCCAGGATTTACTCTTATCAAATAAGGCTTCTGATGCACTTCAGCAGGGTTAAATTATTAAACCTACCATACTACCTATACCGGAGCATTGACAAAATGGCTTTAGTAGTCAAGAAGAGGAGTTATGCCCACCAAATGCAGATCCTTTTTCACCTCTCCTTGGTCAATATGATTGTTTTACACTAGCTAGAGGAGCAATGAATCCCTTGGGAAGTTTTTTAGTTGTCGTAATGTATTTTCCAATCCCCAAGCCTTCATTCAACAAAATTTTCCTTCCTCTTCACATCCACCTACCTCCACTCCTCCTTAATCTCCACATATGCCTTCTCCACAAAGAAATTCACCTTCTATCCCTTCTCCTAATGCATCAAATGAAGGAGATGACAATAACCCTAATGAGGAGCAAACATATGATGATGGAGAGGAAAAGGACAGTGAGGTAGAAACAAAGTTTAATAAGGAAAAAGAAGAGAACAACAGTCCTAAAGGGACAGATGATGACAACAACAATAATGAGAAAGAAGATGATAAGGAAAGTGAAGAAGACAATGGGGTAGAAAAAAAGCCTAATATTGAAGAAGAGGATAATGATGATGACATAGAGGAAGAGGATGAACATGACAGCCATGAATAGAAATAAAGTGATGGACTTGAGCAAAAAAGTGATAGTGATAACACCCATAAAACAATCTAAAGTACATAAAGGAGTGTTGATAATGAACAATATGAAGACCAAGGAGATTTTGAAGAAAACAATGAGGAAGATAGTCAGCTAGAGAGTGCACAAGAAAGCCAAGAGGAAGATGGGTTTGAGCATGACAGTGAGCCCAATGATAGTGAAAAAAGTGTTGAAAACAATGAAGACAATGATCCCGAGGAAACAAAGAGAGAGGATGGAGAAAATGAAGACCAAGAAAAGACAACTGATGAGGATGAAATAGAGTTTGAAGATGAAGGCAGTGACCACAATAGTGGCACAAAGGAGACAGACAGTGATGAGCAAGAAAATAGTCATGATAGCTGTCATGATTGTCATGACACTAATCATCCTCTAAATAACCAAGAAATCCAAAGTGACACTGCAGAAATTGACAAAGAAGAAGACCTGAGTGAAGTACAGAGCCAACATGAGGCAAGTGAGGAGGATAGTGGTCAGTTTGAGAGCCAACATGATAGTGAAGAAAATAGCGAGGAAAGCAAGGATTCTTATGAGGTTGAAGGTCAATAAATCAGTGACCCAACGGAGCATGAAGTCACTCATGAAAGCCATGACAAATATAAAAATTCTTGTGACTTTATCAAGGATCAAGGTACCCTCATCACTCCTCTCACATGCACCTACCATAGAGGCAAAAGAGATGTGTTTACTGCCTCAAAAAGGAAAAGGGCCATCTCTCCTCTAACTATTAAGTACAAATACAAAGGAAAGGAAAATATGGAGAAAGGTGAGCAACAGGTAAGGGTAAGGAGAAGAAAAAGGATCAAGAGGGCTTCTCAAGGGCCTTAATTCATTGATATAGACAGTGACAATGTGGACAAGAAGATGAACACAAAATTGATTCTATTAGAGAAATATGCACAGCTTCAGGAGTGGGAAAGAGACTTTCAGATGGCACAACCTGTCATCCACTATAACAAAGAGGAGCATAATCATTTCAATGAGGTGAAGGGAGGCCTTTCCCTACAAAAGAAAATAACAAAGCATTATGCAAAGAAGAACATGCTTGCTTGTGCCAAACTGAGGAAGGCCCTCATGGAGCTTGAAGACCTAAAAAGCGCCAAAGTGTAGGAAAAACTTGGAATTTTTGTTGAGGTTTCTCAACAGGTGTCCAATACCTCTTGAGGGACCTCTCCAGAAATTTTGAAGCAAATTAGACAACTTTTTGTTTTTTTCAAATTTGGACCCCTCTGTGCGCAACACCCTAAGCGCTACGCATAACATTGGTGCATCCTTAGCTCTCAAATTTTACATTTTTTAATTTCTCACATCACCAACAACCTACTCACCAATTTTCAGATCATTTGGAGCATTTTTACACCCTCAAAAGGTCAAAACACATCAAACATTTGACGTTTCTTCCTCATTTTCAGACTAGGCATTGTGCATAGAGCAGTTTTGGGAGATTGATTTTTGGACATGTTAGTCATTAATATTTTTTAGCTGTTTAGATGGCTATATGCTTTAGCCATGTTTTATAGAAACCAAATTCAAAGAATCTTCATGTTTCTAGAAATCCCCTCAGAGAAAATTTTTCACTCTCCCTCCTCTCTTGTCTGCAATGATTAGCTTGGTGATCCTGTCAAGACCTCATCCTAGACTAATAAGTGTTAATCTATCCATGATTTTTACCTCTATCTATGTCATTCTACATCTGATGCATAAGCCTTCTTACTTCGCAAATTTTTCTGGCCAAGTTAAGCCAAGTTTTCCCTCTTACTTTCCTAACTACCCAAGTCATGGTTGATATCAAAAGTCTCTCTAGAAAACCCTTCACAGTAATGAAAAAGTGTATAGGTTTATAGGTGATGGTGCTTAGGTAAAATATCTAAAAAAACCCTGTGTCTAGTTAAAAAACTATGTTTTTAACCATTAGTCAAGAGCCCTTTCCTAAAAACCTTGCTAACAAATCTATTAGTCTTCCTGAAGTCATGCACCATCATGTCTCATGCATTTCTTTTCCAATAGAGCTCAAAGGTAAAATCAAGAGAAGCAGAGCTAACATGGTCATTTTTCTAAAAGAAGGTGCTCAAACAATCTCCGAGGTGGCCCCTCTTAAACCAACAGTAAAATCTTCCAAGACTAAGTCACCCTATCAAATACATCTCTGCAGGAATGTCTTGATGTTTGGCCTAAATCAAAATAGGGAAAAAGAGAGGCACCAAAGAAAAGCTTCAGTCAAGATAGTTGGCATTTTGAACAGAGGTGCAGTGAGCTAAAAACACAAGAAAATCAAGTTTTTCACTACAAATCAAGGATATCTAGACGATTTCAGAACATCATCCATAAGGGTTAAAAAGCACAGCAAACTGGAGGCTACTGCAGAGGTCTTGATGTCACTATAAGAGGTAACATACTACTCATTCAAGTCTTTGTGAAAAATATTAGAAAAAGAATCAGTGATATGTGAACAACATGGCACATTTTGGCAAAGATGCCCTTGAGATCGTTTACATGCCTCAAAACATAAATGAGAGAGGGACAACTGGCGTTTTTCCATGCCCCTACAGATAAGATAAAAAACCATCAAAGGCGCCATCAGTGCAGAAGACTAAGACTACTACAAAGGGACAGACATACTAAAAGAGGAAACAACAGGCATGTTGTTTACAAAAATATGTTTGTTGTCCCCACAGTGGGAAGGATTTTCAAGCTTTTTCAAAAATTTGAATGAATATGCAAGTGGGCATTATGAGGTAAAAACAACACCTCCTTCATAGACAAGCAGAGGGTGTAAAAGTTTTCCTGAGAGGGTGTAAGGATTTTTTTGAGTTATCTTATAAAGATAAGAAAAAGAGTACAAAACTCCACTAAATTGAATATGTGATTTTGAAATCTAAAAAGTGAGAAAATCTGATTTTAAAGGATCTAGGTGCCATTTTCACTAAAAGAATGACAATCAGAGTTTGTTAGTTAAAACTGTCACCCAAAAGACAGTCACAGTCTTGTTTCAAGGAGTATGGAGGCACAACAACTTTTAAATTCTCCTTGCAAAGAAAAACAAATTCCATCACAAATCAATTTAAGGCTCAGATCATATATCAGTGGTTTAGAAGCAGAAAGAAGACTGGCTCCAAAAATGCTTTTTTTCACTAAAAATACAGTCAAAGGAAAACGATGGAAAAATGGAGTTAAAACTTTACAAAGGTGGGTTTTTGTTCAAAATTATTTCAAAAAGAGGAGTATAATATCCCCAATGACCTTTTTCCTTTTCATTCCACCTTTGGCAAGAGAAGAATTTCATTTGAAGTCTCGAAGAGCATCCTCGGGCGATTTTTCACAGACGATGTGCGCCTGTAGGTGCGTCCAGTTCAAATTTTAACTGGATGCTGCATGCCTAAAGAACGGCTCTGCGTGTTCTCGTTTTCGCTCGACGTGTAGAAACTCCCACACGACAACACCTGTGCTCGTCGATGCTGCGCGCCTACCACTGTGTCTGTCGCCCGAGCCAAAAGGCACTGCACACCTGCCATGGTGCATGTCGCAACACCGTCTCATGCAGACAACGCCTGGGCAGACGCTGTGCGCTCGCCACTACGCCCATCGCACACGATCTCATGCAGACAACACCCGGGCTAACGTTGTGCACCTGAAGGAAAAGTGCAGAACCATATATGAATTCACAGAAAAGGCAAGAATTGTCCATTTTTTACCTAGAAGCTATTTCTTACCATGAAAAGGTGTTTCAAGAGGTATTTTCCATTATTTTACATCTCCTCATCAGGTTTTTGAGCTATAAAAGCGCCAATTAAGGCTAAGATTGTGTTGAAGACAGTTTGAGGGAAAAATTGGACAGAAATATAACTTGTTTCTCTGTTGATCTTATAAACCTATCTAGAGGTCCAAATCTCCTAAGAACATCTCTCCTCTTCACTTCATCATCAAAAGAGCCTTTTGTTTAAAAATTTGAAAGAAGGGAAAAGTAATCACCATGTCTCAAGAAGATAGTGATGAGCCTCAAAGACCAAGGAGACATTCTACAAAAGGAGGGAAACCCAATAGGTTTGAACCTATAGATACCAAAGAGTTGATTGCCTCACCTTCTGTCTTGTCTTATTTCCAAGAATTAGGATGTTTTGAGTTTTGCAACAAGGTACAAGAAATAAAAAGCCATCCAAAATTGACTGAGTTATTTTCCTTAAAGCTTCATAGGCATAAGGTTCATCTCGCAAGGTTAAATTTTGATTTGACCCCTAAATCTATCTCTAAAGCTACTAGGATCCCTTGCATAGGAGAGAAATGGTTTAAAAAAAAAAATCTTGTCTTGATCCATTATCATCCTTTTCTAAATCCTACATGTCAAGCTGCATGTAAAGCCATTTTTCTTTTTTCCCATCTACTAGATAGGTATGCCCTCCTTATGAATATTGTCATGAAAAAATTTACCTGTGAGGGTCGTTTCTCCTGAATCTAATCCTATCATATTAGACTCCTCATGCAGTTCACCAAGACCAATCTACTGAACTTGCCTTATTTCCTATGCAAAAGCATTGAAAAAATGTCCACCATCATGAAAAATAAGCCTCTAGCTCAGCAGATGGCAAGCCTATTTCATCACTCTCTTGTCAAAATCATTATAACTCACCAACTAGAGCAACAAGGCATTCATTGGGAAGCCTTTATCACTACTAATGACTTCACCTCTTCATCCTCCATCCCATTGAAAAATGTGTCATCCTCTTCTCAAAATTTTCCTCATACTCCTTCATCGCCCTCCACTTACTATGTTTCAATTTCCTCCCATGAATCACTCTCCCAAGCAAACATTCTTCAAAAAACTTCTCCAAACAGAAGTGATCATGAAGAAAGCAGTAGTGGCCCTGAAGAAAGTAGGAATGATAAAAGTGAGGAAAAGTGTGAGGAAGATGAGAGTAAGGAAGAAAGCATAATTGATCAAAGTGAGGAAAAGTGTGTGGAAGATGAGAGTGAGGAAGAAGGTAATGAAAGTGAGGAAAAGTGTGAGGAAGAAGATAATGAAAGTGAGCAAAAGTGTGAGGAAGTTGAGAGTGAGGAAGAAGATAGTGAAAGTGAGGAAAAGTGTGAGGAAGATGAGAGTGAGGAAGAAGATAATGAAAGTGAAGAAAAGTGTGAGGAAGATGAGAGTGGGAAATAAGATAATGAAAGTAAATAAGGAGGAAATGGCCTTGAAGAAAGCAGCAAAGGCCCTAAAGAAAACAATGAGAATCAAAATGAATCAAGGTGTAATGACCATAATAATGAAGACAAGGGAGATGATACAAACAGTGAGGGAAAAGATGATGAAGGCTTTAAGGAAAATAGTTTTGATAATGTTACAAACATTGATGGAGAAAATGAAGATAGCCAAGGAGAATATGGAAAAAACAGCAGAGAAAATGAAGAAAACAAAGGGGATAGTAGTAAAGATAGCAGCAAAGATATAGATAGCCAAAAATAAGACAATCAAAACAACAACAGCTCTAAAAATAAAAATCAGGAAGAGAGCAGAGTTTGAAGCAGTGATACTCATGGTGAGGGAGGAGGACAAGGTGCCGAGACTCCTAGTAAAGAAAAGGACAGTAACAAGCTCATAGCAGACAGTCCCAAAAAAGAAGAAAAAAATCATGAAAATGACCAGATTGATGAAGAGGATCTAGAGATAGTGTTCAGAGTCGTCTTGAATAAATAAGGAAATGATGTGAAGAATTCAAGGAATGTTGACAATCAAAACAACAGTGAAAAGGGTAAATAAGTAAACAGTCATGAAGATGAAAGAGTATCAGACCTAGGTGCCTCCCACAATGCAGAAACAGAGTATGACATTTTTGAAGGTATTCCTAGTGATAAGAGCATAAAAAATGTTGAAATTGATAATCAAAAGGACTGCCCATGGCAAAGCAACAAGGAAATGCCCACAGAAAAAAATTCTTGAAGGAGAAGATAGTCCTAGGGCTATAAGTGACCAAATTGAACAAGCCCAGTTTGTAACACCTCTCATCATCCCTCATCAGAAAGGTGGGAAGCGTGTGTTTGCTACCTCCAAAAGGAAAGGGGCCATGCACTCCTCCTCAAAACAAGTAAAAGGTAAAATCACCAAAATAGTGAGAGGTAAAGTCACTCAAATAGTGAAAAGCAATGTCACCAGGGCATTTAGGAGCAGACGTAAACTACCAAAGAAAGACAAGGGTAAGAAGCCCATGAAGGACAAAGGCAAGAAGGCAATGGAAGAAAAAGAAAGCAACCATGAAAAAGAGAGGGAATTTGAACTCATCCACATTGATAGTGATGAGGAAAATGGAACCAGGATACTCAATTATCTCCTACATGACCGGAGTGCACAAATAAGAGATTTAGAGGTTGAGTTGGAAAGATAAAAATATCTCATTCATTTCCTACAAACAAAAAATGTGAAAATGAGTGGCCAACTTTCCATTTATGAAGCCCGGGCACTCAAATACAAAAGGGAAGCTCAGAAATCACAAGCACAGCTAGAGGAGTACATGGGTGGCTATGAAGAAGATATTGAAGAAGAAGGGAGAGCTAGGAAAAGGCCTAAGACTATCGGTCTTAGGAGAGCATTAGAAAAATAGAGAGAGGAAGAATCAGCCCGAGCACAACAATTTCCTCTCACTAAGCTCCTAGCCTTGGAAATTTAACATGACAAAGAATCATGGATTGAAAGGGAAAACTCTCATTTGGAGGCTAAGTTGGAGACAGCAAGCAAGAATGTGGGCTTACAGAGAAAGATGATTGAGCATTATAAAAAGATAAATCAATTTGCTAGGAAAAAGCTCGCAATTTTCCAAAGGAGGTGCCCAGTGCCAAAATATGGAAAAGACCAAGCTAGGATTGGAATATTGGCTCAAGCTTCATTGCAGGTCTCTAGGGACCCTTGATGGATTCACTCACCAATTTTGAGCAAAATTGGACACTTTTTGGTTTCTTGGGATTTTTTAAGCCTAGGAGAGCAGTGTCCTAGATGCTGCGCTTTCTCTCAGAGCATCTTCAGTAGGACAAGTTTAGATTTTTGGATTCCTTGGCACTAGGTGAGTATGCTCATAATGTTTCAGCTCATTTGGAGCTGTTTTGGTCCCTCAAAAGGTCCAAAAACAACCATTTTTTCACCTTTCTGCCACTGTTTCTAAGCAGGTGTTGCGCCCCTGGGTTTCTGCCCCTTTTCCACTTTTTGAGAAACTTCTAGAGCTAATATTGAAATAAATAAAGTATCTTTGGAAAGTATACATCCATATCTTTCCAACGAGCCATCATGGAGCCTTTTTCGACATCGGGAAGGCCTCCAAAACCTTGCTACAAAAGGCCTTTTTTGGTGCTGTGCGCCTGGAAAGTTTGCAAAAACAGAGACAAATTTCTGCATTCCTGTGTGAGGACAAGGCAAATGTGCGTTAGGAAAGTTCTATCATCTATTTAGTGCCTAAAAGTCAATATTTTTTCTATTTTGGTCTGAAAAGGATATTTTAAAGAGATATTTTGTTCCTTGGACCTTGTAAGGCCTCAAGGGCAGTTTTAGATATTTTTCTTTGGCCAATGGCCTTCTAGATACCCTAGTGATCTTTTTCTCGTCTAGCCTTATCTAAGCCATGATGATTCATTGTAAAAGGAGGTAGAACTTGACATGTTAAGACCAATACATATTTTTACGAGCTTGGAGAAAATATTGGTTTCATGAAGCGGATGAATGTCTTGCTTGGCTTGATGGTGGAGGAGCATTGTGTGCAGGATTCCATAGCTTGGTGAATGGTGATGTTTCTCTGATTTTTTTATGTCTTATTGTTTTCATTAATGTTTCATGCTTCTTGTTTGTTGTAGATCAAAAAAGTATAGGTTGAGATATTCTCATGGAAGCACCTCAAACCTCCTGTTTATTACAGCTTTGATGTTTTCTTCTTCTTGGTCATTATAAGGAATTATTAACTTCTCCTTAGGTCTACCAATAACCTGTTATTTGTTTAATTAATGGTTAGTATGTTAGCTGTCAAATCTAATTCAAGGTATGTCATGCTTATGTGAAGTTCTCAAAACTCTATTTCTGAAATCTTTCTATGCAATACTAATTGATTAGGTTAAGTCAAACAGGTCTCGTTCAATCTTGCCTTTTTTCCATGTTTACCAACTTGTTTTAGAGTTCCTGATAGTTTGATATACGTTGTTTAGGAGTTCCCTCTTCATATATTAAGTTATTTTTTTTATCTTATATGTTTTCCCAACAGCTGAAGGTGAATTTCTAAAGTTAGGAGTTCTTATGCTTCTATGTCTCACCTGAATGTTTATGTTTCATGTTTATCAGTTTGAGTATTGTTCATAGAGATTAATGGTTTTCCCTACCTAATGAGTATTTTCTTTCAAACTATATATGTTTAATATTTCTTCGTTTTTCACAAAATTAATGTTCATTTCACTTCATACCTCACCCAAAGGATCCATTGACCTTGCTAAATCGGCCCTGCAACACACCTTGTCCATCATTTAGACATCCTTGACTTTATCTGGCCCCATAGCCCTGTTGATTTGATGAACTCTCTTTCTATTTTTCCTACTTGATCAATTTTACCTCAAAACCAAAACAAACCAAAATATACTTAACAATAAGCCTAAAATCAAACATACAAAGTGAACAAGTTCACATCCTTCACACCATAGAGAGAGCCCTCTCTAAGTCTAGGAAGGCTAGGTCCTAGGACTCCAAATATTGGTCTAATGTTACCCTGCCATACGGTTTACCAATATGCCAAATTACGAGACAATAACATAATGGTGATCACGGTGGGACACATTGAGTACATAACAGCCTAGAAAACTTGTATAGACTCATTTGTCCTTCAAAATTAAAATCAGGAAGGAGGCTATAAAGCCATCAAAGTAGAATCTCTTTGTTTCACCACCTTAGCTAAGTGATGAGTCAGGTATAGGACACTCTTACAAACTAGGCTACATATAAAAAATCTATAAAAAAACCTCACAAAAACATCCCTAGATTGGTTTCTATCAGTCATTAACAATGGACCATAAAAACTTGTCTCTACAAGACAAAAACATTCACCTGGAGACTCCACTAGCCTCTAGTAGGCCTACTACTCCATTGAAATACCAAAAACCTCCATAAGCATGCTATCCTGTTAATTTACCCTTCCAATCCAAAAATCCTAATGCAGTCTCTGAAATCAGTGGCAAACTAAGTATTACTTAGAGCTTCGGAAAACTTCGTCAAAGCTTAAAAACTCAACTAAATAGCCTAAGAACAGAACTCTAGCTCTCTCACCATCCTAGAAAAATGATGATCTAGCTTTAGAACACTCTTACAAGTTTTTGGTTTACATAAAAAATTTCTAAAAGAGAAAATTCTTAAAAAAATTTCCTTTGTATGTATTGGTGGTGGACCATAGACATCAAAGTCACTAAAAACATCCACCTGGCGACTCCACTAGTGTCCATTAATTTTTTTAACTATTACTAGCATCCTTAAATTTTTGGAGAGGAAATCCTTCCGAAAGCAATCAAAACTGTCATCCTCTCTAAATTTTAAACTTGAAATCTGGCTTCACGAAGAATTAATACCAGATCTCATCCAGACCCAAACCCTCCTATCATAGTTGATGACCCAAAAAATATTTTGTGGAAAACTTCTAAAACTAGAACCTTAGCTATCAATAGGACTATTCACAAAGCAAGCTATGTACCCGAACATCTTACATCCTTACAAGACCCACAGTTTGACTTGTGTCCCACAAAAATCATTTTTAGAAACAAGTCACAAAGTAGAATCGACCTTGCCGATCTTGAACCCTTAGACTTATAGCAGAGTCCTAGCAGAGAAGCCTCCCCCACTACACCACCTGATTTTGAGCTTCTCCACCACTTCGGCTCTTTCCACCCCAAGTCTGCTCAAAATCTGTTTACAAGTCCAAGTACTTCCACCACACCCATTCACACCACCACTGTGCAAATCATCTCATGCCATACTACAAATCCTTCCACTGTAAATCCACCATCATCTCCCATCATGGTAGCATGGTATGCACGCTTAGTGTTACCACAACCTTTGGTACCTTTGCCAAATGATTACCAATCCAGAATCCCGCACTTCACTAGGGCTAAATCCACTACTGCTCAACAACATGTAGATAGAATCAATGATGTCTTTGACTACATGGAACTAGAAGAGTAAACCATGAAGATGAGGATGTTCACCCAAAGCCTAGGTGGGGAATCCAAAAAAAGGTTTAAAACCTTGACTCCTAATAGTATACATGATCTCCCGTCACTTTACCAAACTTTTATAAAAAAATTGGAAATCAAGAAAAATCCCCTTCAAATCCTTTCTGAATATAGCAACATTAAAAGGAACACAGGGGAAAGTGTTCAATATTATTGCACTAGGTTCAACAGTGTCTATAATGCCCTCCCACCTCACATGAAACCTCCACCCTGCCTAGCAATAGTAGAATTTCCAGAATGTTTTGATCCAGACATGACATATAAGTTAAGAGAAAGAGATCCCACAACTTTAGAAGAAATTCAAAAGGGAGTTGTTAGTGTTGAAGCCAACCTCACTGAAAAGATGGCTAGGATGAGATCAGAAAATAAAGTCACGTACCGAGATGAGACCATGCCTTCCACCTCCTCTTTAGATTCCAAAATATATAACATGGTTAGGACCATGGAGAGAATGATGGAAAGGATAAACTTAAGTGAGAGAACACTCCCTAGGGACGACTAGCCAAACCCCCAAAATAGAAACCGGAATTGGAACTTTAGAAGAGACCCACCTCAAATCAAACCAAGAGAAAATGATCAACAGATCAGACCAACCTTCCAAGATAACTATGTTGATGAAGAGGAAAGGGATATTGAACAACCAGATGAAAATCATCTAAACTTGATAGGCTTTGATAACGAGAATGAGGTTTTTCTCAGAGAAGAAGAACAAGGTTTTTTCTCCTCAAAGCAAGGTGAAACAAAATATGAGGATCCCGAAGATCTCAAAATAGGATTACACAACGCCATAATGGAATTCCATAGGAAATATGATCTTAGGAGTAAGAAAAATTGGGACAACTCTAGGAAAAATAACTCAAACACTGTTGTTAAGAAAGCTTCCGAAACCATTCTTAAAAGAAAAACAAATGGTAACAATGTCATGGCTAAAAAAACTGATAAGAAAAAAGACAAAACTTTCCAAACAAACCTTGACCCAAGTTGTCCTAGTACCTCTACTAGGGCCCCTGAGAAAACTTTGTTGATAAAATCCCCAAATCAAATTCAGCAAGATAAACTGATAGAAGGTTATGGCTGAGAAAACTAAAGAAAATATATCTAAAACGGTAAATTTCCAAAATTAATATCACCATGCTGCTCACTGAATTAATTGCCCAAAGCTCATACAAATCCCAGGTTCTAAAGGTCCTAAACATAGGAAATGATGCAGACACTTTACACCTGGCTGATGATACTCTTGAGTTGTTATTTGGGCCAAAAATAGAAGGAAAATATCAAGAAGGAACAATTCCACCTTTTTACGTTAGCTTGAATGTACACGACCAAATCCTACATAATGCCATGCAAGATTCTCGGGCTTCTCACAATCTCATGCCAAAAGTACTGATGGAAAGACTAGGCCTAGAAGTAACAAAACCTTACAAAGACTTGTACTCATTTTATTCGAGCATATTCAAGTGTTTAGGCCTAATAAAGGATCTTTGTGTCAATCTGGCACAAGTACCTTCTAAACACCTGGTCATGGACATAATGGTAGCTGAAATCTCTCACAAGTATGAAATTATTTTATCCAGGTCCTGGGGAGCCATGCTTCAAGGAAATATTCAACTAGACATGTATTATGCCACCATACCTGTGTTTGATCAGACAAGAAGATTATATTGAGAATCACACATAAAGTATATGGTTAGCAGTGAAGAAAGACCAGACAACATACCTCTTTATTCTATACATTCGGACCTTAACTCTTTCATTCTACATACCAATGAGGACATTGATGAACATCTAGGCGAAGTTGAAACAAATCTAGGTACACTGCATCAGGCACACCAGTTTCTCTATGATGAGATGGACACTCAGAGCTATTGTGACCCAGAACATTTTCATCCTCATGGAAACAAACTTGATCTTCAAGAACTAAAAAATAAAACTTCAAAAATAGAAAATAGTTCAAAATATCAAGCCAGTAGCTCAAACCTAGGACAAATCTCAAAAGTGCAAACACCCCTTTTTTTCAATACAGAAGCACTAGAAAACATGCATGGGACAAAAGTCTTTGGAAATCAGGGTCAAGAAAGCCTCATGTTTTTACCTTACCTAAGAACCTCGCCATCCAAAGACTCTACTCTTGCAAATGAAAATTTAACTATTGCAAGCACTTTTGTATATCCTAAAAAGGTGTCTGGTAAAATTAATATTGAGGGATTTAATGAAAACAGTCTTGAGATACCCGACCTGATTGAATTGTCTAAGATCTTGTAATTACACAAAAAACTAAGAAGTGCAAGACTATGCAAAATTTTTCAGAACACTATTATATGTCAAGAAAATAGTCGCAAACAACATGACACCACCATCTTTCCAAGAAACCACCCTTTCAAAAGGGAACACAAAAAATTTGATTAGGCATTATCATTTAAAAAGAAAATAGCTAGACATAGGATGTGTCTAGATTTTAGAAACCTAGATAAACCCTCCCTAAACAACACTCACCTCCTTCCAAAAACATATCATACTACACAAAGGCCAAGGATTTCTAACCTTGTGTCCTTGCATGATAGTATTTCAGGTTACCATCAGATGATACCACTTCAAAACAATCAGCTCAAGGATTTTTGCAAGTTCACAAGAAGCAGTTTCAAGTTCAAACCATTTTTTTCCAATCTAAAGGACACCAGAGACACCTTCCAGAGAGCTATGTTTCTAGTTCTAAATTTCTTTACTATGGTATACCTTGATGATATCATAATTTGTTTTAAAAATGACAAATAACACATGTTCTACCTAAAGAAGATGTATAACAGAAGCAGGAATGGAGATGAAGAGTATAAGAGAAAACATAAAGAAGAACACGAGTTTTTTAAAGATCCTTGGAAGAATCCTTATGATATGTTTGCAAGTCAGAATAACCATGAGTTTTCTTTTCAAGAACTAAATAAATCAAGTGTATCAAGAGATCCTTTTGAAGAGAGGATGCTCAAGTACCACGGCTGCAAAAAGAGTTCTGGTTTTTAAATTTTCACTCATTGTACATATCATTGTGTGAAGAAAAGTTAGAAAATAGAAAATACAAAAACAACAGCAAAAAAAAAGAGAGGGAAGATTCTAAAGAAATGGTACAACCCCATACCCAAAAAGAAAAAAGAAAAAAGTAATCATATTGAAAGTGCACAAGTCTAAATGTCACTACTAGTGTGAAAAGATGTCTTTTTTAGTTATCTAGCCTAATCATAGCTGAGCATGTTCTAAATTGAATGCTGATAAGTTAGTGAAAAGAATGATAGTAAAATTATGAAAGAATTGACTTGACAAAGAAATTAGATTAGGAAAGAAAGATACTGGTTCCAC
The DNA here is from genome assembly GCA_034641835.2 of Pinus albicaulis. Taxonomy (NCBI): domain Eukaryota; kingdom Viridiplantae; phylum Streptophyta; class Pinopsida; order Pinales; family Pinaceae; genus Pinus; species Pinus albicaulis. Next base: position 1,400,053,573 of record CM076577.1, read on the forward strand.
AAACTCAAAACAGAACCAAAGAGGAAAATAGGGATGAAAAGAAAACTATGTATCCTAGCCCTAATTTTTCCAAATCTAATTTTGTACAAAAATAGCATTTGTGTGCAGCTTGTAGTTATGCCACAAACACATGACAAGTCAGACTGTCTAACCCTGATTTTATCATGTTTTAAATTTCATGTTTTTTAGTATAGTGAATGAAATCCTGTCAAACAACTTAATCTTGACAGTTGAGTAGTATAGGTAGAGAATCAAAGGATTTCATCAACTTAATCTGAACTCCCAGGGGATATAAGTGTAGAAGTAGATAGTTTGTTTTCTTTTTTCAAAAATATGATGTGAAGGGGTTTGCCAGTTCAAGTGCACCCAAAGAAGAAAAAAATGTTAGGCAAAGTAGGTGGGTAGGTAAAAGTGAAATTGAGCTAATAATGCCTTCAGTTTTTAAAGAACCATCTCAGGAAAGCAGTAATGAAAGAGAAAATTGTGCCAATGGATGAGGCATTGGTCTTCACAAGCCAAAGATTTGCAATTCTGGGCACCTCCCGAAAAGCAGCTACCCTCCCCAAATGGAGCCCCTATTAGTCATCAGTATTTTTCAGCTGTCTAGATGACTATATGCTTTACCGAGGTTTTCTAGAAACCAAATTCAAAGAATCTTCATGTTTCTAGAAATCCCCTCAGAGAAAATTTTTCACTCTCCCTCCTCTCTTGTATGTTATGATTAGCTTGGTCATCCTGTCAAGACCCCATCCTGGATTAATAAGCCTTACTCTATCCATGATTGTTACTTCTGTCTATAGCATTCTACATCTGATGCATAAGCCTTCTTACTTAACAAATTTGTCTGGCCAAGTTAAGCCAAGTTTTCCTTCTTAATCTCCTAGCTGCCCAAGTCATTGTTGATATCAAAATTATGTCTAGAAAACCCTTCAAAGTAATGAAAAAGTGTCTAGGTTTATAGGTGATGGTGCTGAGGTAAAATATCTAAAAAATCCCTACATCTGGTTAAAAAACTATGTTTTTAACCATTAGTCAAGAGCCCTTTCCTAAAAACCTTGCTAACAAATATATTAGTCTTCCTTAAGTCATGCACCATCATGTCTCGTGCATTTCTGTTTCAACAGAGCTCAAAGTAAAATAAAGAGAAGCAGAGTGGACATGGTCATTTCTCTAAAAGAAGGTGCTCAAACAATCTCCGAGGTAGCCCCTCCTGAACCAACAGTAAAATCTGCCAAAACTAAGTCACCCTATCAAATACATCTCTGTAGGGATGCCTTGATGTTCGGCCTAAATCAAAACAGGGAAAAAGAGAGGCACCAAAGAAAATCTTCAGTCAAGACAGTTGGCATTTTGAACAGAGGTACAACGAGATAAAAACACATGAAAATCAATATTTTCACTGCAAATCAGGGATACCTATAATATTTCATAACATCATCCATAAGTGCTAAAAAGCACAACAAACTGGAGGCTACTACAGAGGTCTTGATGTCACTATAAGAGGTAACATACTGTTCATTCAAGTCTTTGTGCAAAATATTAGAAAAAAAATCAGTGATATGTGACCAACATGGGACATTTTGGGAAAGATGCCCTTGAGATAGTTTATGTGCCTCAAAACATAAATGAGATAGGGACAAATTCCCTTTTTCCATGCCCCTACAGACAAGACAAAAAACCATCAAAGGTGTCATCAGTGGAGAAGACTAAGACTACTACAAAGGGAAAAACACACCAAAAGAGGAAAACAGTAGGCATGTTGTTTACAAAAATCTATTTGTTGTCCTCACAATGGGAAGGTTTTTCAAGCTTTTTTCAGAAATTTGGGTGAATATGCAAGTGGGCATTATGAGGTAAAAACAACACCTCCTTCATAGACAAGCATAGGGTGTAAAATTTTTCCTAAGAGGTTGTAAGGACTTTTTTGAGTTATCTCCTAAAGATAAGCAAAAGAGTACAAAAATCCACTAAATCGAAGATGTGATTTGAAATCTAAAAAGTGAGAAAATATGATTTTAAAGGATCTAGGTGCCATTTGCACTAAAAGAATGACAATCAGAGTTTGTTAGTTAAAACTGTCACCCAAAAGACAGTCACAGTCTTGTTTCAAGGAGTATGGAGGCACAACAGCTTTTAAATTCACCTTGCAAAGACGAACAAATGCCATAAAAAATCAATTAAAGGCTTAGAGCATAAATCAATGGTTTAGAAGGAGAAATAATACTAGCTCCAAAAATCTTTTTTGCATTGAAAAGACAGTCAAAGGAAAATGATGGAAAAGTGGAGTTAAAACTTTACAAAGGTGGGTTTTTGTTCAAAATTATTTCAAAAAGAGGAGTATAATAGCCCCAACGACCTTTTTCCTTTTCATTCCACCTATGGCAAGAGAAGAAGTGTGTTTAAAGTCTCAAAGAGCATCCTCAAGCAATGTTTCGTAGATGTTGCGCGCCTGTAAGAAAACGTTGTGTGCCTGTAGGTTCGTCCAGTGCAAATTTTAACTGGACACTGCGTGCCTGAATAATGGTGCTGTGCATTCTCGTTTTCACCTGACGTGTAGAAACTCCCACCAAACATCACCCCGACTCCGCGTGCAGATAACACGCGTGCCCGCCGGTGTTGTGTGCCTATCGTTGTGTCTATCGCTCGGGCCAAAAGGCACTGCGCGCCCACCACGATGTCTGTTGCAAGACTGTCTCATGGAGAGAGTGCCCAAGTAGACACTGCACACCCACCATTACATCCACCGAACATGGCCTCGTGCAAATAATGCCCCGCCTTACGCTGCGCGCCTGAAGGAAAAGTGCAACACCGCCCAGGAATTCACAGAAAATGCTAGAATTGTCCCTTTTTCACCCAGAAGCTGCTTCTTACCTGTTATCTCCCCGTAATTTCATCAGATTGGTGAGACTGAAGCTGCGGAGAGAACAATTGAACCACGTTAGGATTCTAGGATCTAGCCCTCCTGATTCCAGAGAGGGATCTCTCTATAAGTGCAAAGATTGATTTATCTTTGAGGCTTTTAAATGTGATATTAGGCTAGTTATTAAGAACAAGGGTTTTTATTTGGTTTTGGATGGCTGAGCATGATTTTTAGTTGAGTGGAAAGTCCTAAAATGAAAGAGTTCCAAAGGAGTGAAGGTACAAGCAATCAGAACAAGATTTGGCTCATAAGATAGATATGACGCTAGCTTTTAGTCCATTGGGCTATGGAGTCATAAAAGCTTTTAAATATGCAAAAATTCCAAGAGTGGTCCAAGGGGAAAGTCATCTATATCACAAGATCTTTTGGATTAAATAATGGAATGGAACAAAAAAAGTGTTGAAGGGGTGGAAAAAGACAATAATTTCAACTAGGATTTATAAGTCTTTCCAAACAAAAAGAGCATTTTTAAGTAATTGTTTTAAACCAACCAAAGGACAGGGCTAACCATAGACTTCTTTGGACAAGCTCGTATTAAATCTAGCTTATCAGAAAAACAATCCAGTAATCTGCCTAATTACTTTCAGAAGGGATGAAAACATATAAGAAAACAAAGTGTAGCCTAAGATCAGATAAGATACTTTTAAATCTAAAATGCTTTTAGCATACTCTTAGGGAAACTTTCATAATTTACCTTTGAAGAAAGAACTAGAAGACAAGGCAAACCATAAACTTTCTAGTCAAACTCTACTAAGCATATAATGAAAATATCATTCAAGAACTTCCTTTCAATTTTTGCACATCAAGACAGGGACAAACCAACATTCCTTGATAATGTTTACACTTAACTTAAGTCATTCTTAAACACACAATTTGGAGGATAACATTGAAATAAAGCTTATCGGTCATAGAAGGGTATTGTAAATAGTAAATCCTAACTCTATGCTTGTTGTTCTTTTTCAGATGATAAATGGACGAAATGGAACACATGAAAGGAAAACAATAACACAGAAATAAGCACTTCATCAGTGATATAGACCAGGATCCCAGGAATCAGCTTGTATGTTGATGTCAATCCAGTTACCTTTTTCAAGTCGAATGTTTTATTACAACAATCATCTTCTCTTCTCAGTCTAACTTATTTGATCACAAAAAGAGCTTCAAGAGCCTCTGAACACTATTTACATGTAGAAAGTTTCGAGCACAAGTATTATATCAAAGTTCAACAACCAACCCTTTACAATGTGCTCCTCAAGAAGATTTTATAGGAAAATTAGAAGGTGGATGAGAGAAAAGATCTATAGGTTCAATTAATATAGTTTGATGCTTCTCGGCCTTTGAGGGGCTTAATGGAGAAGATTTCAAATATTGTTTATGTATTAATTTCTTTCATTAAGTTTTTGATCCTCTTAGTAGAGTTGGTTGACCTTTAGAATTCTTTCAAATATTTGCAATAACTCTGTTGACAGTTTGTAATAAGTTCTTTGATTTGAAATAACTATTCAGTTGCCTTAAGGCAAATATCTTCTGTTCTAGTAATAACTATGCCTCTTTTGAATGCTTTGAGGCTACAGGTGGCTTTTGGTAGCTGGAGAGGATTCAACTAGCGTCTGATGTGGCAGTGGAGGCTTTCTCAGATTGATAACTATTATTGTTTTTACCTAAAACATGACTAATTTGCTTCTGATCTATGTGTTAGGAATAATTAGGCCTAAATTCTGTCTTTTTTTTTTCAAACTGTGTTTAATTGAGTGGATTAGGCTTTAGATAGTTGATTTAGGCCGTAATCCCTTGAAAATGTGTAAACAATCTTCAATTTTTCATCTGCTATGACTGGATCCTTTGACACTGATACTATCTATTTGATTAAGCTTTGTTGTGTCTTGTTAATGTGTAGGTGCTACAAAGGTTTTATAATGGCATCAGTGCTCATGAGGCACTGATAAAACATAATGGGAAACCCTGCAGAATGATCTATTTCATAAATAGAGGCATGGGGGATCATCATCTTGGCCTTCGATTTATTTTGAGAAACAATTGAAACAACCATTAAAACCTGCAAAATAAGGAAAAATTAGAAAAAAATCCTGCGGGAAAGGTTTAAAATGCTTCATAGGTTTAGGTCATATCACAGCCGTTGGATGAAAGCATTCAATGATGGGGGTTTCCTGCAGAGGTTAAACGGAGAGGCGGTTGGAGGGGTCAATGACATATTAAGCCTGGGCCATCGATGTATGTGTATCAACGGTTGAGATCAACTGAAGATATTATAAGGCGAAAGGGGAATGTCATAGTGAAATGGCGGAAAATATAAGAAAAATAGGTGAAAAACCTTTGGCGGAGGAAAAGGGTAAAATTGAAATTTGGGGTTTCTTGAAGAATTCTGGGTCGTCGGATTAGATCGGCCATAGAGATCAATGGCGGAGAATGATTCTGAAATCCCTTAGAGGATGGACGGAGGACGATGAACTAAAGGCAAGATTGAACGTGATCTGTTAGATCTCAGAGATCAATGACAGAGATCACATATGAGAAAATGAAATGGGAATGGGAATGGTGGTTTCGGCTGAAGAAACTGTCAGTTTCACGCAACGAAAAGGGAGAAAGACGATTTTACCTTTTTGAACGCGATATGCGTTACTGCTTGACACATGGAATTTTAAAACCACCCTCATTGCATAATTTTAAAACGTTAACCTTTGGGCATAAAATTACGTGAAACTACGTGCTGGCCGTCAGATTTGGGGCCTTAGATCAGAGAGTCGTGAGGAGAGCACGATGGAGAATAGATGCATAGCCGATAAAAGGTGGGGCAAGGTCAAGGCGGTTTTAACCAGGACCGTCAGATCAGAGAATGGACGGTGGAGATTTGATCTGGAGAAAGGTAGGACCCAAATCATCAGGGTTAATGGAATAAAATATGAGGCGAGGGTTAGGCGGAGTTTGGGTTAATGCGGGCCGTTGATCTGCAGAGATCAACGACAGAGACTCGTGGAAATTTTATACAACAGGGTTTTGAAAAATAACAAGGGGAAGTGAGGATTTATCTGGACCGTCGGATTAGAAGAATGGATGGCCCAGATCCAATCAGGGGTCGCCAATCGGTGGGGGAGAGAGGAAAGGCACAAATGATTTTTTTTTTTTCAATGCGATTGAACGAGGGTGGTTGATCTAAGGATCATATCGATGGTAGAGATTTACTTATGAATGCTGAAGGCGGAAGGATAGGCTTATGAACAGAGCGATGTGGGCTGTCAGATCTGGGCTTGGCGAGGGAGATCAACGGCTGGGAAGCCATCGCGAGATCACCAATTGGAGTGGGGTGATAGATTATTTGAATGCATCCAAAGAAAAACTCCGATGCGAAATCTCAAAGACCGTTTGATCTTTTTTAGATCAACGACTAATAATTTATCAAGGAATGAACTATCGGGTTTTATGTTAACATTGGAAAAATGGGCTTTTCATGAAATACAAAGGAAAATTTGTATCGGGGAGGGGTTTTTATAATGTTTAGCGCCTGATTTCGGGGCTCGAGGTTATATGTAAAGACAAAGGAATTAGGAGTTAGAATAAAAGGATCCAATCGCAATCGGAGATTTAATGTAACAAAAGAAACACGTTTCACATGAATGCCTCGATTGCGATAAGCGCCCAGGGGCTTAACGCTTGGTTCCAGCGCTAGGTCACATGGTGGGGAAGTGGTTTAGGGCTTAGCCAAAAGGGGCTTATGCCTATAATGTGAAAGTGGGTTTTTTAATGAATTTTCAAGCATTTTCAAAGGATTTTGGGGGTTTCGGTAAGGTTTAAAAAGGAGTTTTAAACCTTATTAAAGGGGTTTTTATGGAGGGAAGAAGGGAAATGAGGTAAAATAGAGGAATTTTATGGGGAAAATGGAATAAAAAGGAGGTTAATTTTGAGTGAAAGGAGGGGTAAAATGAGTGGAAAATGGAGTTTTTAGCAGTCCTTTTCTTCAGGAAAACAATAGATTTTTGAGATTTGAGAGGGAAAGAGCAGTGAAGATTAACTCAAGGATAAGTCATCTTCACAAGACTTAAAGAACTAAAAATTTGGAAATAAAATTGTTTCTTGAAGGCTTAAAACATGATTTAGCCACCATTTGATATGACAAATTTTATTGGTGGCTAACAATTGCTCCGCATGGGGATGACACCTTCTTGAAGGTGCTAAGAACTTTAGACTTGTATTCTCTGGGGGACTGATCAATGCCTCATCCATTGGGCTGCAACTTTCTTTACTTGGATGATCTTCTTTTGTTCTAATAATGTTAACATCCATGAAAAACAATGGAACTCTATCAAATAAGCTTTCTACCTACCCAATCCTACTGATCTAACATTTTTCCTTCTTTGAGAGTGCATTTGGATTGGAAAACTCTTTTACAAACATTTTATTCTTTTGAAAGAAAAAACTGATCTAAGTCTACTTCTTATTTCTCCATGAACTTGGATTAAACAGTTGAGTTCATAAGCTTCTCTACCTAACTACTATATATTAGTATTAGACTGTCTAATAGATTTTTATTCTCTAACTTCTAAAACAAGAAATTTAAAAAGCATACAAGTCAAGATTGAACAATCTAACTTGTTGCTGATCTATGGCATAAAAACAAGCTGCACATAGATTATTATTTGCAGAAAATTAAATCAAAATGGTGAAGGCTTAAGATCTGAAAGTTTTAAGCACATCCTTCTCTTTTCTTCAACTCTATTTTTAAATTTGTTTGAGTTGTTGTCTCTTTGTTATCTGGTTCAAATTTTGGGCTTATTAGAACCAGTTTACCTCTATCTTTGACTCAAAACTTCAACAGATTAGAGTCATTCTTATTTTGGAAACTCATAGGTTTAGATTTTTGGCTTGTTTGAACCTTTACTTTCTATCCTAGTCTACCTAACTGATAAGTCAAGATTAAGCTATTTGGAAAATTTAATTTCACTAACCTATCAACAGTAAATTTAAAAACTAATTTGTCATGATTAGGCTGTATGACTAACTAGGATTGTGTTTCTTAGGAGTGGAATTTGAGCTTACACACTTTCAGACTTTGTTTCTCTTTTTTGGTATGGGGCTGTACCTTTCTTGTTTTTACAATCTGCCCTCTTTTCTCTTTTTATTGTTTTTGTATTTTTTATTTTTCTAAATTTGAATGCAATGATGGATGAAATATTTATAATGAGAAAAAAGATAAAAAGGCTTCCAAACTAATATGGTCAAGAGAAATAATGTTTGAGCATCCTGCCATTGATAGGACCCCCAAACAGTTCAGCTCCATTCAATTCCTGCAAGAAATAGGCATTTTTACCAGCAGTAGAATGAATGAGATAAGGGCCAAGCCATAAGTTATCAAATTTCCCATGCTTTCCCTTGTCTTCTCTCCTTGAGTCCCACTTTAACACTTTGTCCCCAATGTTGAAATTACTGGCCTTTGTTCTTCTATCAAAAAGCTTCTTGATGCTCTATTGTCTTTGTAATGCTCTGTTGTAGACTTCCTCTCTGGTTTGTTGAAGATGTATGGTCTGATTAATCCTTCTGATCATGTAATTTTCTTCAGACTACACCTCTTGGATCAGCTTCATAACTGGCACACCTAGGCTGGTTGGAAAAATTGCATCTATCCCATACACAAGCTGGTAGGGTGACATTCCAATAAATTTCTGAAGTGTCAATCCGTCAACCCATAGTGCATGTACTAGCTTTGTGTGCCAAGACTTCTTGTTGTCCTCCAGGAACTTCTTGATTATGTTCACCAAACTCTTGTTTGAGGATTCTGCCAGCCCATTACCTTGAGGGTAATAAGCATTAGAATGGCCCAATGTAATCTGATATTTGTGACATAATTCAACCATATTCTTGTATCCAAATGCAGTTACATTATCAGTGATGATCTTCTGAGGACAACCAAATCTAGAGAGTATATGAGTCTCAATGAATTTTATGATGACAAAGTCATTGGCTTTCCTAAAAGGGATGGCTTCTATCCATTTGCTAAAGTAGTCTGTTGTAGTGAGTATCCATCTATGCTGGGCAGATGAGGGTGGATGGATTTCTCTTAAGAAGTCAAGTCCCCACTGTTGAAAGGGAGCTTCAACAGTGATTGGATGCAGAGGTAAGGACAACAATTTTCTCTTGCCTTCAAAGAGTTGACATTTATGATAGGCCATGATCATTTATGGACATCTAGAAAGAGGATGGGCGAATAGTAACCATCTATAAGGATTTTGTTGGCTGTAGTATTCCAGTAGAGGTGGCCTCCACATTATCCTTCATGGAACTCGTGCTTAACCTTCTCTACATCATTCTCAGGAAAACATTTAAGAAATATCCCACTTGCATTTTTCCAATAAAGACATTTATCTACAATGCAGTAGTTTATAGCTCTTAACTTTAAAAACCTTTCCTTTGTTTTTGATAAACAAGGAGGTGTATTCAAATTAAGAAAAACATATAGAATATCAGCATACCAAGAGGAATTTATAAAATGATATTCAACAATGGGAGTTAACAATTCCTGTTTTTCATCTAAAGCATTTATCATATTTATATCAAGAACTCCAAAATTTGATTCAGCCATTAATCTAGCTAGTCCTTGGCCTTTAATGAGTTTAGTGGGCTTGATTTCTAAATCATATTCAAGTATCACAGCTATCCACTTACCTCTCTTACCATCTGGGTCCTGTGTTAGAATGTCTTTCACAACTGAATTTGGGACAAAGGCAATGATGTGGGAGTGCAGAATGTAAACTCTGAAGTCTTTTAAGGCTTTGACGAAGGCAACGGATTTTTTTTCCATAATGTTTTACTTCAGAGGAGCATCTATCAATGCCTTGCTAAAGAATGCAATCGGCTACTCATGTCCCTGTGTATTTTTCTGCAATAGGACATCAGCTATTGTATGTTCTAATGCAAATGAAAAAATGTAAAAGTCTTTTGAAAAGTCAGGACTTGTTAGAATTGGTGTTTTGGTCAATGCTTGTTTTACCAGTTCAAAATATTTCTTTGCTTCTAAGGTCCACTTAACCCCTTGTTCCTTTTTCAGCATGTTTGTAATGTTTCTAAGGATCTCAGCTAAGTTATGTATGAACCTTCTTAAGAAATTAATTTTTCCAATGAAAGATTGAAGTTCCTTGATGTTTCTAGGATGAGTGATTTGCAATATAGCCTCAATCCTCTTTGGCTCTATCTTTATCCCCAAACAGTGTTTTCTTTGGGTTTAAAGATATCCCAAAATTTCTTCATTTCTCGAAGACTTTTCTCAAGTGTTCTAAGTGCTCTTTATCTGTCTTGGAAAAAACAGTGACATCATCAAGGTAAATAATGATGAAGTAGCCCAATTCCTCCGAGAATGAAATATCCATGGCTCTTTGGAATGTAGCACCAGCATTCATTAAACCAACGGGAATTTTCACATACATTAAAGTGCCCCAAGGTTTAGTGAAAACTGTCTTGAGCTAATCATCAAGATGTACTAAAATATGATTGTATCCTGAGTAGCCATCTAGCAAAGAAATTATTTTAGAACCAACTACCCTTTGTAAAATATGACCCATCTTGGGTAAAGGGTAGTTGTCTTTTAATGAAGCTTTTTTTAAGTCTCTAAAGTCAATACAAAGCCTTATCTCTCCTTTTTTATTCCTAACTAACACGAGATTAGACACCCACTCTGAATATCTAATAGGGGCAATAATACCAGCTTCATACATTTTTTTGATTTCCTTCTCAACCAAAGGTAACTGAACAGGGTTTATTCTGAGCATTTTTTGTTTAAATGGCTTTTTCTTTTCCTTGAGAGGTATCTTGTGCTGAATTATTTCAGTGTCATAGGATTTCAGATCCTCATAACTCCATGCAAAAACATTAAAAATTTCTTTAAACAGCTCTATGTATTTTAGTTTGATTTGAGCTTGTAAAGTCTTAGACAGTTTGATCATCTTTGATTCTAGTTCACTGCCTATATTACACTCTTCAACCTCAGTCTCAACAAGTTCCAGTTTGGGTTTCTTGGCCACATCATTGAAATCAAACAAATCTTCTAAAGGGACTAGACCTTTTGGAAAACTTTGATTGTCAGACTGCAAAGTTTCTAAGTCTTCTGTTTCAAACTCTACAATAATTTATGTTGTGTTTTCAAGTTTGTTAGAAAACAGATTTGCATAAGCCATCTCAGGAGACTCTTCTTCTTTATCAAGTAGATTTTCTTCACTAGGACAGTCTGTTTCATAGTCTGAATCTGAACTTGGTAGTTCAAATTCATTTCTGGACTGCAGAAAGTCTTCTATTTGTTTGTCTCCATAAAACACTTGCCAATATTTTTCATTATTAGGGACATCTGGTTTGAATTTAATTTGAGTTGTGCATTGTTTGGTTTCATAAGGAGTTAGGCAAGTTCTAGCAGTGAAAGCTAATCTGTGGGTGAGGATATTCTTTTCTCTTGGGACAAAAATAAGTTGGGATTCCTCAAAATTTTTGAACAAATCCATGACATTGTTCCTATAGCCTCTAAGTCTGGGGTGTTTCGCACTGTATTCCCCATTTACTTGCCTAACAATTAACTCCGAACCCTCATGAACTTCTATTCTTTTCGCTCTTAATTTCTTTAACAAGTGTAAGCCTAAAAGAAGGGATTCGTATTCTTCTATGTTATTCGAACACTGAAAATTTAATCTGTAGGAATGGCCCTTAGTGTGATTATTTTTGGTGTTATGTATCCAGACACCTGCACCATCATTGCTCCTAGTGCAAGACCTATCGAAGTTCATACTCCAAAGAGGACTAGTTTCAGGTTCATCAGTTTGGTTACTATCCTCTTTAATTAGTGTGCTTTTGGATTGTTCTTGAAAATCCACACTTTGTTGAATTTGTTTTAATTCCTCAGGTTTTTCATTGCGCTGAGGAATTATTTCTTGACTCTAAAGGTTTAAAAGCAATGGATGAATGATTTGTAGTTCTAGACCTGTGTTTTGTTTGCTGTAATTTTCGGGCTTAGCAAGTTGTTTGAACACTTCTGTGTTGTTTTCCTCCTCCTCTCTATCTTCCATTAATTCATCTAAGGTCACTTGTTCAGTGAATGTTTCATCGTTGAAAAGGATAAATGAGTCAAGGCCTGTATTTACAGAATAAAGGGGAGAGTTTTGTGGTCTCTCTTGGTTAGTAACCATGTATTGCATATGAGACTCCCTGTAAAGTCTTCTTGTTTGATTAAATACAGGGATGGTCACATATATCATATCCATCTTCATACTTCCTTGTAACTTAGCTCCCCAAGATCTTGATAACAACATAACATATTTTTGGGGTACATCAACCACTACAATATCCATTACTAAACATTTGGTTGGAATTTGTGCTAAGTTAACACAGAGGTATTTGATTAAACGTAAACATTTTACTCTGCTTGAGTCAAAGGAGTAAATATCTTTGTATGGTTTAGTGATTTCAAGGCCTAGGCTCTCCATTACAGCTTTGGGCATTAAGTTATGAGAGGCCCCGGAATCATGCATAGTGTTGTGTAAAATTTTTTCATGAATCTTTAAACTAACATAAAAAGGAGGAACCAGTGCTTCTTGATATCTACCCTCAATATTAGGACCAAATATGAGCTCTTGTTGGTCATCATTAAGATTGACAGTGTCATTATTCTCTTCTATGTTAAAAGCCTTCAAAATTTGAGATCTCTACACGTTTTGGGTGGCTAATTCATTAAGGGGAACAAATATCTTTATCTTGGAAATTTCCTACTCCAAACTGAAAGTTAGCTGAATTTTTACAAGGTTTGTTTCAACTTTGTTAACCACCATTTTATCAGCAAGATCAGCTTGCTGATTTTCTCTATTTACATTGGTTAGAATTGTTTTAGCAGGAGCACTAGTTGAGGTACTAGCACTGCTAAGATCTACACTCTGTTTTTCATTGTTTTGAGTGCCTTTCTCTTTATTTTTATCAGAATTTACAGCCATTATTTTGTCTTTCTGTTTTATAGTCTTGGGTTTATTTACAGTGCTATTTTGTGTAGATTTTTCAGAGGTTTTAGTTTTGGGAGCTTCTTGATTGCTTTTACCCCTAAGGTCATATTCATTTGTGGTTTCTATGATGACATTTTCCATTTCCTAATAGTAATATTCATCTTCTACTCTTTTGTCATCATAGGGTGTGTATAGACCTTGTTTCCTATTGTAATGAACTTCAAAATCAACATTATCTACTCCCAACATGTTTATGTCATCTTCCTCTGTTTGTTCTAATGTTTTTTCAACCTCACTCACATAATTTTGATGAAAAGGAGGAGTAATCTGTTGATCATCCTCCCTTGGTCTATTTTGAGGCTGGTTTCTCCTAAAATTCTTATTTTGGTTTTGATTTCTATTTTGAGGTGCTGTTTGGTTTTGACTAGCTTGTGCTATCTCAAGTATGCTCATATTTTTCATCATCTCCTCCATCATTCTTTCCATCTTTGAGCTAGATGTGGAAGGTGTAGATTCCTCTCTAAAGGATACTTTCTTCTCATTCCTCATTCTTGCTCTTTTCTCCATTAAGTTAACTTCCACAACAAGAGCTCCTTTTTGCATATCTTCAAGAGTTAAAGGATCTCTCTCTCTCAGTTGATAGGCCATCTCAGGATCAAATCCTTCAGGAAACTTGTTTAAAGCTGAGCCTTGTGGGGGTTTCAAATCTGGGGGAAGGGCATTATAAACATTGTTAAACCTAGTGCAATAGGCTTGAACACTTTCCCCAATGTTTCTTTGGAGATTCTTGTAATCAGAAAGTATTTGGAGAAGGTTTTTCCTCACTTCCCATTTGTTTAAGAATAGCTGATGGAGGGCCTGGAAATCATTAATACTATGAAAAGTTAAGCCTTTGAACCATTTTCTTACTTCTCGCCCTAAACTTTGAGCAAATAATCTAAGTTTAACAGTTTCATCATCAATTTCATTTCTGTCAAAGTAGTCATTCATCTTATCCACATGTTGTGAAGCATTAGTAGCATTACTGGCATCATACAATGGTATCTTGGACTGATAGTCCTGTGGGAGATTGACTAGAGGTAAAGGAAGGACTAAGGGAGCGTACCATGTTGCCATGATAGGAGGTTGTGGAAAAAGTGGGGGGTTTACAAGTGGTAGGTTGACAAGAGGGAAAGTGGGCTGGAATGAAGTGGTTTGAATAGTGGATGTAAGAAGAACAGATGTGGATGGACCAACAATAGATTGTTGAGTAGATCTAGGATGGGAGAAACCAAAATTATATAGGAAATGTAAATCTAGTGGAGTAGTTTCTTTGCTATCAGGATGTTCACTTCTATATGGGGATGAAAGTGAAGACTCTGAATCTAACTGATCTAAATCCTCAAGTGACCTAGTTCTAAATGGATTTCTCAAGTCAACTTGTGGATTTTGTAGAGCTGCAAGGTTTTCAGGGACAAAATGAGCTCTATGGGGTGATCTGAAAATAGTTGAAAATTTAACCTTAGGATACTTTCTAAGTATTCTTTCAGGGTTATCAACTATCTTAGGAGGGTTTGGGACAGGATAGGCTCTTGTATGAGTCTTTCTAGGAGCCACTATGATTTTTTTTTCAGACCCAACTAAACAGGAAAATTTTAACCAAATATGACAATCTTTAAGAGGCTAACTGATCTTTTAAACAAGAAAAATTTAATCCTAAAGTCCTCTAACTGAGTTTGTATGATTTTATGATGATAATGGGTCTTCCTAATGGAGTCTTAAGGTCTTTTTAGGATTGTGGAGTTGCCAGGTGGAAATTTTTAGCTTTTTTGGAGGTAAAAGGTTTTATGGTCCACCACCATGTTTATTTAAATACCAATCTAAAATATTTTTGGGTTTTCTGAGTTTTTTTAGTCCTATAGGTTCTAAGAGTGTCCTAAATCCATTTCAAAACTTAGCTACGGTAATGATACAAAGAGAGTTTACTCTTATGGCTAAGCTAGCTGATCCTTCAAGGTTTGATAAGATCTTATGAGAATCCTAAGGTTTCCTTAGATTGTCATTGATTCAAATAAGTTTTATCATGATTACCATTTGCTTGGTAATGCTTGAAGAGGGCTACTTGTGCTATAAAGGAATTTGTAATATCCTAAGATTATCTAAAATGGAAATCACTCAGAACCTCCCCAGCAGAGTCACCAGAAATGTTAGCTCCCCATAATTTCAGCAGATTGGAGAGACTGAAGGTGCGGAGAGAAAACTTGAACCACTTTGGGATTCTAAGATCTAGCCCTCCTGAATCCATAGAGGGATCTCTCTATAAGTGAAAATATTGATTTATCTTTAAGGCTTTTAAATGTGATATTAGGATATTTATTAAGAAAAATGGTTTTTGTTTGGTTTTGGATGGTTGAGCATGATTTTTAGTTGAGTGGAAAGTCATAAAATGAAAGAGTTCCAAAGGGGTGAAGGTACAAGCAATCAGAACAAGATTCGGCTGATAGGATAGATATGACGTTGGTTTTTAGTCCATTGGGCTATGGAGTCATAAAAGGTTTTAATTGTGCAACAATTTCAAGAGTGGTCCAAGGGGAAAGTCATCTATATCACAAGATATTTTGGATTAAATGATGGAATGGAACAAAAAAAGTGTTGAAGGGGTGGAAAAAGACAATAATTTCAACTAGAATTTACTAGTCCTTCCAAACAAGAAAATCCTTTTTAAGTAACTATTTTAAACCAATCAAAGGGCAGGGCTAACCATAGACTTCTTTGGACAAGCTCATATTAAAGCTAGCTTATTAGACAAAAAATCCAGTAATCTGCATAATTACTTTCAGAAGGGATGAAAACAGATAAGAAAAAAAAGTGCATCCTAAGATCAGATAAGATACTTTTAAATCTAAACTACTTTCAACATACTCTTAGGGAAACTTTCCGAATTTACCTTTGAAGAAAGAACTAGAAGATAGGGCAAACCATAAAATTTTCTAGTCAAACTCTACTAAGCATATAATGAAAATATCATTCAAGAACTTCCTTTCAAGTTTTTCACATCAAGACGGGGAAAAACCAACATTCCTTGATAATGTTTACACTTAACTTAAGTCATTCTTAAACACACAATTTGGAGGAAAAGATTGAGATAAAGAAGTCAAAGAAGGGTACTATAAATAGTAAATCCTAACTCTATTCTTGTTTTTCCTTATCAGAGAATAAATGGACAAAATGGCATACATGAAAGGAAAACAATAACACATAAATAAGCACTTCACTAGTGATATAGACCAGGATCCCAGGAATCATCTTGTATGTTGATGTCAATCCAGCTACATTCTTCAAGTCCAATGTTTTAGTACAACAATAATCCTCTAGCCTAACTTATTTGATCACAAACAGAGCTTCAAAAGCCTCTGAACACTATTTACATGTAGAAATTTTCAAGAACAAGTATTATATCAAATTTCAGCAACCAACCCTTTACAATGTGCTCCTCAAGAAGATTTTATAGGAAAATGAGGAGGTGGATGAGAGAAAAGATTTGTAGGTTCAATTAATACAGTTTAATGCTTCTCAGCCTTTGAGGGGCTCAATGGAGAAGATTTCAGATATTATTTCTGTATTAATTGGTTTCATTAATTTTTTGATCCTCTTAGCAGAGTTGGTTGACCTTTAGAATTCTTTCTTATCTTTGTAATAACTCTGACGACAGTTTGTAATAAGTTCTTTGATCTGAAATAACTATTCAGTTGCCTTAACGCAAATATATTCTATTCTGGTAATAACTATGCCTCTTTTGAATTCTTTGAGGCTGCAGGTGGCTTTTAGTAGCTGGAGAGGATTCAATTAGCCTCTGATGTGGCAGTGGAGGCTTTCTCAGATTGATAGATAATATTGTTTTAACCTAAAACACGACTAATTTGCTTCTGATCTATGTGTTAGGCATAATTAGGCCTAAATTTTGTCTTTTTTTCTTCAAAATGTGTTTAATTGAGTGGATTAGGCTTTAGATAGTCAATTTAGGCCAAACTATGTAAACAATCTTCAATTCTTCATCTGCTGTGACTAGATTCTTTAACACTGATAGTCTCTATTTGATTAAGCTTTGCTGTGTGTTTCTGATGTGCAGGTGTTATAGAGGTTTTATAATGGCGTCAGTGCTCATGGGGCACTGATAAAACATAATGGGAAACCCTGCAGAATTATCTATTTCATAAAGAGGCCTAGGGGATCATCATCCCCAACCTTCGATTCTTTTGAGAAACAATTGAAACAACCATTAAAACCTGCACAACGAATAAAAATTAGAAAAAAATCCTATGGGGAAGGTTTAAACTGCTTCAGAGGTTTAGTTCAGATCACAGCCGTTGGATGAAAGCATTCAATGGTGGGGATTGCCTGCAGAGGTTAAACAAAGAGGCGGTTGGAGGGGTCAACGACAGATTAAGTCCGAGCCATCGATGTATGTTGATCAACGATCGAGATCAACCGAAGATCTTATAAGGCGGAAGGGGATTGTCATAGTGAAATGGCGGAAAAATATAAGAAAAATAGGTGAAAAACCTTTGGCGAAGGGAAAAGGGTAAAAATGAAATTTGGGGTTTCTTGAAAAATTCTGGGCCGTCGGATTAGATCGACCACAGAGATGAAATGGGAATGGGAATGGTGGTTTCGGCTAAAGAAACCACTGGTTTCACGCAACGAAAAGGGAGAAAGGCGGTTTTATCTTTTTGAACGTGATATGCATTACTGCTTGACATGTGGTCTTTTAAAACCACCCTCATCGCATAATTTTAAAATGTTAACCTTCGAGCATAAAATTACGCGAAACTGCGCGCTGGCCATCAGTTCTGGGGCCTTAGATCGGACGGTCGTGAGGAGATCACGATGGAGAATAGATGCATGGGAGATAAAAGGTGGGGTAGGGTCAAGGTGGTTTTAACCTGAACCATCAGATCAGGGAATGGACTGTGGATATTTGATCTAGAGAAAGGTAGGACCCAAAGGATTTGGGCCTATCGAGTTTATTCTAGACCATTGGATGAAAGGAATGAATGGTCCAGATTAAATCTTCAGGGTTAATGGAATAAAATATGAGGCAAGGGTCAGGCGGAGTTTGGGTTAATGCGGGCTGTTCATCTGCAAAGATCAACGGCAGAGATTCGCCAAAAGTTTATACAGCGGGGTTTTGAAAAATAACAAGGGGAAGTGAGGATTTATTCAGACCATCGGATTAGAAGAATGGACGGCCCAAATCCAATCAAGGGTCACCAATCGACGGGGGGGAGAGGAAAGGCATAAATGATTTTTTTTTTTTGCGATGCGATTGAACGAGGGCTGTTGATCTGAGGATCAGATCGATGACAGAGATTTACTTATGAATGCTAAAGGCGGAAGGATGGGCTTATGAACAGAGTGATGTGGGCCTTCAGATCTAGGCTTGGCGAGGGAGATCAACGGCTGGGAAGTCATCGCAAGATCGCCAATCGGAGTGGGACGATAGATTATTTAAATGCATCCGAAGAAAAACTCCAATGCGAAATCACGAAGACCGTTTGATCATTTTTAGATCAACGACTGATAATTTATCAAGGAATGAACTGTCAGGTTTTATGTTAACATAGGAAAAATGGGTTTTTTATGAAATACAAGGGAAAATTTGTATTAGGGAGGGGTTTTTATAATGTTTAGCACCCGATTGTAGGGCTCGGGATTATATGTAAAGACAAAGGAATCGGGAGTTAGAAGAAAAGGAGCCAATTGCAATCGGAGGTTTAATGTAACAAAAGAAACGCATTTCACATGAATTCCCCAATTGCGATAAGTTCCCAGGGCCTTAACGCTTGGTTCCAGTGCCAAGTCGCATAATGGGGAAGTGGTTTTATGGCTTAGCCAAAAGGGGCTTAGGCCTATAATGTGAAAGTGAGTTTTTTATGAATTTTCAAGGATTTTCAAAGGATTTTGGGGGTTTCAGTAAGGTTTAAAAAGGATTTTTAAACCTTATTAAAGGGGTTTTTTTGGAGGGAAGAAAGGAAATGAGGGAAAATAGAGGAATTTTATGGGGAAAAGGGAATAAAAAGGAGGTTAATTTTTAGTGAAAGGAGGGGTAAAATGAGGGGAAAATGGAGTTTTTAGTAGTCCTTTTCTTCAGGAAAACAATAGATTTTTCAGATTTGAGAGGGAAAGAGCAGTGAAGATTAACTCAAGGATAAGTCATATTCACAAGACTTCAAGAACTAACAATTTGGCAATAAAATTGTTTCTTGAAGGCTTGAAACATGATTTAGCCACCATTTGATATGAAAAATTTTATAGGTGGCTAACATTAACATGTAAAGGTGTTTCAAGGGGTATTTTCCATTATTTTACATCTCCCCATCAAGTTTTTGAGCTATAAAATCACCAATTAAGGCTAATATTGTGTCTAATATATTTTGAGGGAAAAATTGGATAGAAATATAACCTGCTTCTCTGTTGATCCTATAAACCTATTTAGAGGTCCAAATCTCCTAAGAACGTCTCTCCTCATCACTTCATCAGCAAAAGGGCCTTTTTTTTAAAAATTTGGATGAAGGGCAAAGTAATCACCATGTCTCAAGAAGATAGTGATGAGCCTCGAAGACCAAGGAGACATTCTACGAAAGGAGGGAAACCCAATAGGTTTGAACCTACAGACACCAAAGAGCTGATTGCCTCACCTTCTGTCTTGTCTTATTTCCAATAATTAGGATTTTTTGAGTTCTGCAACAAGGTACAATAAATCAAAAGCCATCCTAAATTGACTGAGTTATTTTCCTGAAAGCTTCACAGGAATAAGGTTCATCTAGCAGGGTTAAATTTTGATTTGAACCCTAAAGATGTCTCTAAAGCCACTAGGATCCCTTGCATAGGAGAGAAATGGTTTAAACAAACACATCTTGACTTGATCCATTATCATCCTTTTCTAAAGCCTAGTTGTCAAGCTGCATGTAAAGCCATTTTTCCTTTTTCCCATCTACTGGACAGGTATGCCCTCCTTATGAATATTGTCATGAAATACTTTACCCATGAGGGTCATTTCTCCCGAATCTACTCCTATCATATTAGAATCCTCATGCACTTCACCAGGACCAAGCTGTTGTACTTGCCTTATCTCCTATGCAAAAGCATTGAAAAAATGTCCACCATCATGAAAAAAAAGCCTCTAGCTCAGCACATGGAAAGCCTGTTTCATCACTCTCTTGTCAAAATCATTATAACTCACCAACTGGAGCAACAAGGCATTCCTTGGGAATCCTTTATCGCCCATGATGACTTCACCTCTTCATCCTCCATCCCATTGAAAAATGTGCCATCCTTTTCTCAAAATTTTCCTCATACTCCTTCATCACCCTCCATTGATTATGTTTCAATTTCCTCCCATGAATCACTCTCCCAAGCAAAAATTCTTCAAACAACTTTTAAAAACAGAAGTGATCATGAAGAAAGCAATGTTGGCCCTGAAGAAATAAGTAGTGGCCCTGAAGAAAGAAGGAATGATCAAAGAGAGCAAAAGTGTGAGGAAGATGAGAGTAAGGAAGAAAGAAGAAATGATCAAAGTGAGGAAAAATGTGAGGAACATGAGAGTGAGGAAGAAGGTTATGAAAGTGAGGAAAAGTGTGAGGAATATGAGAGTGAGGAAGAAGATAATGAAAGTGAGGAAAAGTGTGAGGAAGATGAGAGTGAGGAAGAAGATAATGAAAGTGAGGAAAAGTGTGAGGAAGATGAGAGTGGGAAAGAAGATAATGAAAGTAAAGAAGGAGGAAGTGGCCTTGAAGAAAGCAGTGGAGGCCCTGAAGAAAACATTGATAATCAAAATGAATCAAGGAGTGATGACCACAATAATGAAGACAAGGGAGATGATAGAAATAGTGAGGGAAAAGATGATGAAGGCTTTAAGGAAAATAGTGTTGATCATGTTACAAACAGTGATGTAGAAAATGAAGATAGCTGAGGACAAGATGACAAAAAAAATATAGAAAATGAAGACAGCAAATGGAAAAGTAGTAAAGACAGCAGCAAAGAGATAGAGAGCCAAAAAGAAGACAATAAAAATAGTAGCAGCTCTAAAAATACAAATAAAAAAGAGAACAGAGTTTGAAGCAGTGATACTCATGGTGAGGAAGGAGGACAAGGTGTTGAGACTCCTATTAAAGAAAAGGACACTAACAACCTCACAGAAAATAGTGCCAAAAAAGAAGAAAACAATCATGAAAATGACCAAATTGATGAAGAGTGTCCAGAGACAGTGTTCAGATTTTTTTTGAATAAACAAGGAAATGATGTGAAGGATTCAAGGAATGTTGACAATCAAAACAGCAGTGAAAACGGTAAAGAAGTAAACAGTCATGAAGATGAAAGAGTATTAGACCTAGGTGCCTCCCATAATGAAGAAATAGAGTATGACATTTTTGAAGGTATTCCTAGTGATAAGAGCATAAAAAATGTTGAAATTTATAATCAAAAGGACAGTCCATGGCAAAGCAACAAGGAAATTCCCACAGAAAACATTCTTGAAGGAAAAGACAGTCCTAGGGCTGTAAGTGACCAAATTGAACAAGCCCAGTTTGTGACACCTCTCATCATCCCTCATCAGAAGTATGGGAAGCATGTGTTTGCTGCCTCCAAAAGGCAAGGGGCCATGCACTCCTCCTCAAAAAATTTAAAAGGTAAAATCACCAAAACAGTGAGAGGTAAAGTCACTCAAACAGTGAAAATCAATGTCACCAGGGCATTGAGGAGCAGAGGTAAACTTCCAAAGAAAGATAAGGGTGGATTGCCAAAGAAAGACAAGGGTAAGAAGCCCATGAAGGACAAAGGCAAGAAGGCAATGGAAGAACAAGAAAGTAGCCATGAAAAACAGAGGGAATTTTAACACATCCACATTGACAGTGATGAGGACAATGAAACTAGGATACTCAATTCTCTCCTGCAGGACCGGAGTGCACAAATCATAGATTTTGAGGTTGAGTTGGAAATATCAAAATATCTCATTCGTTTCCGAAAAACAAAAAATGTGTAAATGAGTGGCCAACTTACCATTTATGAAGCCCAGGCACTCAAATACAAAATGGAAGCTCAGAAATCACAAGTAAAGTTAGAGGAGTACATGGGTGACTATGAAGAAGATATTGAAGAAGAAGGGTGAGCGAGGAAGACGCCTAAGACTATGGGTCTTACGAGAGCATTAGAAAAACAGAGAGAGGAAGAATCAGCCCCAGCACAGCAATTCCCTCTCACTGAGCTCCTAGCCTTGGAAATTGAACATGACAAAGAATCATGGCTTGAAAGGGAAAACCTACATTTGGAGGCTAAGTTGGAGAAAGAAAACAAGAATTTGGGCTTACAGAGAAAGATGACTGAGCATTATAAAAAGAGAAATCAATTTGCTAGGAAAAAGCTCAAAACTGCCCAAAGGAGGCGCCCGGTGTCAAAATATGGAAAATAACAAGCTACACTTGGAATCTTGGCTCAAGCTTCATCACAGGTCTCTAGGGACCCTTGAGGGATTCACTCACCAATTTTGAGCAAAATTGGACACTTTTTGGTTTTTTATGAATTTTTAAGCCTAGGAGCGCAGCACCCCAGACACTGTGCTTTTTCTTAGAGCATTTTCAGCAGGACAAGTTTACATTTTTTGATTCCTTGGCACCAGGGGAGTATGCTCATAAATTTTTAGCTCATTTCGAGTTGTTTTGGTCCCTCAAAAGTGTTGATCAGTAGTTGTCATTGATGTCAACCCAAGGAGCACCAGGGGCTAATCCAATATTGCATGGGAATTTTGACCTTTAAAATTAATATATTCTGGGTCAATAATTCTTTTGATGGTTTCTACTTGTCGAGATGTTTCCGTTGATATATGGCATGCCATGTAATTCTTCATGGTTTGAGAGATATTCATGTTTGAAGTTTGTATCCCAGTTAGTGGGCTAAAACCCCATGGGGTTGGGGCATGGGTCATTGAAAATTCATAATTAATATTTTTTTTTCTCCTGAAATCCCTTCGATGTTCACTTTTTGAATCCCTTCTCAACTTAAGCATTCATATAAATTGTGATCTTCATTTCCTCCTTATGTAAGGGATTCGGCCATCTGAAACAGGTCATCTTGGAATTTTCGCTCTAACTTTGTTTCTACGAAGGTTCAGAAACTGAAATTTTTATGAGGCAAAGCCAAAATCCTGAGGAAGCTGTAGTAAAATTTCAGATCAAGGTGTGCAATATTTTTGGAGATATGATCTTTGTAATTCAGGGTTTTTGCAGGCTCCTGAAATTCATCTCAAAGAAGTGACCTTGGTAAATTAGTCATAACTCTCTCTCTGATTATCAGATTGGAATTCCGTTAAAATTGATGAATAGTGCATAGTATTTAATTTTTTCTCTATCAATTTTAGAAACAAATGAAGAAACAGTGACACGTGGTACGCCGTACAAGTGCGTTATGCTGAAACAGTCCATAATTAGGGCATTGTGAGAGATTGGGTATAAATCTCTCTTCAAGAATCCAAATTGGGTTAGACCTATGGCATTGCAAATATGACTTAGAGGACTACTACAAGACTAAAAATTAGATATTGAGGATCTGAAATGACAGAGATACACCAGATTCAATATCAAGGTCCTAGAAGGCAAGAAAAAGCTAGATTATGTGTTGTCAAGGGTT
Source organism: Pinus albicaulis (assembly GCA_034641835.2). Classification (NCBI taxonomy): domain Eukaryota; kingdom Viridiplantae; phylum Streptophyta; class Pinopsida; order Pinales; family Pinaceae; genus Pinus; species Pinus albicaulis. Next base: position 1,400,077,132 of record CM076577.1, read on the forward strand.
GCAAAGGACCAGAATTTCTATGGCCGAAAAGAAAAAAAAGGTGCAGCAGAGGGTAGCATGACAAGAGCAGAAACCAAGGTGCATAAAAACATCAATAATTTCATCATATGAAGTCTTCAAGTGGGCAGCACTGCATACAATCATTGTAAAGGTATCGTTGTACTTAGTCATTGTAAATACATTATTGTACAAATTGTACTTGTATCTATCTACCAATGGTTGAAGAGGTAGTGTTGGGAGGTCTAGGATCATCATTAGGTGGTTGTGTCAAAGTTGGGTTATCTTCTTCTTCTACATCATTCTATATCATTGTAAACTGGACCATTTTCCCTAGTACGGGAGTCCATTCTTCTTTTATTCTTCTATAGGGTGGTAGGGTGGTGCTAGGGTGAGCTGTAGCTCATTGGGTGTTGGGGAATCCGTTCAGTTGACTACTAAAGAATCTTGGGTGTTGGAGTGTCCATCCAGTGGGAGCTGGAGAAGAATGCATTTCTAGATTCTAGAAATTTGGAGCTTTATTTTCAATTGGAGTTGAAGAGAATTATTAGAAAAGCATTAGGTGGTTTTTGTCCCGGAGTGGGTTTCCACCTTAAAAACTGTGTGCATTTGTGTTCCTCTTTTTTCCTACTGTGATTGTACAAACACTGATAATAATTGAATATTAACTAATGTTAGAATTGAAAGAAATACTAATTCACCCCCCCTCTCAGTATTTCCAACAATTGGTATCAGAGCTTGGTTCCTTCAATAGCAGTTGTTAGCCATCAGTATTTTTTACATGTTAGTGATGACTATATCTACAGCTGAGTTTTCTAGAGACTGATTTCCTTATGTCAATATGTCATCCAGAAAACCCTCCTAAATTTTTTTTTTCGCCCTTCTACCTTTTCAGTTCGCCCATGTCGAAATCAAAACCTCATTATCACAATCCTATCTAGCTTCAGCCTTATTGGTCTGCCCATCAGCTTTAAAAGGCAAATCCACATCTGTTTCAAGAGTCTCCCCTATGTTAGGAAGTGGCGCTTTAAGACATTTCACCCTTGGGAATCATCAAAAAGCCAAAAAGCCTCCATCTGCAACAGACCTACCATGACTGACCTCTTACTTTGCAAAATAATTTGACAAGCAGCCCTAAGTCGCGCCACTCATATCCCCTAGATCTCAGCACTGCAAAAACCCCAATCTCAAGCTGACTATTAGGTTTTTCACGGTGTTCTATGGTTTCTACAAAGGCAGGAAATATAACTTCATCTCATGGAGTAAATGCTTGAATTTACAGTTAGAGGAACAGCTGCTTCTAAATGTAACTTGAGCCTGAGATATGTCTGCAAAACAGAAAGCTACTCATCCAGACTTTACAGCTCTTTCCAGCATGAAAATCACAGTAAGAAAGGGTCACCACTGTCTCAGCAAACTGGTAAATTGTCAAGGCCCAGAACCTCCTTCATTTACAAGCAGAGGGTTAGGGCGCCTCCTTCATCCACAAGCAGAGGGCGCTGGCCAATATTGACTTTGAAGATTGCAGAAGTCCATGTTTGCTTTTTACTGAACAATGAAACAATATCCCCAGGTTTTATGAATGTGACTGATGATCATAACAGAAATGGAGTTTGAAATATGCTAGCTCAAAGGAAAAGAGAGTCTGGTCTGACAAAGGAGGGCATTTGAAACTTTCAAATCATGTGAATTGTTGAACTTTAGAACAACATGTCATCAGTAAACATTTCAATCTTCAGCAGCCTGCTTTCCACAAGATCAAATGGAATAGATGCTGACAAAAATTCCATTACACAGGCAGAAAGAAAGTTCTTGGTTTTTAAAAAGGCACTAACCTCCATAGTCACAGAAACTATTTGTCAAGTAATCTGTCATGAGATGACCAAACCAAATGATGATATTTCAGTCACCCCTAGAGCAGTGCAGAGAGACAATGTCACTTTGGCTAGGGTTTTTGCTGAAACACAGTAATGCTTGCAAGAAGAGATGATAGTATTGATGTTTTTTTTAAAATAGTTTGCTTGCCATCACATTCAGAGAAAGGCTATGTCAGACAGATTTGCCAAAAACCTTCAGATACCTTACCTGATGAAGAGCCTCCTCCATATATGAGCAGATGGCCAAAGCCATTACAGGTTGTTGGAAACTGATTGATCTAAAAATGCAGTGGAAGGATACAAGAAATTAAATAGAAGTCATTGCACAGGTAAATGATAGTGTTTATGATGCAAAGGTATTGGTTTCCCTATTCAAAGAGCTGTCTGTCAGACTGTACCTGTAGTAGAAAACAGACAATATTGAATATATGTATGCCATTGATACCAAAAAGGGGGCAGTTTCCTTAAGGGAAAAGATCAAACAACAAACCAATATCACATGCCAAAAGTCCAAAGAAGCGCTTTTAAAGAAGTGGTGTTCAAGGTTTTCAAATTTTTCTGGCGCATTATGAATGGTTTTTCCTTGTTAAAAATTACCAAGGAGATGGACAAGGTGAATAAGCCTACCAGTTGATGTATAAGCAAAAAGTTGTTTTTATGAACAGACAATATGGATAGTTTGAAACAAACAAGTTTTTGCTTATGAGAGAATATATTGACAAGGCGAGCCCTGTCCTTCAGAAACATAACAGTGTTTAGGCTTTCTCTTAACTGTTTTAAAGGAAGGGTTTCTATATCTCATGTATTAACTAGTGTTGTTCCAAACAGTGGCAGAAATAGCATAAAGATTATGGAGACATGTTTCTGAGTTTAAAGGTTTGGTGTTGAAATGTTCCCCAAAGGACAAAGCTGGAGGTCCGTGATATACACGTTCGAAGGTATGGCAAATCTCCAAAGCAAATATGGAACACACCGAAGTTAAAAGAATCAAAGGGTTTTTCAAAACAAAAATGCCTTGCAAAGGCCAAACCAAAGTTCCGCTTCACATTTCAAAAGATAGTGACCGTTGTAAAGAGTTGAAATAACATAAAGATTGAAAGGTGCGAGCGAGAGCTTCATTTTCAGAATTTCAAACTAATTTCCGTGCCTCCATAGCATCAACACAAAGAATTCTGGTCGAAATAGCACAGTTTGCACGTTTTTGCACTGTGCGACTCGCCTGCCTTTTCGCGCGATGCGCCTGGTGGCGGATTTGCAAAGGAGCCCCGTATAAGCGCGACGTGCCTGTACATTAGCGCAACGCGCCTGTACAGGCCGCCCGACCACCCGACAGGCCGACCCGACAAGTGCTTTCTGCGCGATGTTCAACCTTTAAAGAGTGCCACGCAGGTGTCAAGGTCTCCGGTGCTACTCAAGCTTCCCTCCAAAGGATTTCTCCTCAAAATTCAAAAGGTATTTCGACTCCTACCTCGAAAATCTCGAACACCAAAGTTAAACTCTGTGTGTCGTGGTTTGAAACTATGCATTGTTAAAAAGGCCTATGGAGGAAAGCGTGTGTTGAAAAACTACAAATATTTCACACCCCAGCGTACAAAAAACTTTCAAAACTTTGTCACCATAGCTAAAATAAAAGGAAGAGCAGTATTTTTCTGTGTGAGGTTTTGAAATGAAAAACTGTAGTAACACCAGACAGCTGTTCAACTGCATTTTTCTGTGACTATTTTTCTGCTCTTTAACAACTCACTGCCAAGTGTATTTTCAAAAAGTTATGAAAGCTTCCTTCCACAAATGACTGATATTCCATTTTGAAAAGGCCTTGACCATTTTGAAAATGAGAAACCCTTGCAGCCTCTGCTCAAGCTTTGGAGTTTTTTTTTTTTTTTTTAAAAGAAACCCTGTTACCTCCGCTTTGAAGTATGAGTTTGACTGTAGGTTCACAACAAGGCTAACTTTAAAACGAGCTTGTTAATGTTTGCGTGAAATGACATACACAGAGAACAGTGAAGTTTAGTGGGATAAGGGGTTATTGTTCAAGCAGAAACTTATAGGTTAAAGCTGCAGAGGAAGACTTTGTTATAAAAAGACAAGGTTCTGGTCTTAAAAGAGAAACTTTTCACACAATCCTCCAGACATTGCCACATTACCAAAACAGTGAAGTGCACTCAGTAAGAGGGGTTTTGACATTCTTTCTGTTTGAAAAAAGAAAACTCACACATTTTCTGCCTAAAATCTTGATAGTCTTCTAAAGCTCTGACATTTTACTCCAGTCCTGTGTTTTTACTGTCTAGACATATGTATGGTGGTTTGCTAGAGATGCAAATTGTTGAAGGGTGGCACACTTATACAGGGTAAGGTTTTTAATGATTGAAAGCCTCCTTGAGCAAAGAGTTTTGTATATTGGTTGACATATAAGACTTCAAGAACAGAGTGATTATTGGCATTTTCTCACAGCACACTCTTTTAGCAGACTGCCCCTCTTTCACTGTATTTTTTCACTACTGTGAAGAGTTGTTGACAGAGAGATTCTAAGAGTGAATAGGGCCATTTTCTAGAGGGCAGGGTTGTTGATGATTGAATTTAACATTGGAGACAGAGGTGCAGGTGTGGTGGTTGACCTTTGAAATTCACAAGTAAAGAGGTGTTTTCCTAAACAATGTGTGCTAATATTTCACCTAACCTAAAGTCACCTTTCTCTTCCACTGTATGGTCTCTTTTATAGAAATCTGTTGACAAAGGTATTTTCAAGGTGAATGACCTGAAGAGCAGGGTTTTAATATTTGAGTTATGTTTTGAAGAAACAAATACAAGTGTTGGTTGGCCTCTAACAAATTCACAAGAGGAGTGATTGTTCAAAACTATGCACAGGGAATCTACACAGCAGTTTGTCCCATCTTTACACATGGTGCCCTATTAAAAAGTTTGCCTAGCTGAGGTGCATCCAGAGGTGAAAGGGCTGGTTTCAAGGAGTGCAGAGGTGGTTTATTCAAAGAAAACATTGTTGCAATCTATCCTAACCACATTGTCCATTCTGTCCAAGTAGTATAGTGGCCAGTTTCAATCCAGCAGAGCATTTTTACATACAGTAAAGGCAGTTTGCCTCTTCCAAAGCTTGTTCAAGTCAGAATGCCTCCAAAGAAAGACCACAGGAGCGGTCCACATAAGAGATATGAGCCTATCTCCACAGAAGAAATCAATGCTCACCCATCTGTGCTTTTCAATTTCCATGAAGTAGGCTGTCTTGATTTCTGTCAGAAGATAGAAGAAGTCAAGAGTTTTTCGCCACTAACACATTTGTGCGCTTTGAGATTCAAGGACAAGCACTTCCAATTGGTAGATCTTGACTTCAAAATTTCTCCAAGGTATGTGTCCAAGGCTACCAAGATCCCGTATCATGGTGAAAAGTGGTTTAAACAAGCTCATCTTGATCTAGAGGATTATAAACCTTTCATCAAGCCCGAACATAGGGAAACTATCACTGCTATTTTCCATGTTTCCTATCTTCTTGACAGTTATGCTCCACTGATGAAAGCCATAATGAGATATTTCACTTGTGAAGGGAGGTTTAATCAAATTTATGCCTACCATGTCCGCTTGTTGATGCATATTACCAGAAGCAGGCAACTAAACCTTCCGTACTTTTTGTCCAAAAGCATAGAGAAAATGGCAGCTACTGTCCAAAAGAAGGCTCCACCTCAGCAAATCCCTTCTCTCTTTCATCATTCCTTGATCAAGATTATCTTCTTACACCAGCTAGAGAAGAAAGGGGTTTCATGGGATTCATTCATCAGCCATTCAGATTTTGCCACTGTCCCTCCTGTTCATGTGTCTCCTACTCAGCCTGTCCATTGCCCAGTGCCTTTGTCTAGTAGGCCTACACCTAGAAAACTCAGAATGACTACTGGGCAGCCAAGTCAGCAGAGAGAGGGAGAAGGCAGTGAACAGCAACAAGAAGGAGATGGCAGTGAACAGCAGCAGTTGGTTATTGAGGGACAGCAGCAGATACAGGATGAAGGCCAGCAGCAGATGGATGATGAAGAGCAGCAGGAAGATGATGAAGGACAGCAGATACAAAGTGAAGGACAGCAGGCCCAAGATGAACAGCCACAGGTACACATTGATGAGCAGCATTTGGATGTTGAGGGGCAGCAGCGGATAGTTGATGAAGAACAGCAAGTTGGGCAAGAAATTGAAGCACCTCTTGAAACACAAATTGGACAAAACATTGATGAGAAACAACAAGCTAAGGCTGCCATCCAAACAGTGACAAAAGTCACTCCTAGCAAGAGGAAATTGCCCAAAAAGACATCTTCTATCATGCCAAGGAGGAAAAGCGCTAGATTGGCTTTCAAAGGCAAAAGTAAAATTGGAGAAAGTACAAAGCATGGAGGTGAATTAGCTATTATCCCTATCCAAAGTGATGATAGTGACAATGAGGCCCGCCTCCTTGAAAACCTCCTCATTCACAAAGAGGGGAAAATTGAGGTATTGCAAGAAGACCTTCAAAGGGCGAGGAATTTCAACCACTTCTTGGAGGTTGAAAACAAACAAATGAAGTTTCATGCAGCTATTCATGAGGCAAGGGCAATCAAGTATAAGAAAGAGGCAGAAAAGGAGCAAGCAAGAATTGAAGAGCTCATTGGTGAGTTTGATGATGAAGAGGAGGAAGACCAGCCTAGGTGGAAGAGGCCTAGGACCATCGGGCTTAGAAGAGCCTTGGAAAAGCAAAGAGCAGAAGAACAAGCTCATTTCGAAGCCTTTCCTCTCACTGCCCTCCTTGAGCAGGAAATTAAGGAAAACAAAGAAGCATGGCTTGAGAGGGCTAACCAGCATCTGGAAATGAAACTTGAGAAGGCGAACAGGGATCTTGAGCTACAAAGAAAGAGGACTCTTCACTTTCAGAAGCTAAATCAGTTCGCCAGGCGAAAATTAAAGGTAGCACAAGAGAAATTGAAGAAGTTGAAGGGGAAGCGCCAGGCACGAAAAGAAGGGAAAAGCATATCAGCCCTTGATATTTTGGCATCAGCTTCGGAGCAGGTTGATATGGACCCTTGAGGGTCATGCATGCCAATTTTGGGCCTTGTTCGACAACTTTTTGTTTTTTGACATTTTTTGGGTTTTTGGCCGAAAACTCATAATTTCGCCATTTCAGTTTGATGAGTTGTCAAGGGAGGAGGATGATACCAATGGATGCCATAATTCCATGAGCAGCTCTCCAGCGATTTTCAGGGCATTTGAAGATCATTCGCCCCCTCAAATTGGCGAAAAACACCCTCTTTTTGCACGTTCTGCCTGCCATATCAGCAGCCTGCTATTTTCTGGGTTTTTGCACACAGGTACAGTTTTGAGGGACTTCGAGAGATCAGATTGAGGTGATTTCACTTGCGCCGGAAAGTAGACACAGAGAGCTTTCCATCGAGCCCTCATGAGCCCCATTTCGACATCGGGAAGGCTGCCAATTGCATCCAGCAAGTCAGGGGACCTTTTTCAGGCATAAATATGAAGTATTTTTGTAATTTTTGAACTCCAAAAATCTGCTTTTCCAAAATGTGCGTTAAGCTATTTTTATCATTGGGAAATCATGTAAAGTCAATATATTTTCCGTTTTTAGCAGTTTTTTAGATATTTTATGGGATATTTTGTGCCTTGGGCTTTTCAAAGCCTCAAGGACAAATTTAGATATTTTGACTTGGCCAATGGGATAGCTAGTTGCTCCATGAGGTTTTCCTTCCTCAAGCCTATTTATTCCATGGATTTCATTGTAAACAAGAGAGGCTGAACTTGAGAGAAGAATTTATACATTGGTCATATGAGCTTTGAAGAATACACTTGAGTTATGATTTTTGGACTGCCTCTTGGATGCTTTTGAGGAATGATGAAGGATTGTTGATGGATTCCTTGACATGGTAGAATGGTATAGTGTTTCTTGATATGTTTTTGTCTTCTAGTTTTCATTCATAATCCATATTTCTTGCTGCTATAGATCAGTAAAGATTGATTTTGAGATATGCCCATGGAGGCACCTCAAAATCCCTGAATCTCCATAGCTTGATGTTTTCTTCTTCCTTAGTTATGCTAAAGAATTCTTAGCTGCTCTTTAGTAACTTAAGGTATTGTTGCTAAGTTTTATCCATAAGTTCTATGTATGTTGAGTAGGATGTATGGTTTGCCCTACCTACCTACAAGCTTCCCATAGTTCTGTCCATAAAACTTTCTCTTTGACTGATTTGTTGATCATCTTGTTGAACCAAGGAGGCCTAGTCTCGATCTAGACCTTTGCCTAAAACTATGAAAGCTTGTTTTTCAAAGTGCCCAATGACTTAGAGACTATGCTTAGGTGTTCCAGCATAGTTTATGAGTTGTTAGTTTGTCTTATGTGCTTTCCCCAAAGTCTGATAGCCATTTCCCGAAGTTAGAGGGTCTTATACCTCTATGTATGGCTGGAATGTTTGATTTCTATGTATTAATTAGCTCATAGTTGCATTTAGCATGATTAATGGCTTGCTATAACATGTTTATGTCTGCTATAAACTAGTTACCCTTGAAATCCCTTGTCTTTCACCAACTTGTTGTCCATTTAATCCATTTTGCCCAGAGATCCCTTCTACTGGGAATCAAATCGGCCCTACAGCAGCTTTACATCATCACCTCATAGCTTCCTTGACCTGTTTGACCCCATAGCCCAATTTATCTACATCTTGTTATCCAGTTTATGTATTTGATCAGTTTTATCCCTCACAAACTAAAAAACTAAAAAACCAAAAATACACTTCATAACTAGCCTAATATCAGAACACCGCAAGTAAACACACCGACATCTTTTACACATATAGAGAGAGCCCTCTCTGAGTCCAGGAAGGCTAGGTCCTTGGGCTCCAAAGCTTGGTTTGATGTTACATCGTCATTTGGCTAGCCAATCGGCCAAATCATGGGACCCTAACATAATGGCGATCACGGTGGGACTCTGAGTGATTAAAAAAAACTTAGTTTCCCTCATCTTAAGAGACTTTTGAGACTACTAGCTTATTGACTTATCCCACCGCTCTCTAACATAATGGCGATCACGGTGGGACTTACTGAGCACATGCAAGTCTAGCGAACTCTTATAGACTCTTTAGTCCTTCAATCCTAAACTCAGACCATCAGCCTTTAGAATCATTTAGTGTAAAATCTCTGTTTCACCATCTTATCAAAGTGATGAATTAGGTTTATAACACTCTTACATCCTAGGCTGCACATAAAACTCAAAAAAAAAAAACCACAAAAACTCCCTTAGATTGGTTTTTGATAGTATTGGTGGTGGACCATACAAATATACCTCAAAACAACTAAAAATCCACTTGGCAACTCCACTAGCCTCCAGTAGGCCTTACTACCTTCCTAAATTTTAGAATACCATCTGATTTTGCCACCTCATCGCCGGACCCTAACATAAATGGCAATCACGGTGGGACACTGAGTGATTAAAAACTTAGTTTCCCTAATCTTTAGAGACTTTTGAGAATATTAGTTGGCTGACTTATCCCACTGCTCACTAACATAATGGCGATCACGGTGGGACATTGAGTCAAAACATCCTAGGTATCCCTTAGGAACTCTCAAAATCTCAGTCAAACTTAGAAGAGTAGAATCTGGTTGTCTCACCATCCTAGAAAAATGATGACTCAGCTGTAGGACACTCTTCCAAACCTCAGGACTACATAAAACTCAGAAAAACCCAAAAACAACTCCCTTAGATTGGCTTTTGACATTACTGGTGGTGGACCATACAAGTATATCTCAAAACAACTGATAATCCACCTGGCGACTCCACTAACTTCTAGTAAGCCTTCCTATTTCACCAAAATCTAGGCTACTATCCGATAGACCTATCCCATCACTCACTCACATAGCGGGAGATGATAAGACACTGAGTACATAATAGTCCAGCAAACTCTTATAGACTCTTTGGTCCTTTAGGTACCATAAACAGGCAGGCAGTCCATAGACCCATTTAGAGTAAACTCTTTTTGTTCTCATCACCCTAGCAAAGTGTTGAAACAAGTCTAGGATACTTTAAAACATAGGCTGCACATAAAATTCAGAAAATCCAAAAACATTCTCAGAATAGTTATTGTTGGTGGACCATAGCTATCTTCACAAAAGCAACTCATTTTCACCTGGCGACTCCACTAATCCATCCCTTTACTTTTGACCATCCTTCGCCTTAGTAGAACCTTAGAAAAATCACCCATCCAGAACATTCACCAATACCATTCTCTCTAAAACTCTGGATCTAAAATCTGGCTTCACAAAGAATCAATACCAGATCCCATCCAGACCCAAATCCCCCTATCATAGTAGATGACCCAGAAAAGATTATGTGGCAAGCTTCTGAAACTGATCATCTAGCTACTGATAGATTCATCCGTAGAACAAGATCTGTACCTAAACATCGCACTATCCTACTAGATTCACCTTTGGAACTAGAGTCATCACAAACTCTTCCCAGAAGAAAATCATATAGTAAGATAAACTTCGACGATCTTGAACCCCTAAACCCACCACAGAGTCCTATTAGAGAAGCTTCACCCACCACTCCTCCTGATTTCCAGCTTCTTTATCAATTTGGCTCCTATCATCCTAGATCTGCTCAAAACCAGATCACTAGTCCAAGTTCATCCACTACACCTGCTCAAACCACTTCATTTCAGCCTACTAGTCCTCATCTTGTACACCATCCATTAGCTCCAGTCATGGCAGCCTGGTACGCACCTTTGGTGTTGCCACCGCCCTTGGCTCCTCTCCCAAATAAATATCAAGACAAAATCCCACACTTTACCGGAGAAGACACCACCACACCTCAACAGCATATAAGTAGAATGACTGATGCTTATGAATACCTAGAGGTACAAGACGAGACTGTCAGAATGAGAATATTTGCCCAAAGTCTTGGTGGTGAACCCAAAGCATGGTTCAAAAGCTTAGCTCCAAACAATATCCATGATATCCCAGAACTACATCAAGTTTTCAGAAATAGGTGGGAAATCCGAAGAAACCCCATTCAAATCCTGTCAGAATATAACAATCTTAAACGGGAAAATGGGGAAAGTGTCCAAGCTTACTGTACTAGGTTCAACAGTGTATATAACTCCCTCCCACCTCATTTCAAACCCCCACTTGGTTTAGCCTTGGCAAAATTTCTCGAGGGGTTTGATCCGGACATGACATATCATCTGAGAGATAAGGATCCCCCTACCTTGGAAGAAATGCAGCAAATAGCTATAAAAGCAGATGCTAACTTAGCAGAAAAGAGGGCTAGGACTAGATCAGAAAGGAAGGTCACCTATAGAGACGAGGTCTCCACCTCATCACCTTCCCTAGATCCTAGAATAGACGACCTAGTCAAATCCATGGCCAAAATGTGGGAAAAGATAAATGAAAAAGCTCCTGTTAGGGAAAACCAGCCAAACCCTCCAATCAGAAAACGAAACCAAAACTTTAGGAGGGAGCAGCCCCAAAACAGACAAAGGGATAATGACCAACAGATCAGGCCACCATTCAATGAAAACTATGTGAAAGAAGATGATAGGGACTCAGAACCTCTTGATGAACATCATTTAAACCTCATAGGGTCTGACAATGAGAGTAAGGTGTACCTCACCGAAGAAGAACAAGCGTTCTTTTCTCCTGATCAAGATGAGACCAATTATGAAGATCCCGATGACCCTGCCATAGAGTTTCAAAATGCTATTGTAGAAGCCCACGGGCAATATAATCTTAGGAGCAGAAAAAATTCCAAAAAGAATAGTCCTGACAACACCAAAATCCCTGATAACAGCTTAAATAAGACCATGGATAGTAGCAAAACTGGGGCCAAAAGGACTGACCAAAACAAAGGTAAGGCCATTCAGACAAGTACTAGCTCAGACACTCCTAGTACCTCCAAAGAAACCCCAAGGGTGACTGTATCAAAAGAAGTCCCAAGCCAAAGTCAGCAAATTAAGAACATAGAAAAGGTTATGTCTGAAAAAGCTGAAACAAATATGCCCAAGCTACCTACTCCTTTTAGCTTCGAAGGGGAAATTTCCAAAATAAAAGTTACCATACCCCTTACAGAGTTAATAACTATAGATAGGTATAGATCTCAAATCTTCAAAGTCTTTGACCTAGAGAGTAAGGCAGATACCTTAAATCTAACTGACGACAAACCCGAGCTTTTATTTGGCCCTAAAGTAGAAGGTGAATATCAAGAAGGAACTATTTCTCCTTTCTATTTAAGCTTAAACATACGGGACAAAATATTACATAATGCCATGTTGGATTCAGGTGCTTCCCATAACCTCATGCCTAAAGCAGTCATGGAAAACCTAGGACTAGAAGTGACTCAACCTTACAAAAACCTGTATTCTTTCGACTCAAGTCAGGTAAAATGTTTAGGTCTGATAAAAAATCTAGATTTTGCCCTAACACAACTACCAGCCAAAAAATTAGTCATGGATGTAGTAGTGGCCGACATCACACCCAAGTATGGAATGCTATTATCAAGAGCATGGGCTGCCAAAATACAAGGTAGCCTTCAAATGGATATGTCATTCGCTACTATCCCAGTTTTCAATCAAACTAGGAGGTTATACCGAGAGGCTCGCATGAAATACATGGTTAGCAACAGAGATAAGCCAAACAATACCCCCATCTATTCCATTCATTCCAATTTAGATTCTTTTATCCTATACAATGAAGGTGGTATAAACAAGCTGATAAAAGAAAACGAAGACATGTCCAAACCATTACTGGATGAAGATATTGATGACCAAAGTCCCAAGAAACCAGAAAAGCAGCTTAGTATCATGTATGAAAAGGAAACTCTTTGGAGTATAAGCTTTGATGGTTCTTGTGGCAAGACAGGTTCAGGAGCAGGCATCTGGATACACAATACTAAGGAAGGTCATTCTTTTAGATTAGAGTTTCCATGTACTAATAACATTGCGGAATATGAAGCCCTTCTCATCGGTCTGCATATGCTTAAAGATTTGGGCGCCAATAGAATATCAGCCCAAGGAGACTCTGAGCTTGTAATCAGGAAAATCAAAGGTGAATATTCAACAAAGAACCCAAGACTGAGAGAATATAGGAATGCAGCTTTGGATATCCTTAAAACTTTTGAAAAATATGAACTCACCTATATCCCTAGGATTCAAAACAGTCTGGCAAATGAGCTCGCCTTTGCTGCAAGCAATAGCCCAATACCATGTATGAGTGAGCAATATGACATTCAAGTGAAACATCGCCCCGCTGTACCAGATAATCTTGACCATTGGCAAATATTCCAAGATGATGATCAAATTGATGATTTCCTACAATCTAGGAATGAGTTTGAAATAACCAAAACAGACTCAGGAGATGGAGAGAGGAAACCCAACCTAAGTCAAGACCAAGAGCTAAATCCACCTTTGTGGACCAATCTAAACCTGGTAGACCATCCATGTGACAGGGAGATAGAAGAAGACACTGACCAAAGAGAACTCGAAGTCTTACACTGCGAAAATAACACCATACCCAGAGGGCTCGCACCTTTAGAAGAATTGTTTGACTTTAATGATGTGGCCAAAAAGCCTAAAATGGAATCTACAGAGGATGACATAGAGGAATACAACATAAGAAATCCAGAAGAGCCTAAAAACATTAAACTATCCAAAACCCTCCCACCTAACATAAAACAAAGGTACATAAATCTATTCAAAGAATTTAAAGATGTGTTTGCATGGGGGTACCAAGATTTAAAATCATATGACACCAGCATCATCCAACATAAAATTCCCCTCAAAGAAAATCAAAAACCTTTTAAACAAAAGTTAAGAAGGATAAACCCAGTATTATTACCATTGGTTGAAAAGGAAATTAAAAAGATGTATGATGTCGGGATAATAGTATCTCTCCGATACTCTGAGTGGGTCTCAAATTTAGTATCAGTTAGGAAAAAGATTGGTGAAATCAGACTCTGCATAGATTTCCGAAACTTGAATAAGCATGTCTGAAAGATAACTACCCTCTGCCCAAAATGGACCACATACTACAGAAGGTAGTAGGCACTAAAAGAATCTCATTACTTGATGGTTTTTCTGGTTATAACCAAGTATTGGTTTATCCTACCGATCAACATAAGACAACTTTCACCACCCCTTGGGGCACTTTCATGTACGTTAAAATGCCTTTTGGACTGATGAATGCTGGCGCCACATTTAAAAGAGCCATGGACATAGCCTTCTCAGAAGACATAGGTGTTTTCATAGTCATATATCTCGATGATATAATAGTATATTCTAAATCTGACGAAGAACACCTAGCACACTTAAGAAAGGTTTTCAACAAATGCAGAAAATATGGTTTGTCCCTAAACCCCAAGAAAACACTTTTTGGTCTAGAGGAAGGAAAACTCCTAGGTCACATTATTTCGGAAGAAGGAATTAAAATAGACCCCCAAAGAATCGAAGGAATCCTACAGATAAGTCACCCCAGAAATATAAAGGAATTACAGTCCTTTATCGGCAAGATAAATTTCTTGAGAAGATTCATCCCAAACCTTGCTGAGCTCCTGAAAGAGATCACAAATATGTTAAGAAAGGAGATCGGGGTTAAATGGACTATAGAAGCCAAAAAATCTTTTGAACTAATTAAAAGGGCTTTAACCGAAACACCATTATTAATAAGCCCTGACTTCACCAAAGATTTTTACATTTTCTCATTTGCCTCAGAACATACAATAGTTGCGGTGTTGTTGCAAAAAAATGCAGCTGGGCAAGAGCAACCCATTGCCTTTTTTAGCAAATCCCTGAGAGATGCTCCCTTGAAATATAACATCATGGAAAAACAGGCATTCGCATTGGTAAAGGCACTAAAGGATTTCCGAGTTTACATCTTGCATTCTCATGTCATGGCTTTTGTCCCTAATACTGTCGGCAAGGACATTCTAAACCAAGATCCCGATGGTAAAAGGGGAAAGTGGATTGCTATCATCCTAGAGTATGACTTAGAAATCCGGCCTACCAAACTAGTTAAAGGACAAGGACTTGCGAGACTAATGGCTGAAACCAACCTCCAAGCTTTAGATATAAATTTTGTCGATGCCTTAGAAGAACAGGAAGAGTGCACACTTCCCCCTATCGATCAAACATTTTTGGATTCACCTTGGTATGCAGACATTATTTATGTATTAACTTATATGAATGCTCCTCCGACTTTATCAAAAACAAAAGCAAGATTCCTTAAACAAAAATCTTTCAATTTGTGCATTATAGATAGTTCTCTGTATTGGAAAAATCCTACTGGTATGCTGCTTAAATGTTTGCTTGAGTCTGATGCAGAGAAAATTATGCGGGAAATGCATGAAGGGGAATGTGGAGGTCATCTCTACTGGAAAACTACTACAAACAAAATCCTTAGAGCCGGTTATTATTGGCCCACCTTGTTCCTTGATACTCACAAACTGGTCATGACCTGCCATAAATGTCAAATTTTTGATGGCAAGAAAAAACTTCTACCTTTGCCCTTACATCCCATCATAGTTGAAGGACCCTTCCAACAATGGGGTCTAGATTTCATTGGGGAAATTCACCCCTCCTCCTCCGCTCAACATAAATGGATCCTCACAGCCACTGATTACTTTACCAAATGGATAGAAGCCATACCATCCCGGAACGCCACTGATTCAGTCATCATCACGTTCCTTGAAACCAATATCCTATCTAGATTTGGCTGTCCCAGGAAAATCATTACAGATAACGCCGCTGCCTTCTCTTCCAAGAAAATGATAGACTTCTGTCACAAGTATCATATTTCATTAGGGCATTCCACAGCCTATTACCCTCAAGGTAATGGTTTAGCCGAGTCTTCTAACAAAAGCCTAATCAACATCATCAAAAAACTTCTTGAACAAAATCAAAAAGCATGGCATGGGAAACTAGTGCACGCCTTATGGGCTGATAGATTAACTACCAAGAAATCTATAGGTATGTCCCCTTACCAGCTAGTTTATGGTATAGATGCCATTTTCCCAACATCTTTAGGGGTTCCGGTAATGAAACTATTACAAGAAGTCCAAATAGAAGAAAATGACATACAAAGGAGAGTAAATCAGACTATCCATTTACAACAAACTAGAGAAGAAGTTTACTAGAGGGCTCAATTAGCACAAGACAAAATAAAACAGATCTTTGACAGAAGAACTAAGGAAAATGATTTTCAAATTGGAGATAAAGTTTTAAAATGGGATTCTAGAAGGGAAGACAAAGGTAAACATGGCAAGTTTGAAAATTTATGGAAAGGGCCTTACATCATCAGCTCAGTCAGTGGAAACAATGCTTTCTTCTTGCAAGAACCTGATGGGACTGAAATTTTTGGAGGTCCTGTAAATGGCAGGACATTAAAACACTATTTTTGTCAGGAGCTCCATTTTTGAGTTTGAAACACTTTCAGTCATTGTACATACCATTGTTTGAAATATTGAAAAAATAAGAAAAGTCAAAAACAGTAAAAGATAGAAAAGTCAAAAAAAGTAAAAAGCAGAAAAGAGGGCAAGTGAAGATAGAACAAAGGCCCCATGTTCCAAAAAAAAAAAAAAAAAACAGTCTTTCAGAAAGCGAGCAAGTCTAAATGTCGCTACTAGTGCTCCAATGTCTTGTTCAGCTATTTAGCCTAATCATAGCTGAGCATGTTTAAATTTATTTTCTGATAAGTTAGTGAGTGCCAAGATAGTCAACATTGTGTAAGATTGACTTATCACAGAGCTTAGATTAGGGAGAGATTCTGGTTCCACATGCCTAAAACAGAACCAAAGAGAGAAACGAGGGATGAAAAACACATTGTACATCTTAGCCCCGCTTGTCTAGTTTCCTTTTATTGCAGAATAACATTTGTGTGCAGCTTGTCTTTTATGCCGCAAATGCATGAAAAATCAGACTGCCTAATCCTGATTTGATCATTTTTGAATTTCATGTTGTAGATTAGAGAATGAAATCCTGTCAAACTGCTTAATCTTGACAGTCGATCTAGTTTTAGGTAGAGAAATGAAAGAGTTCATCAGCTTAATCTGAACTCCCGGCAGATATAAGAGTAGAAATAGATAGGTTCATTTTGCAAAAAGAAAAAATATGCATTGTCAAAAGGCTGCTAGTTCAAATGCGCCAAAGAGAAGAAAAATGTTAGGAAAGATAGTGGGGTAGGTAGAAGTATCATTGATGTTAACCATGCTGTCACTTTTCAGAAATAACATCAAGAGAAGGGTAAATTTTGCGCCAATGGATAAGGCACCGGTCTTCATAAGCCAAAAATCTGAATTCTGGACACCTCCTGACGAGGAGCTGCCCTCCCCAAATGGAGCCACTGTTAGCCATCAGTATTTTTTACATGTTAGTGATGAATATATCTACAGCTGAGTTTTCTAGAGACTGATTTCCTTATGTCAATATGTCATCCAGAAAACCCTCCTAAAAAACTTTTTTCGCCCTTCTACCTTTTCAGTTCGCCCATGTCGAAATCAAAACCTCATTATCACAATCCTATCTAGCTTCAGCCTTATTGGTCTGCCCATCAGCTTTTAAAGGAAAATCCACATCTGTTTCAAGAGTCTCCCCTATGTTAGGAAGTGGCGCTTTAAGACATTTCACCCTTGGCAATCATCAAAAAGCCAAAAAGCCTCCATCTGCAACAGACCTACCATGACTGACCTCTTACTTTGCAAAATAATTTGACAAAGCAGCCATAAGTCGCGCCACTCATATCCCCTAGATCTCAGCACTGCAAAAACCCCAATCTCAAGCTGACTATTAGGTTTTTCACAGTGTTCTATGGTTTCTACAAAGGCAGGAAATATAACTTCATCTCATGGAGTAAATGCTTGAATTTACAGTTAGAGGAACAGCTGCTTCTAAATGTAACTTGAGCCTGAGATATGTCTGCAAAACAGAAAGCTACTCATCTAGACTTTACAGCTTTTTCCAGCATGAAAATCACAGTAAGAAAGGGTCACCACTGTCTCAGCAAACTGGTAAATTGTCAAGGCCCAGAACCTCCTTCATTTACAAGCAGAGGGTTAGGGCGCCTCCTTCATCCACAAGCAGAGGGCGCTGGCCAATATTGACTTGGAAGATTGCAAAAGTCCAGGTTTGCCTTTACTGAACAATGAAATAGAGACTCCAGGTTTTATGAATGTGACTGATGATCATAACAGGAGTAGAGTTGAAATATGCTAGCTCAAAGGAAAAGAGAGTCTGGTCTGTTAAAGGTAGCCATTTGAAACTTTCAAATCATGTGAGATATTGAACCTTAGAAAAGCATGTCATCAGTAAACATTCCAATCATAAGAAGCCTGTTTGTCCACAAGATCAAATGGAATAGATGCTGAAAACAAATGCCATTGCACAGGCAGAAAGAAAGTTCTTGGTTTCTCAAAAGACACTGACCTCCATAGTCACAAAGATTATCTGTCAAGTAATTTGTCAGAAGATGACCAAAGAAAATAATGATATTTCAGTCACCTTTAGAGCAGTGCAGAGAAACAGTGTCACTTTGGCTAGGATTTCTTTTGAAACACAGTAATGCTTGCAAGAAGAGATGATAGTATTGATGTTTTTTAAATAGTTTGCTTGCCATCACATTCAGAGAAAGGCTGTGTCAGACAGATTTGTCAAAAACCTTCAGATACCTTACCTGATGAAGAGCCTCCTCCATATATGAGCAGATGGCCAAAGCCATTACAGGTTGTTGGAAACTCATTGATCTAAAAATGTAGTGGAAGGATACAAGAAATTAAATAGAAGTCATTGCACAGGTAAATGATAGTGTTTATGATGCAAAGGTATTGGTTTCCCTATTCAAAGAGTTGTCTGTCAGACTATACCTGTAGTAGAAAAGAGACAATATTGAATATATGTATGCCATTGATAGCAAAAAGGGGGCAGTTTCCTTAAGGGAAAAGATCAAACAACAAACCAATATCACATGCCAAAAGTCCAAAGAAGCGCTTTTAAAGAAGTGGTGTTCAAGGTTTTCAAATGTTTCTGGTGCATTATGAATGGTTTTTCCTTGTTAAAAATTACCAAGGAGATGGACAAGGTGAATAAGCCTACCAGTTGATGTATAAGAAAAAAGTTGTTTTTATGAACAGACAGTATGGATAGTTTGAAACAAACAAGTTTTTGCTTATGAGAGAATATATTGACAAGGCGAGCCCTGTCCTTCAGAAACATAACAGTGTTTAGGCTTTCTCTTGACTGCTTTAAAAGAAGGGTTTCTATATCTCATGTATTAACCAGTGTTGTTCCAAACAGTGGCAGAAATAGCATAAAGATTATGGAGACATGTTTCTGAGTTTAAAGGTTTGGTGTTGAAATGTTCCCCAAAGGAAAAAGCTGGAGGTCCGTGATATACACATTCGAAGGTATGGAAAATCTCCAAAGCAAATATGGAACACACCGAAGTTAAAAGAATCAAAGGGTTTTTCAAAACAAAAACGCCTTGCAAAGGCCAAACCAAAGTTCCGCTTCACATTTCAAAAGATAGTGACCGTTGTAAAGAGTTGAAATAACATAAAGATTGAAAGGTGCGAGCGAGAGCTTCATTTTCAGAATTTCAAACTAATTTCCGTGCCTCCATAGCATCAACACAAAGAATTCTGGTCGAAATAGCACAGTTTGCACGTTTTTGCACTGCGCGACTCGCCTGCCTTTTCGCGCGACGCGCCTGGTGGCGGATTTGCAAAGGAGCCCCGTATAAGCGCGACGTGCCTGTACATTGGTGCGACGCGCCTGTACAGGCCGCCCGACCACCAGACAGGCCGATCCGACAAGTGCTTTCTGCGCGACGTTCAACCTTTAAAGAGTTCCGCGCAAGTGTCAAGGTCTCCGGTGCTACTCAAGATTCCCTCCAAAGGATTTCTCCTCAAAATTCAAAAGGTATTTCGACTCCTACCTCGAAAATCTCGAACACCAAAGTTAAACTCTGTGTGCCGTGGTTTGAAACTATGCATTGTTAAAAAGGCCTATGGAGGAAAGCGTGTGTTGAAACACTACAAATATTTCACACCCCAGTGTACAAAAAACTTTCAAAACTTTGTCACCATAGCTAAAATAAAAGGAAGAGCAGTATTTTTCTGTGTGAGGTTTTGAAATGCAAAACTGTAGTAACACCAGACAGTTGTTCAACTGCATTTTTCTGTGACTATTTTTCTGCTCTTTAACAACTCATTGCCAAGTGTATTTTCAAAAAGTTATGAAAGATTCCTTCCACAAATGAATGATATTCCATTTTGAAAAGGCCTTGACCATTTTGAAAAAGAGAAACCCTTGCAGCCTCTGCTCAAGCTTTGGAGTTTTTTTTTTTTTTTTAAAAGAAACCCTGTTACCTCCGCTTTGAAGTATGAGTTTGACTGTAGGTTCACAACAAGGCTAACTTTAAAATGAGCCTGTTAATGTTTGAGTGAAATGACATACACAGAGAACAGTGAAGTTTAGTGGGAGAAGGGGTTATTGTTCAAGCAGGAACTTATAGGTTAAAGCTGCAGAGGAAGACTTTGTTATAAAAAGACAAGGTTCTGGTCTTAAAAGAGAAACTTTTCACACAGTCCTCCAGACATTGCCACATTACCAAAACAGTGAAGTGCACTCAGTAAGAGGGGTTTTGACATTCTTTCTGTTTGAAAAAATAAAACTCACACATTTTCTGCCTAAAAGCTTGATAGTCTTCTAAAGCTCTGTCATTTTACTCCAGTCCTGTGTTTTTACTGTCTAGACATGTGTATGGTGGTTTGCTAGAGATGCAAATTGTTGAAGGGTGGCACACTTATACAGGGTAAGGTTTTTAATGATTGAAAGCCTCCTTGAGCAAAGAGTTTTGTATATTGGTTGACATCTAAGACTTCAAGAACAGAGTGATTATTGGCATTTTCTCACAGCACACTCTTTTAGCAGACTGCCCCTCTTTCGATGTATTTTTTCACTACTGTGAAGAGTTGTTGACAGAGAGATTCTAAGGGTGAATAGGGCCATTTTCTAGAGGGCAGGGTTGTTGATGATTGAATTTAACATTGGAGACAGAGGTGCAGGTGTGGTGGTTGACCTTTGAAATTCACAAGTAAAGAGGTGTTTTTCCTAAACACTGTGTGCCAATATTTCACCTAACCTAAAGTCTCCTTTCTCTTCCACTGTATGGTCTCTTTTATAGAAATCTGTTGACAGAGGTATTTTCAAGGTGAATGACAAGAAGAGTAGGGTTTTAATATTTGAGTTTTGTTTTGAAGACACAAATACAAGTGTTGGTTGGCCTCTAACAAATTCACAAGAGGAGTGATTGTTCAAAACTGTGCACAGGGAATCTACACAGCAGTTTGTCCCATCTTTACACATGGTGCCCTATTAAAAAGTTTGCCTGGCTGAGGTGCATCCAGAGGTGAAAGGGCTGGTTTCAAGGAGTGCAGAGGTGGTTTATTCAAAGAAAAAATTGTTGCAATCTATCCTAACCACATTGTCCATTCTGTCCAAGCAGTGTAGTGGCCAGTTTCAATCCAGCAGAGCATTTTTACATACGGTAAAGGCAGTTTGCCTCTTCCAAAGCTTGTTCAAGTCAGAATGCCTCCAAAGCAAGACCACAGAAGCAGTCCACATAAGAGATATGAGCCTATCTCCACAGAAGAAATCAATGCTCACCCATCTGTGCTTTTCAATTTCCAGGAAGTAGGCTGTCTTGATTTCTGTCAGAAGATAGAAGAAGTCAAGAGTTTTTCGCCACTAACACATTTGTGCGCTTTGAGATTCAAGGACAAGCACTTCCAATTGGCAGATCTTGACTTCAAAATTTCTCCAAGGTATGTGTCCAAGGCTACCAAGATCTCGTATCATGGTGAAAAGTGGTTTAAACAAGCTCATCTTGATCTAAAGGATTATAAACCTTTCATCAAGCCCGAACATAGGGAAACTATCACTGTTATTTTTCCTGTTTCCTATCTTCTTGACAGTTATGCTCCACTGATGAAAGCCATAATGAGATATTTCACTTGTGAAGGGAGGTTTAATCAAATTTATGCCTACCATGTTCGCTTGTTGATGCATTTTACCAGAAGCAGGCAACTAAACCTTCCGTACTTTTTGTCCAAAAGCATAGAGAAAATGGCAGCTACTGTCCAAAAGAAGGCTCCACCTCAGCAAATCCCTTCTCTCTTTCATCATTCCTTGATCAAGATTATCTTCTTATACCAGCTAGAGAAGAAAGGGGTTTCATGGGATTCATTCATCAGCCATTCAGATTTTGCCACTGTCCCTCCTGTTCATGTGTCACCTACTCAGCCTGTCCATCGCCCAGTGCCTTTGTCTAGTAGGCCTACACCTAAAAAACTCAAAATGACTACTGGGCAGCCAAGTCAACAGGGAGAAGGAGAGGGCAGTGAAACACAAGGAGAAGGCAGTGAACAGCAGCAAGAAGGAGAAGGAAATGAACATCAGCATTTGGATATTGAGGGACAGCAGCAGATGGATATTGAGGGACAGCAGCAGATACAGGATGAAGGATAACAGCAGGCAGATGATGAAGGACAGCAGATACAAAGTGAAGGACAGCAGGCCCAAGATGAACAGCCACAGGTACACATTGATGAGCAGCATTTCGATGTTGAGGGGCAGCAGCGGATAGTTGATGAAGAACAGCAAGTTGGGCAAGAAATTGAAGCACCTCTTGAAATACAAATTGGACAAAACATTGATGAGGAACAGCAAGCTAAGGCTGCCATCCAAACAGTGACAAAAGTCACTCCTAGCAAGAAGAAATTGCCCAAAAAGACATCTTCTATCATGCCAAGGAGGAAAAGCGCCAGATTGGCTTTCAAAGGCAAAAGTAAAATTGGAGAAAGTACAAAGCATGGGGGTGAATTAGCTATTATCCCTATCCAAAGCGATGATAGCGACAACGAGGCCCGCCTCCTTGAAAACCTCCTCGTTCACAAAGAGGGGCAAATTGAGGTGTTACAAGAAGACCTTCAAAGGGCGAGGAATTTCAACCACTTCTTGGAGGTTGAAAACAAACAAATGAAGTTTCATGCAACTATTCATGAGGCAAGGGCAATCAAGTATAAGAAAGAGGCGGAAAAGGCACAAGCAAGAATTGAAGAGCTCATTGGCGAGTTTGATGACGAAAAGGTTGATGATGAAGAGGAGGAAGACCAGCCTAGGTGGAAGAGGCCTAGGACCATCGGGCTTAGAAGAGCCTTGGAAAAGCAGAGAGCAGAAGAACAAGCTCATTTCGAAGCCTTTCCTCTCACTGCCCTCCTTGAGTAGGAAATTGAGGAAAACAAAGAAGCATGGCTTGAGAGAGCTAACCAGCATTTGGAAACGAAGCTTGAGAGGGCGAATAGGGATCTTGAGCTACAAAGAAAGAGGACTCTTCACTTTCAGAAGCTAAATCAGTTTGCCAGGCGAAAATTAAAGGTAGCACAAGAGAAATTGAAGAAGTTGAAGGGGAAGCGCCTAACACGGAAGGAAGGGAAAAGCATATCAGCCCTTGATATTTTGGCCTCAGCTTCGGAGCATGTTGCTATGGACCCTTGAGGGTCATGCATGCCAATTTTGGGCCTTGTTCGACAACTTTTTGTTTTTTGGCATTTTTTGGGTTTTTGGCCGAAAACTCATAATTTCGCCATTTCAGTTTGATGAGTTTTCAAGGGAGGAGGATGATACCAATGGATGCCATAATTCCATGAGCAGGTCTCCAGCGATTTTCAGGGCATTTGAAGATCATTCGCCCCCTCAAATTGGCGGAAAACACCCTCTTTTTGCACATTCTGCCCGCCATATCAGCAGCCTGCTATTTTCTGGGTTTTTGCACAAAGGTACAGTTTTGAGGTACTTCCCGAGATCATATTGAGGTAATTTCACTTGCGCCGGAAAGCAGACACAGAGAGATTTCCAACGAGCCATCATGAGCCTCGTTTCGACACTAGGAAGGCTGCCATTTGCCTTCAGCAAGTCAGGGGACCTTTTTCAGGCATAAATATGAAGTATTTTTGTAATTTTTGAACTCCAAAAATCTGCTTTTCCCAAATGTGCGTTAAGCTATTTTTATCATGGGAAAATCATGTAAAGTCAATATAATTTCCGTTTTTAACAGTTTTTTAGATATTTTATGGGATATTTTGTGCCTTGGGCTTTGCAAAGCCTCAAGGACAAGTTTAGATATTTTGACTTGGCCAATGGGATAGCTAGTTGCTCCATGAGGTTTTCCTTCCTCAAGCCTATTTATTCCATGGATTTCATTGTAAACAAGAGAGGCTAAACTTGAGAGAAGAATTAATACATTGGTCATATGAGCTTTGAAGAATACACTTGAGTTATGATTTTTGGACTGCCTCTTGGATGCTTTTGAGGAATGATGAAGGATTGTTGATGGATTCCTTGACATGGTAGAATGGTATAGTGTTTCTTGATATGTTTTAGTCTTCTAGTTTTCATTCATAATCCATATTTCTTGCTGCTATAGATCATTAAAGATTGATTTTGAGATATGCCCATGGAGGCACCTCAAAATCCCTGAATCTCCATAGCTTGATGTTTTCTTCGTCCTTAGTTATGCTAAAGAATTCTTAGCTGCTCTTTAGTAACTTAAGGTATTGTTGCTAAGTTTTATCCATAAGTTCTATGTATGTTGAGTAGGATGTATGGTTTGCCCTACCTACCTACAAGCTGCCCATAGTTCTGTCCATAAAACTTTCTCTTTGACTGATTTGTTGATCATCTTGTTGAACCAAGGAGGCCTAGTCTCGATCTAGCCCTTTGCCTAAAACTATGAAAGCTTGTTTGTCAAAGTGCCCAATGACTTAGAGACTATGTTTAGGCATTCCGGCGTAGTTTATGAGTTGTTAGTTTGTCTTATGTGTTTTCCCCAAAGTCTGATAACCATTTCCCGAAGTTAGAGGGTCTTATACCTCTATGTATGGCTGGAATGTTTGATTTCTATGTATTAATTAGCTCATAGTTGCATTTAGCATGATTAATGGCTTGCTATAACATGTTTATGTTTGCTATAAACTAGTTACACTTGAAATCCCTTGTCTTTCACCAACTTGTTGTCCACTTAATCCATTTTTCCCAAAGATCCCTTCTACCGTGAATCAAATCGGCCCTACAGCAGCTTTACATCATCACTTCATAGCTTCCTTGACCTGTTTGACCCCATAGCCCAATTTATCTACATCTTGTTATCCAGTTTATGTATTTGATCAGTTTTATCCCTCACAAAATAAAAAACTAAAAAACCAAAAATACACTTCATAACTAGCCTAATATCAGAACACCGCAAGTAAACACACCGACATCTTTTACACATATAGAGAGAGCCCCCTCTGAGTCCAGGAAGGCTAGGTCCTTGGGCTCCAAAGCTTGGTTTGATGTTACATCGTCATTTGGCTAGCCAATCGGCCAAATCACGGGACCCTAACAGCAGTTTCACAGCTGGAAGGAGGTCATGGAGTATACCAAGAATGGTGTACCTCTATTCAATGAAAATAACTATGCACTTTGGAAAGGAAGAATGGAGGTCTATCTCTTGGCGCACGGTTACGAAGTATGACACACTGTTCAAAATGAATTTACATCAACTGCAGATGAACAAGTTAAGAAGAATTTGGTAAATGATGCAAAAGAAAAGAATATTATTATCAGTGGAATTATTCAATCTTCTTATCATAAGGTGTTGGGTTGTAAAACCGCAAAAAATGTATGGGACAAGCTTGAGAATATATATGCAGGTGACTCAAATGTCAAAGAAACAAAGCTTCAAATCTATAGAGAAAAATTTGAGCAACTTAGAATGAAAGAATATTGCAACATTGCTGCATAATTTCAATATGTTGATGAAATAACCAATACTCTGGAAGGATTTGGAGAGCCAGTTGACGAGAAGAATATTATATAGAAGATTCTTATAATGTTACCAGGGAGATTCAACCCAAAGGTATCGGTCTTAGAATACAGTGCAAATCTGGACAAACTCAACAAAGAGGAATTACATGGAGTTCTCATAGCATATGAAATGAGACTTGATGAAGAAGAGGGTACTTCGCATATAGAAACTGTGTTTTTTACGTCTAAGAAAACCAATAAGGACAAACAAGCTTCAATTGAAAATACATGCACCTGCAAGTGTGAAGAAAAGGGAGATGATGAAGAAGGTCTTTAAGATGAAGAATATGCTTACTTCACGAGAAAACTACAAATTGGTAAGGGACAATTCAAAGGTAAACTTCCATTGATATGTTTTAGCTGTAATGAGGTTGGGCATTTTGCAACAGAATGTCCAAAAAAAAGTAATGACAACTCAAAAAGAAAGAAAGGCTTTAAGAAATTCAACAAGCAAGGATCCAAAAGGGACTTTCTCTCTAAAGAAGATAGCTCATCATCCGATGAAGACAATGATAGTGAAGAAGAAGCCAATGAGAGAGTATTGTTTATGGCCAAGCACAGTAAACCCAAGAAAAATAAGCAAGAGGTATCAAACAACGAAGAAGAAGGATAGACCATAGATGAATTTTATGAGGAAGCAATCAAGATTATAAAAGATCTCAAGGCTGAGAAGATCCGTTCCAAAACTCTTGAAGAACAAGTTGAAGGTCTCAAAATTGAAGTTGAAGAACACAAATGCATTGAAGAGTCACTACAAAAGAAGTTGCAAGAAAGAAACCAAGAAAGGGAAGAATTAGAAGCCGAAGTAGTCTCGTTGCGTGAGGAAGTGAAGAAAGGAAAAACTATCCAAAACTATGCCAATAGCTCAGGGGCATTGGAAGAACTCATCAACAATCAACGATCTTACAACGAAAAAACTGGCATCGGTTACAAAGAAAAAGAAGCAGGAACTTCTACAACAAAATACAATGAACCTATGCGATCTGACATGCATGTAGACTTCATTGGACAAGATTTGCAAGAACAATCTTGGAAGACAATTCCTCTATGAAAATTTCCATCCAGGTACCAGCATATTTTTTATGGCTACTATTATTCATGTGGAAAATTTGGTCATAAAGTTGTAGAATGTCGCACGTACCCTAGGAACAAGTACAATTCCAAGAGATCTGTCAAATATGAACCTCCCAGGGCTCAGCGAAATATCAATAGATTGGAACATTTAAGAAATAATATTGAATGTTACAAATGTTGAAAGTTTGGACACATAGCCAAAGACTGCAGACTTGAAAATCCTCCAGAAGAATCTTCGAAGCCACAGAATGAACGAACATGGAAGAAGAAGAAGAATGATAATTGTGCTCTCGCTCTTAAGGCTCAAAAGAACAAAGATGTGTGGTATGTTGATAACATGTAGTGGAATAGAAATAAATTTGTATCTCTGAAAGAGAAGAAGGATGGAACTGTGTCCTTTGGAAATGATGGATCTTCAAATGTTATAGGATCAGGTACTGTCACTCTTAGAAGCAAAGATGTTCTAGCCAAGAATGTTCTATTGGTTGAAAACATGAATCACAATCTGCTCAGTGTTGGAAAAATGTGTAATCAAGGACACACAATACTATTCAACTCCACGAAATGTGAAATCAGGAAAGGCATGTATGGTGGAATTGTGGCTACAACAAGTTGAGCTCCAAACGACATATATGTTCCGGATGAGGCAACTAAAGCATGTCTAATAGATGAAGAGGATGATACAATAATTGGTAGCAATGATGATCGACTAAGTAAGCATTTTTCTACAAGGGTGCAAAGTGATTTCGAGATGTCTTTACTTGGTTGGAGATTGAGCATAGACGACTCATCTAAGGATGTGGATCAAAGGTTGTACAGATCTATGATTAGTAGTCTTCTATATGTAACAGCCTCCCGACTAGATGTTATGCAAGCAGTTGGACAAGTAGAAAGATTCCAAACAGCACAAAAAGAATCACATATTAAATATTCACCAGCATTGGAATATCTTCATCAAAAGCTTGGGATTCTCCCAAGTTCTCATTAGATTATAGGTCTGCAGGATGGTTGTGTGTCAGGGGGAGTGGAAGTGTGTACAAGTCTGTAGGATGGTTGTGTGTCAGCAGAAGTGGAAGTGTGTACAGGTCCGTAGGATGGTTGTCTTTCAAGGGGAGTTACCCTTTTCCATTAATGTCAAAGGGGGAGATAATGTTGTAGGAAGAGGTGTCATGATCGCAAGAGGAGTACTTGTGTTGCCATCAATGCCAAAGGGGGAGATTGTTGATCAACGATTGTCATTGATGTCAACCTAAGCAGCACTATGGACTAATCCAATATTTCATGGGAATTTTGAAATATCAAATTAATGTATTCTGGGAAAATAATGCTTTCGATGGTTTCTACTTGTCGAGATGTTTCCATTGATATATGGCACGCCATGTAATTCTTCACAGTTTGAGAGATATTCATGTTTGAAGTTTGTACCCTAGTTAGTGGGCTAAAATCCCATGCGGTTGGGGCATGGGTCATTGAAAAGTGGTAATTAATATTTTTTAAGCTCTTGAGATCCCTCCCACGTTCACTTGTTGAAGCCCCTCTCAACTTAAGCATTTGTATAAATTGTGATCTTCATTTCCTCCTTATGCATGGGATTTGGCCATCAGAAACAAGGCATCGTGGAAATTTCACTCTAACGTTTTTTATAAGAAGGATCAGAAGCTGAAATTTTTATGAGGAAAATCAGAAATCTAGAGGAAGCTGCAGTAAAAATTCTGGATGAAGTTATGAAATATTTTTGGAGATATGATCTGTGGAAGTAAGGGTTTTTGCAGGCTCTTGAAATTCATCTCAAAGAAGTCACCTTGGTAAAATCATCATAACTCTCTCTTTGTGTATCGGATTGGAATTACATAAAAAGTGGCAGATATTGAATAGTATGTGTTGTTTTCTCTATCAATTTAAGATGAAAATGAAGAAAAAAAATGACACGTGTCACTCCGTACAAGTGCGCTCTACTGAAACAGACCATAATTATGGCATTGTGAGAGATTGGGTATAACTCTCTCTTCAAGAATCCAAATTGGGTCAGACCTATGGCGTTGGAAAGATGACTCAGAGGACTACTACAAGACTTAAAATCAGATATTGAGGATCTAAAATGATAGAGACACACCAGATTCAATATCAAGCTCCTAGAAGGCAAGAAAAATCTAGATCATGTGTTGTCAAGGGTTGCAAAGGACTAGACTTTCTATGGTAGAAAAGAAAAGCAAGGTGCAGCAGAGGGTAGCATGACAAGAGCAGAAACCAAGGTGCATAACAGTATCAAGAAGTTCATCATATGAATTCTTCAAGTGGGAAGCACTGTGTACAATCATTGTAAAGGTATCATTGTACTTAGTCATTGTAAATACATTATTGTGCAAATTGTACTAGTATCTATCTGCCAAGGGTTGAAGAGGTAGTGTTGGGAGGTCTAGGATCATCATTAGGTGATTGTGTCAAAGTTGGGGTTATGGTATAGTATATCTTCTTCATCTACATCATTCTATATCATTTTAAAGTGGACCATTTTCCCTGGTACGGGAGTTCATTCTTCTTTTATTCTTCTATAGGGTGGTAGGGTGGTGCTAGGGTGAGCTGTAGCTCATTGGGTGTTGGGGCATCCATTCAGTTGACTACTGAAGAATCTAGGGCATTGGAGCATCCATCCAGTGGGAGCTGGAGAAGAATGATTTTCTAGATTCTAGGAAGTTGGAGCTTTATTTTCAATTGGAGTTGAAAAGAATTATTAGAAAAGCATTAGGTGGTTTTTGTCCCGGAGTGGGTTTCCACCTTAAAACATGTGTGCATTTGTGTTCCTCTTGTTTGCTGCTATCATTGTACAAACACTGATAATAATTGAATATTAACTAATGCTCTAATTGAAAGAAATATTGATTCACCCCCCCTCTCAGTATTTCCAAAAAAAAGGTCCACAAACAACCATTTTTTCACCTTTCTGCCACTGTTTCTGAGCAGGTGTTGGCCCCTGGGTTTCTTCCCCTTTTCCACTTTTTGACAAGTTTCTAGAGATCACCTTGAAAAAAATCAAGTATATTTGGAACGTATACATCCATATCTTTCCAACGGGCCATCACGGAGCCTTTTTTGACATTGAGAAGGCCTCCAAGACCTTGCTGCAAAAAGGCCTTTTTTTGGTGTTGCGCGCTTGGAAATTTTGCAAAAACAGAGATAGATTTATGCATTCCTATGTGAGGACAAGGAAAATGTGAGTTAGGAAAGTTCTATCATGTATTCCAGAGCCTAAAAGTTAATATTTTTGCTATTTTGTTCCAAAAGGGATATTTTAAAGAGATATTTTGTTCTTTGGACCATGTAAGGCCTGAAGCACAATTTTAGATATTTTTCTTTGGCCAATAGCCTTCTAGCTATTGTAGTGAGATTTTTTTGCTCTAGGCTCATATTAAACATGAGGATTCATTGTAATAGGAGGAAAAATTTGACATGTTAAGATCCATACATATTTTCACGAGCTTGGAGAAAATATTGGTTTTATAAAGTGGATGAATGTCTTGCTTGTCTTGATGGTGGAGGAGCATTGTGTGCAGGATTCCATAGCTTGGTGAATGGTGATGTTTCTATGATTTGTTTATGTATTCTTGTTTTCATTAATGTTTCATTCTTCTTGTTTGTTGTAGATCAGAAAACTATGGGTTGAGATATGCTCATGGAAGCACCTTAAACCTCCTGTTTATTATAGCTTTGATGTTTTCTTCTTCTTGGTCATTATAAGGAATTCTTAACTGCTCCTTAGTTCTACCAATAACTTGTTATTTGTTTCATTAATGGTCACTATGTTAGCTGTCAAATCTGATTTAAGGTATGCCCTCCTTATTTGAAGTTCTCAAAACTCTATTTCTAAAATCTTTCTATGAAATACCGATTGATTAGGTTAAGTCAAAGAGGTCTCATTCGATCTTGCCCTTTTTCCATGCTTACCAGCTTGTTTCAGAGTTCTCGATAGTTTGATATGTGTTGTTTAGGAGTTCTCTCTTCATATATTAAGTTATTTTTTTATCTTATATGTTTTCCCAACAACTGAAGGTGAATTTCTAGAGTTAGGAGTTCTTATGCTTCTATGTCTCACCTAAATGTTTATCTTTCATGTTTATCAGTTTGAGTATTGTTCATAGAAATTAATCGTTTTCCCTACCCCATGAGTATTTTCTTTCAAACTATATATGTTTAAGACTTCTTCATTTTTCACAAACTTAATGCTCATTTCACCTCATACCTCACCCAAAGGATCCATTGACCTTGCTAAATCAGCCCTGCAGCACACCTTGTCCATCACTTAGACATCCTTGAATTTATCTGACCTCATAGCCCTGTTGATTTGATGAAATCTCTTCCTATTTGTCCTACTTGATCATTTTTACCTCAAAACCAAAACAAACCAAAATATACTTAACAACTAGCCTAAAATAAAACATACAAAGTGAACAAGTTCACATCCTTCACACCATAGAGAGAGCTCTCTCTGTGTCCAGGAAGGCTAAGTCCTAGGACTCCAAAGATTGGTCTGATGTTACCCTGCCATTTGGTTTACCAATCTGCCAAATTACAGGACACTAACAGGACAGGTAAATGGCATCCACTCAACACACCTCAAGAATTTATGGAAATTATACTCATCGGGCTTTCCAACGAGCCATCACAGAGCCAAATCTAGTTACGGGAAGGGGTCCAAAACTCAGCTGCAAGAGACCCTATTTTTTGTTGAAGTGGCACTATACACAGAGGCTGCCTAGTGTGTTTTGGACCAAAAGTCAACAAAACACACTCATTTATTGCAAATAGATATTTTTGAGTTTTCTGAGGCAAATTAAGCTAGAATTAGGTGCAAATAGTTATTTAAGCATTTATTTCTTGGGATATTATGTGCCTTGCGCCTTGCATGGTCTCTTGGCCATAAATGATATTTATGACTATATTTGACATTTTCATACCACATTTAGAGTTTTAATCCTCATTTATCCATAAATATAGCATGAGGCCCCTATGTATTTTGTTTGCATTTGATGAGCTTGAAGAGCAATATACATGGTTTCATGAGCTTGGAGAAGAAATTGGATTTGTGAAGTGGATGAATGGCTTGCTTGGCTTTATGATAGAGAAGCTTGTTTGCAGGATTCCATAGCTTGGTGAGGGGTGATGTCTTCCTAATTTTTCTATTGTTTCCTTTGTTACCATTATGTTTCATGTTTCTTGGCTGCTATTAAACAAAAAATTATAGGTTGAGACATGTTCTTTGAGGCACCTTAGGCCTCCTGTTTGTTATAGCCTTTATGTTTTCTCTTTTGGCCATCTTAAGGAATTCTTTAATACTCCTTAGGTCCAAAAAAATTATTTTTTGTTTCATGTATGGTTAGTATGCTAGCTTACAAGTATGATTCATGGTATGCCCTTCTTATTTGAAGTTTTAAAAACTCAGTCTTGAAGCCTTTTTGTGAAACATTGATTGTTACGTTAAGTCACAGAGGTCTTGTTCGATCTTGCCCTTTTTCCATGCTTGCAAACTTGTTTCAAAGTTTCCAATAACTTGATATATGCTATTTAGGAGTTAGCTCTCAATAAATTGAGTTATTCTTATTGTCTTATGTGTTTTCCCAAAATCTGAAGGTGATTTTCTAAAGTTAGAAGCTCTTATGCTCTTTATGTATCACTGGAATGTTTCTCTTGGATTTGTATTGGTTTATATTATGGTTTATTGAGCTTAATGGTCTGCCCTACCTCATGGATTGTAACTTATAAACTATATATGTTTAAGACCTCTTAGTCTTTCCCAAACTTAATGTTCACTACACTTCATACATAACCTTAAGGATCCATTGACCTTGCTAAATTGGCCTTGGAACACACCCAATTTCATCATTTAGACACTCCTTACTTTCACTTGAATCCATATTCAAATGGATTTTACATACTCTCACTCCACCTCTTCCATTTGACCATCTTTCCCAACCAAAACAATCAAAAAACCCTACATCTAATAACTAGCCTAAAATCAAAACCCCAGAGCAAAAAGAACACATCCTTTGCACCCAATAGAGAGATCCCTCTCTGAGTCTAGGAAGGCTAGGTCCTTGGACTCCAAAGCTTGGTTTCATGTTACCCTATCATTTGGTCTTCCAATCTGCCAAATCATGAGACCCTAACATTCTGGCGATCATGGTGGGACATTCTGAGTTAGTGGAAATCTAAGTATCCCTTAGGACTCCAGAATCCCTTGTTAAAGAGTATCCAATGATAATTTTTCCACCTCATCACCACACTGACATTCTGGCGATCAAAGTGGGACCTTCTGAGTATATAGTTGCTTAGCAAACTCCTATAGACTCATTTAAACCTTCTATTGAGCTTAGAAAATTGATTGACAATATTTGTTGGCTCATCTGCTACCTCATCACCACACTAACATAATGGTGATCATGATGGACCTTCTAAGTTAGTGAAAAACTACGTAAACCTTAGGACTTCAGATACCCTCATAAAATCATTAAGAATGCACACTATCAGCCAAAGAGTGGACTCTATTTGTTTTATCATGCTAGAAAAATGATGACACAGTTATAGGACACTCTCACAAATGTTAAGAGACTCAGAAAACCCCAAAAATTCATTAGATTGGTTTTTTGTTAGTTGTTGGTGGTGGACCATAAACATACATCCTTAAAACAACAAAAATTATCCACCTGGCAACTCCACTAGCCTCTAGTAGGCCTATTTACTTCATTAGCACTCACTTGACTTCCTAGATTTGTTTCAGACCAACCCGAAGAAGCTTATGAACCCATTCATATACTATAGTAAATACCAAACATTAAGATAGGTCAGCCTTAAAATACAATACTAAAACTTTCAGCCTCTTTGAATTTTGAAATTTGAAATCTGGCTTCACATAGGATCAGTACCAAATCTCATCCAGGCCCAAACTCTCCCAACATAGTTGATGACCCAGAGAAGATTTTGTGGCAAACTTCTAGATCTGGAAACTTAAACACTATTAGGACCATCCATAGAACAATATTTGTACCTAAAAATCTCACAGCTTTGCAAGATCCCCAGTTTGACTTACACCATACCAGGAACCTCTTCAGAAACGGGTCTCAAACTGATATTGACAAAATTGGCGTTGAACCCTTATATTTGCACCAGAATTTGAGTAGAGAAGCCTCTCCTTCCACACCACCTAACTTTTAGCTTCTCCATCACTTCAAATATTTCCATACCAAGTCAACTCAAAATCAGTTTGTTGGTCCAAGTACTTCCACCACACCCATCCATACCACCACTATGCAAACACTCCACTTCATTCTACACCCCCTATCACAAATCAACCTCTTGTAAATCCTCCAATAGCTCCCATAATGGAAGCCTGGTATGCACCTTTGGTCTTACCACAACCCCTAATACCTTTACCAAATGACTATCAATCTAAGATCCCTCATTTCACTGGGGTTGAATCCATCACTGCGCAAAAACATGTAGATAGAATCAATGATGCTTTTGATTACATGGAGATAGAGGAAGAAACCATTAAGAGGAGAATATTTGCACAAAGCTTAGGAGGAGAGGCCAAAAAATGGTTCAAATCATTAACTCCTAATTCAATACATGACCTCCCTTCCCTCTACCAAAATTTTATAAACAAATGGGAAATCAAGAAAAACCCCCTCCAAATCCTGTCTAAATACAACAACCTTAAAATGAATATAGGGGAAAGTTTGCAAGACTATTGCACTAGGTTTAATAGTGTGTATAATTCCCTCCCGCCTCACATGAAACCCCCACAAGGCCTTGCAATGGTGAAATTCCTTGAAGGTTTTGACCCAGACATGAATTTCCAAATAAGAGAAAGAGACCCTAAAACCTTAGAAGAAATGAAAAAGGTAGCTATTAGTGCAAAAGTAAACTTGATTGAAAAAAGAGCCAGGCTGAAATCAGAAAGGAGAGTAACCTACAAGGATGAAATCGTGCCCTCAACCTCCTCTTCTGATACCAGAATAGACATCCTAATGAGGACTGTAGAGAGAATGATAAAAAAGATAAATCTAAAGGAGAGGGAACCTTCTAGAGACAATCAAAACAATTCCCAAAACCGAAACAGAACTCAAAACTTTAGAAGAGACACTCCCCAAATCAAGCAAAGGGAAAATGACCAACAAATGAGACCTCCCTTCCAACAAAACTGTGTAGATGAAGAAGGAGAAATTATGGAACCTGAAGGGAACAATGTAAACCTAATAAGCTCTGATAATGAAAATGAAGATTTTCTCACAGAAGAAGAATAAGGTATTTTTGTCTTTGATCAAACTCAAACAGATGGTGAAAACTATGAAGATTACCAATTAGGACTGGAAAATGCGATTATGGAATTCCACAGGCATTATGACCTCAGGAATAAGAGAAACCAACAAGCCTCTAAGAAACACCCAATTGATATTGTTGCTAATAAAACTCCAGAAAATAGTTATAAGAGAACATCAGAAAATATAAATAGCATAACTAAGAAAACTGACCCAAACAAGGAAAAAAATCAGCTAGCAGAGTAGTGACACAAGCTGTCCTAGTACCACCTCTAGTGGCACTAAAAAATTCCTGTTATCTAGAAACCCTGATCAAAATCTGCAAATCAAAATTATTGAGAAGGTTGTAGTAGACAAAACTGATGTAAGTATGTCTAAGGCCCAAGTCCCTTTCAGCTTTGAAGGGGAGATTGCTGTAATTAAGATAACCATGCCTTTGACTGAACTAGTGATGCAAGGAGTGTATAAATCCCAAGTTCTGAAGGTGTTAAACATAGGAAATGATACTGACACACTAAATTTAACTAATGATGGTCCTGAATTATTATTTGGAACAAAGGTTGAAGGAAATTATCAATAAAGAGTCGTCCCTCCTTTCTATATTAGTTTAAACATACATGACAAAATATTACACAATATTATGTTGGACTCTGGAGCCTCACACAACCTCATGCCTAAAGTTGTGATGGAAAGTTTTGGCTTGGAAATCACTAAACCCTACAAATACTTGTACTCATTTGATTCAAGTAGAGTTAAGTGTTTGGGCCGAATCAAATATCTTTGTGTTAATTTAGCACAGATTCCAACTAAAATTCTTATCATGGACATAGTAGTGGCAGACATTCCCCCTAAATATGGCATGATTTTGTCCAGATCTTGGGGAGCCAAACTTCAGGGAAACCTTCAACTAGATATGTCCCATGCTACTATCCCTATTTTCAACTAGAAAAGAAATCTTTACTGAGAGTCACACATGACGTATACAGTGAGTAACTTGGATAGGCCAAACAACACCATTGTCTATTCTATTCATTCAAACTTGGATTCATTCATATTATATAATGAAAATGACATTAATGATCAAGTGAGTGAAAATAGCAAAGATATAGGGCCACCAGAACAACCAAGCATACCCTCAACTGAAGAACATACCATCCCAAACTCTAGCAGCCCTGAACCACAACAAAGTGGTGAAATAGAAAAACTGTGGAACACGACCTTTGATGGATCTTGTGGCAAGGCTGGATCAGGGACTAGTGTCTGGATATATAACACCAATGAGGGCCATTATTACAAACTATATTTTCAGTGTACTAATAACATTGCAGAGTATGAGGCTCTCCTTCTTGGCCTACACCTGTTCAAAGACTTAGGAGCTAAGAAATTATCTACTCAAGGGGATTTAGAACTAATCATTAAACAAATCAGAGGTGAGTATTCAACTAAGAATTTAAGATTAAGAGAGTATAGAAATTCAGCTTTGGATCTCCTCAAAACCTTTGAGAAATATAAACTAGTTTACATTCCTAGAGCTCAAAATGATCTTGAAAATGAACTTGCTTTTGCTGCTAGCAACTGTCAAATACCACTTGCAAGTGAATAATACACTGTTAAAGTAAAAAACTGGCCTACAATGCTTGATAACATTGACTACTAGCATGTGTTTGAGGGTGATGAAAAAATTGATGATTTTTTGCAATCTAGAAATGAATTTACATTGACCAAACCAAGTTTAGGAAATAAGGAAGATGTTTCTACAAAAGAAAAGACCTTGGAAACAGAGCTGCTACCTTTTGTTGATATAAACCTGCTTACACATCCTAGCGAGGTAGAAATGTTTGAGGATCCAGACCGAAGGGACCTTGAGGTTTTAGAGTGCAATTATGATACCTTACCAAGAGGACTGACACCATTAGAAGAAATTTTTGACTTTAATGATGTAGCTAAGAAACCAACAATGGAAGCCACAGAAAATAATGTAGAGGAATTTAACCTTGGGTGCCTAAGGGAACCAAAAATGATCAAACTCTCCAGAACTCTTCCTCCTCACATAAAGAAAAAATAGATTGAGCTTTTCCAAGAATTTAGAGATGTTTTTGCGTGGGGATATGAGGATTTAAAATCATATGACACAAGCATTATTCAACATAAAATCCCTCTTAAAGAAAATTAGAAACCCTTCAAACAAAAATTAAGAAGAATCAACCCTATTCTTGTACCTTTAGTTGAGAAGGAAATCATAAGGATGTATGATGTTGGGATCATAGTTTCCCTTAGATACTCAGAGTGGGTTTCAAACCCTGTATCAGTTAGAAAGAAGATCAGGGAGATCAGGCTTTGCAATGACTTTAGAAATCGGAACAGAGCCTTCTTAAAGGATAACTACCCATTGCCTAAGATGGATCACATTCTTCAAATGGTGGTTGGTTCTAAGAGGATCTCCTTACTTGATGGTTTTTCTAGCTACAACCAAGTATTAGTGTTCCCAAGTGATCAACACAAAACTACTTTCACACCCCTTGGGGTACATTCATGTATGTTAAAATCCCATTCATATTAATGAATGTTGGGGCCACTTTCCAAAGGGCCATAGATATAGCTTTTTCCGAAGGCATGGGCTACTTCATAGTCATTCGCCTTGATGACATCAATGTTTACTCTAAGGCTGATGAAGAACACTTAATCCACTCAAGGAAAGTTTTTGAAAATTGTAGAAAATATAGACATACCTTGAATCCTAAGAAAAAAAAATTTAGTCTCTAGGAACGAAAAATCCTTGGTCACATCATCTCATAAGAAGGAATAAAAATATACCCCAAAAGGATTGAGGGCATATTACAAATCAGCCATCTTAGAAATATTAAAGAGCCACAATCTTTCATCGAGAAGATAAACTTTCTAAGAAGATTCATCCCTAATCTTGCTGAACTTTTGAGGAACATTACAAACATGCTTGAAAAAGAGATAGGGGTTAAATGGACCTTAGAATACATACAATCCTTTGATCAGGTCAAATTAGCCCTTACTCAAACACTGGTTCTGATCAATCCCGATTTTACCAAAGACTTCTACATTTTCTCATTTGCCTCTGAACATACCATTGCTGCAGTATTACTGCAAAAGAACACAATGGGAAAAGAACAACCCATAGCATTTTTTAGCAAGGCCCTTAGAGATGCTCCTTTAAAATAGAAAATCACAGAGAAACAAGCCTTTTCCTTGATCAAAGAATTGAAAGACTTTAGATTATATATCCTACATTCTCATGTCATTGCTTTTGTCCCACACTCGGTTGTCAAGGACATTTTAAATCAAGACACTGATGGTAAAGAGGAAAGTGGATTTCCATTATATTAGAATATGACATAGAAATTAGGCC
Organism: Pinus albicaulis; assembly: GCA_034641835.2. Classification (NCBI taxonomy): domain Eukaryota; kingdom Viridiplantae; phylum Streptophyta; class Pinopsida; order Pinales; family Pinaceae; genus Pinus; species Pinus albicaulis. Next base: position 1,400,115,686 of record CM076577.1, read on the forward strand.
CACCAGACTAGTTAAAGGACAAGGACTTGCAAAGCTTATGGCTGAGTCAAATTTCAAGGTTTTAGATATGAACATGATTGATGTTTAGAAGAAGAATTCCTTTCTCCCCATAATTAAGAAGCCTTTCTGAATTCATCTTGATATGTTGATATTATCTATGTGTAGAAATTTGAATAATAAATCACTTATTCACCGAGATTATCCTGGTCACACACTATTTGAGCTTCATGCATAACACATAATCTCTTCTACCATTGATCATCAACATGCGGAATTAAAAATAACAAGCGGTATTGAAAACATTCATATGCACACATAGAATTCAACACATATAAACACAGTATGTATACCGGGGAAAGCTTACAGCTGAAAACCCCCAACTATCTGTATATTATAATGATCAAGAACATGTAAAAATCATAGTACAAATCTCTCACAGCTCTCAGCACTATCTCACATGCTACACACAAACTAGCATGGAAGATGAACAAGTCATAGGTTCAAATCTCCTCCACAAGTCTGCCTACCTCTATTGCACAATCCAAGATGAGAATGAATTGGAATGAATGAGATCCAAGTTCAATTCCCACTAGCTCCAACTGCGCAATCCTCAAACTGGCTCTTTCACCTATCTCTTCCACTGGTCTTCACTGAACTGTCCATGCACTGGTGTTAACTGATGTGTTCTTTAGTTGAATAATGAGTTAATAATTAGTGAATTAATTAATAATCAATTCACACCACTCATCTCTAGTGTATTAGCCAGTTAAACTAAATACAACTAGTTCAACTAAGTTAAACCGAACACAACTCCATCAACTCCTCAATCAACTCCACCAAAACTCTACCACATGAGTCTAACTGAAGTCAACCATGCATTAGCTCAACCAAACCCCTAGGAATATCGTAATTCCTTTTTCAACTGCATGGGCCACATCCATAGCTCAAACTAAAGTGTGCCAAGAGGATAAGATAATGTTTATAGTCCAAATATTATTAAGAGCTAATAATATTCGACTGTTCTATTTTTAGCCTGGCAGTCTAAAAATAGAAACCACCCAATGTCTAAAAATAGAGGCCCATCTATTTTTACCAACTCGACCAATCATCCAATAATAGCAACCTGCAACTCCTAGACCATGCTCCATATGTCTAAAAATAGACTTTGCGCCAAAAATAGCCTGGGGGCCCACTTAGTGAAGGCGACTTCATTTCACTAAGCTCCATCATCTTGTTGCATTTTCAACACTCCCTCTCAACAAGATATGCATTATCTGTAACCCTTATCCTGCCTCTGTGGAACTCGAATTTTCTCCTGGTGAGCGCCTTCGTCGAGATATCAGCATCCTGATCCTCTGTGGGAATATGTGAAAGTAACATGATTCTCCGCTGCACACAATCTATGATATTATGGTACCTGATGTCGATGTGTTTGGATATATCATGAAATACTGGATTAGTTGAGAGCTTGATTCAGCTCTAGTTATCACAATAAATCACAGTAGGCTCCAAGTGTGACCCGAACAACCCAACCAGGATCTTCCTCATCCATATAGCCTCGCATGTAGCCAAGCTTGCTGCCATGTAGTCGGCCTCCGCGGAACTAAGTGCTACGGATCTCTGCTTCCTGCTGTACCAAGAAACTGCTGTCAACCCGATACTGAAGATCCCTCCAGATGTGCTCTTTCTGTCCATTGGGCTCCCTGCCCAATCTGCATCCGTGAAGCTAGAAAGCATCACCTCATCCTCCTATCTGTACCACAATCCATATCTCGATGTGCCACTGAGATAACGCAATAAATTCTTTCCTTCCTTCCAGAAGAGCTTGGTAGGCTTAACCATAGCTTGCGAAAGCTGGTTAATAGCATAGCATATATCGGGTCATGTATTGACCAGATACATAAGCGACCCCACCAACTGTCGATAGACAGTGGCATCCACTACCTCCGCTGAAGTAGCATCCTCCTTCCTCCAACCTCTAGGAAGAGGAGTATCAACAGGCTTGTAGCCATGCATATTGAACTTCTCCAGAATCTCCCAGGCATACTTGCCCTGAGAAACAAATAGTCCACCACTGCGCTGCCAAGTCTCCAATCCCAGGAAATAATGAAGGAGGCCCAAGTCCTTCATCTCAAACTCTCTAGCAAGATCCTCCTTGCATGAAAGTATCAACAACTCATCACCTGTCAAAATCATATCATCTACATATAGTACAATGATCAGCAACTTCCCCTCCACCACAATCTGGTACAGGTTAGGATCCACCTCACTCTTGGAGAATCCAAGTCAAGTGAAGTAACTGTCTATCTGAGTGTACCAAGCACGAGGTGCTTGCTTCAACCCATACAGTGCTCTCTTGAGTCTACACACATGTGACTCACTGCTGAAGATCTCGAAACCTTCGGGCTGCTCTATGTACACTTCCTCCTCAATGACTCCATTGAGGAACGCAGTCTTCACATCCATCTGATGGATGTGCCATCCCATTTGCACTGAGAGAGCAAGAATTGCCCGTATGGAAGAATACCTTGCAACAGGTGAAAAGGTATCCTCATACTCGATACCCTCAATCTGAGAGAAGCCTTGGGAAAAAAATATTTCCTTGTACTTCTCCACACTCCCGTCAGCCGCCTGCTTCACTTTGTAGTTCCATCTCGAACCCACCACTAATTTCCCTTCTGGTCTTGGGAAAATCTCACATGCACTATTTCTGACAATCGAATCATACTCTTCCACCATGGCATCTACCCATGCGGGGTCCTCCACATCTTCCTCGAAAGAGGATGGCTCTGTCATGACACATTTTCTCACAAGAGCCATGTATCTAGTGTACCGATCCGGTGACTGTCTCTGTCTGCGCTGTGCTGTAGGTGGTCCTAAAACCTTCTCTGCATCTTGAGCCAGTTGCTCAGCTTCTGTAGTGTGCTTGCACCCTCTTATGGTTGGCACTGCATGAGTGGTCTCTTCCACTCCATGAACCTTATCTTATGGCTGATCCACATCCTGAGACTCATCCTTAGGAGCTAATAGCTCCTCCTCTGCATGCAAGTGTGGCTCCCTCTCAAGAAAACACTGCATGGCTTTCTCCTCTTGAAATTTGATATCCCGTCGCACAACAGTCTTGCGACTGTCTGGAAAATACACTCGATAGTTGTGGGGCGTATCAATGTACCCCAAAAATATCCCAACCTCTGCGGTCAGCTCCAGCTTCTTTCTAGCATCCTTTGTGACATGCACGTACACAGGTGAACCAAAAATCCTCAAATGGGAAATATCAGGCCTCTTACCAGAAAACGCCTCCTCGGGTGTACTCATGCCAAGTATCTTGTGAGGACAACGGTTCTACACATATACTGCAGTATTGCATGCCTCCGCCCACAATTGAAGGGGTAGGCCCTGATCATGCAACATCGCCCATGAAGCACCCACGATCGTTCTATTCTTCCACTCAGCAACCCCGTTCTGCTGTGGGTTATGGGGAGCTATAAGCTCTCTTCGAATCCCTTATGCGCTGCAAAAGACCTTGAATTCCCCATAGATGAATTCACCACCATTGTCGCTCCTAAGAGCCTTTACCTTCTTCCCCGATTCATTCTCGACCAGTGCTTCGAACTCACAAAACTTAGAGTATGTCTCACTCTTCTTCTACATGAAGAAGATCCAGCACTTTCAAGAGAAATCATCAACAAATATCACATAGTACTTGTGCTTTTCTGTCGAAGCTACTAAGAAAGGACCACACACGTCTGTGTGAACTCTCTCAAGGATCGTCGTGGCGCGACTATCCTTCTAGTGAAAGGTGGATTTCACAAATTTTCCTAAGGTACATCCCTTGCACTGATCTGACTGCACAAGTGTACCCTTAGGAAGCTCAGTAGAAATCTGCTGCAGTATCTTCAAAGCTCCATGGTGAAGGTGACCCAACCTCCGGTGCCACAACTCGCCATCATCCCGGCTCACCACTTCTCCCACCTTGCATGCCATTGCTGTGCAGCCATCTACTTGCAACTGATAAAGGTTCTTGACTTGAACCCCTATCTTCTGAGTTTCTCCAGTTGCCTTACTGCGCAGGAAGGATTTTCCTTTGCTGAAGACCACATCATACCCCTTGTCTTCCAACATCGCCATAGAGATAAAATTATTCTTCAATCCTGGAACATGCATCACATCCTTCAATACGAAGGGTTTACCAGACTCCCTCTCAAAGGAAATGGTACCGATACCGGTCGCACTGTATCTACCATCATCGCCCATCTCGATGTGCACTCCAAGATATTTCTCATCCAGATTAGAAAACAAATCTTGATCTCTCATCATGTGAATAGACGCACCACTGTCCAAGAACCATACTGATCCCATCACACTTGATACCAAGCATGCGATCAGTGAAAAATTTAGCTCAAACTGCGAGGCCAAGGCCTCTCCTACTGCAAATCCACCAGCCTTCTTGTTTTTCTTCTTCTGCGGACAATTTGTGGCATAATGTCCGTGTTGGTGACAGTGAAAGCACTTCACCTTGGACATGTCTTGCTGCTTCTTGCCTTTTGCACCGGATTGAGAAGCTTTCTTCTTCCCCTTCTTTGCTTTGGCAGCCAAAGCGTAGTTTTCTTCATCAGTTTCCTTTGATTAAGATCTGTCCCTGGTATTCCTCTTTATCTCCTCTTGCATGAGATCTGACCACAGTCACTCCCGTCCTGGCTATTTCTCCCGACCATTGACAGAGTCCTGATAGGAATGAAAACTCTTCGGAAGACCAAGGAGAGCCAGGTCCACCAAGTCCTCCTCATCGACAGTCACCCCTACACTTCCCATCTCATCCCTGCATTGGGTGAACTTCGTGAGGTACTTGGGTATGCTGTCACCTTTCTCCATTTTAATGTTCCTGAGTTTATCCTTGAGAGCCAACTTCCTATGGTCACTCTTGCTCTAGAATAGATCTGTCAGCGCTTTCCACATCAAATATGGAGAAGCTTTTCCATGCAGGCTGGATACAATGTGATCCTTTATGCCCTCCAACAGAATCCTTCGACATTTCGCCATCTTCTTTTGCCAAGCCTCAACTTGAGCAGCATCAGCAGGCTTTGGAATTTCTTTCTCAATGAACTCCAACAACCCATTGTCATCTAACACCGCCTCCATCCGGTCCTTCCATGCAATGTAATTTGAGCTGCCTTCAACAGCATACTCCAGTCGCAATCCGTTGAAAGACATTTAAGCTACAACACTAAGAAAACAATTCTGCAAATTCGAATTCCAACAGCTGATAACTAAACCGCTTCCGATCTACACTTGAGAACAAATTATTTCTAGCACAGAGATCAACTGTAGGGGAATTTACTGGATATATCACCTTTCAAAGGAAAGGATGGATTTAGTGGATACCTAGCCCGCTTACAGACTTTGTCTACCGAAATAAAATTGTAATCATCGTAGTAGATCTGATGATCAATCTTTGCTCTGATACCATGTAGAAATTTGAATAATAAATCACTTATTCACCGAGATTATCCTGGTCACACACTATTTGAGCTTCATGCATAACACATAATCTCTTCTACCATTGATCATCAACATGCGGAATTAAAAACAACAAGTGGTATTGAAAACATTCACATGCGCACATAGAATTCAACACATATAAACACAATATGTATACTGGGGAAACCTTACAGTTGAAAACCCCCAACTATCTGTGTATTATAATGAAAGAGAACATGTAACAATACATAGCACAAAGCTCTCACATTTCTCAGCACTATCTCACATGCTACACACAAACTAGCACGGAAGATGAACAAGTCACAAGTTCAAATCTCCTCCACAAGTCTGCCTGCCTCTACTGCGCAATCCAAGATGAGAATGAATTGGAATGAATGAGATCCAGGTTCAATTCCCACTAGCTCAAACTACACAATCCTCATTGACAATCTCCTCCAATGCTTGTGCAAATATCATGCACAACTAATGTCACAACTGATAGCAAACCGGCTCTTTCACCTATCTCTTCCACTGGTCTTCACTGAACTGTCCATGCATTGGTGTTAACTGATGTCTTCTTTAGTTGAATAATGAGTTAAAAATTAGTGAATTAATTAATAATTAATTCACGCCACTCATCTCTAGTGTATTATCCAGTTAAACTAAATACAACTAATTCAACTAAGTTAAACCGAACACAACTCCATCAACTCCTCAATCAACTCCACCAAAACTCCGCCACATGAGTCTAACTGAATTCAACCATGCATTAGCTCAACCAAACCCCTAGGAATAGCGTAATTCCTTTTTCAACTACATGGGCCACATCCGTAGCTCAAACTGAAGTGCGCCAAGAGGATAAGATAATGTTTATAGTCCAAATATTATTAAGAGCTAATAATATTCGACTGTTCTATTTTTAGCCTGGCAGTCTAAAAATAGAAACCGCCCAATGTCTAAAAATAGAGGTCCATCTATTTTTACCAACTCGACCAATCATCCAAGAATAGCAACCTGTAACTCCTAGACCATGCTCCATATGTCTAAAAATAGACATAGTCTAAAAATAGACTTTGCGCCAAAAATAACCTGCGGGCCCACTTAGTGAAGACGACTTCATTTCACTAAGCTCCATCATCTTGTTGCATTTTCAACACTATGTGCTTTTTCATATTAATGCTCCCCCTACATTATCAAAGACAAAAGCTAGATTCTTAAAACAAAATGTTTTGAAGTTCTGTATTTTAGATGGGGTATTATATTGGAAGAATCTTGCTGGTATACTACTTAAATGTTTGCTTGAGAATGATGCAGGTAAGATCATTCATGGACTGCATGAAGGAGAGTGTGGATGTCATTATTATTGGAAAACCATAGCCAAAAAAATCCTTAGAGCTGGTTACTGTTAGCCCACCCTTTTCCTTGATACCCACAAACTAGTCATGAATTTCCATTAATGTCAAATCTTTGATGGCAAGAGAAAACTCTTACCTTTACCTTTACATCCCGTTACCGTTGAAGCTCCTTTTCAACAATGGGGTTTAGAATTCATTGGAGAAATTCACCCCACCTCATCTACAAAACATAAGTGGATCCTCACCACCACTGATTATTTTACCAAGTGGATAGAAGCCACCCCCTTCAGAAATTCCATTGATTCAGTCATTATCAAATTTATCGAAACAAACATCCTGTCTAGATTTGTTTTCCCAAGAAATATCATCACAGATAATGCTGCTGCCTTTTCATCCAAAAATATGATTGAATTTTTTCATAAATACCACATCACACTAGGTCATTCCATAGCTTATTACCCTCAGGGTAATGGGCTAGTTGAATATTCTAACAAAATCTTAGTAAATATCATCAAGAAGCTCCTAGAACAAAATCAAAGGGCATGACATGGGAAGCTTATACATGCACTATGGGTTGATAAAATAGCCACCAAGAAATCAATCGGTATGTTTCCCTATCAACTAGTATATGGCATGGATGCTATTTTTCCAACGTATTTGGGAGTTCCAGTGGTAAGAATTCTCCAAGAGGTACAATTAGAAGAAAATGACATGCAAATAAGGCTGAACCAAACCATTCATTTACAGTCGAAAAGGGAAGAAGTGTATGACAAAACTCAAGCAATACAGGAAATCATAAAGAAAATCTTTGATAGAAGAACCAAATCTAATAATTTCCACATTGGAGACACTGTACTAAAGTGGGATTCTAGGAGGGAAGACAAAGGTAAAGATGGTAAATTTGAGAATTTGTGGAAGGCACCTTACCTTATTCAGTCAGTTAGAGGCCATAATGCTTTATTTTTACAAGGACTTAATGGAGAAATTTTTTTTGGAGGTCCTGTAAATGGCAGGATGCTCAAGCACTATTTCTGCCAAGAGTCCTAGAGTCTTAGTTGGAATTTCTCATTCATTGTACATACCAATGTTTGATGAAAATATATTGAGCAAAATCACTAAAAAATACAAAACAAAAAAATGGAAAAGAGGGCAGATTTGGAAAGAGGTAGAGCCCCATACCCAAAAAATAGAAGTACTGAAAGTGTGTAAGTCTAAGTACCACTACTAGTTCTTAAAGGAGTCTTGTTTGTGTCATCTAGCCTAATCATCGCTGAAGTATGTTTTAAATTTATTGTTGATAAGTTAGTGAAATATGGTGGGTCAAATTATTCAAGCTTGAGTTTTCAAAAGATAGATTAGGTAGAAAGATACTGGTTCCACATGCCTAAAATAGAACCAAAGAGAAAAATAGGGATAAGTATAAAACAATGTATCCTAGCCCTGATTTTTCTAGTCTTGTTTTGTACAAAAATAACATTTGTGTGAAGCTTGTTTTTATGCCACAAACTCATGATAAATTAGATTGTATAATCCTGATTTAGCCATGTTTTCAATTTCATGTATATAGCCTAGTGAATAAATCCTGTCAAACAGTTTAATCTTGACAGTTGAATAGTATAGGAAGAGAATCAAAGGAGTTCATTAGCCTAACCTGAGCTCCAATAAGACATAAGGTAGAAGTATATAGTTTATTTTTCTTTCAAAAAACAAAAAATGTCAAGGTTGCATCCAAATGCACCTAAAGAAGAAAAAAAAATGTTAGATATGTAGGTTGGGTAGGTAGAGAAGGATTTGAGCTAATCATGTCTTTCAGATTATTGAGATCATAAGCTTTAAGCAAGCATCAACAAGAGAAAGATGTAAAAATATGCCCAATGGATGAGGCACTAGTCTTCATAAATCTAGAAATCTAACGTTCTTGACACCTCCTTAAAAGGAGTTGCCCTCCCCAAATGGAGCCACTGTTAGTCATCAGTAATTTTTTCCTTCATAGATGACTAAATGATTTCCCTATATTTCTAGAAACAAATTTCTTGAACATTGTGAGTTCTACAAATCTCACTACCTTCATCATCCTTAAAAACAATTTTTCCCTATTTCATCTTTCCATCATGTCTAGCATTGTTTAGCAGTCCCAGAAAACCCATTAGTGGCTTATGTCACTTTTCCTGTCTATATGCTTTAACCTTTGGCCCAAATCCTCTTTTTTTTTGCCTAAAAAATCCCCCATTTCTACCTAAACCCACCAATCAAAAATATTTGTTGTGTCTCCTGAAGTACTCTCAAACACTGATAGTCTCAAAATATCTCTGTAGACTCTTTAGCTAAATCAAGTACACTGGATTTTGGATCTTCAATACATCAGTTTATCATAAACTCTATCCTACACTTGATGATCCCAAATTCTAGGTCTCAATCCAAAAACCAAGTCTAAGAAAGCCTCCACTAGGTCACCTAGGGTTTCACAAAGTCATAGGGTGGATTTGGTGCCCTACAAACTCTGTTTTTCTGTATCAAGGAACTACATTCAAAGAAGAAAGGGACAGGTGATCTTGTCCAAACTAAACAAAAATGTTATTCAAGGAAGATCTTTGGCCTAAAGCATGAATTTGGCAAAGGGACAGCTGCCCTTGCTCACATTTCTGCAATAGGATCAAATGGCCATTAGCCTCACATAAGGTAAGGTAATGAGAAAATCATCACAAGAAGACCATTCATAGCAAGAAGAAAGCAGCAGCATGCATATTTGAAAAGAATCGGGGTTTATGATTGTTTTGGAAAAACAAGTAAAATCAGTCCAAAAGCTACAAAAGCAAGGGCCAACTCTAGTCTTTCAAAATTCTCGTTAAAGACTTTTAGAAATAACAAATGAGTTTTGAGAATTTCTTGAGCACTTAGAAGAGAACACTAGTTAACTTTTTCTAAGCAGCCCTAAAACCTAGGAGTTTGGGAAAGTTGAAAAACTGGTCAAAGAGTGATTAAAAAAACCTCCTTCATAATAGCAGAGGGTTTCAAAATTTCCTCTATGGTTTGGAAAAGAGGCACTAACTCCACCTCATAAAAAGATAAAATTAGAGAGCCAAAGGGATCAAAGGAAGCAAACATAAAAACCACTACTCCACTACACCAAAGGAAGAATCACGATGAAGGGTATCAACAAAAGAGATAGAAATATTAGTTCAAGGTTTGTCTCCTCAAAGAAAGGATGTAAACATTTTTAAAGGGCCAGGGAGGCAAGCATAAGGGAAGAAATTGCAAAAGGAGGCAACTCTAACAAACATGGGTCATTATTGATAAAATAAGTTGTCCAAGTTCAAAAGAGACAATGATCAAAGGGAACAAGTGGTGTAGGCACTTGCAAGAACATAAGTGGCCAAAAAAAGAACAAAAATGGTTTAGAAAGCTCAACTCACTCACTAACACACATCATTTTCAAGCTAGGAACAAAAAAGTAGCTAGTTTAAGAGAAATAAAGCCTTCAAATGTTTTTTTCCATCAACAGCGTATTCTGCAAGAGATAAATTAATCCGAGTAACACTTCTGCAGGAAGGGTTACCTACAAGAAAATTGGTGAGGATAAACAGACCAAGTGTTTTTCACAATTTTTTCCTACATAAATACAAAAGGGGCTATTGATGCCTGATATTATGGTTTTTATGCTAAGAGGTTGTTCACTGTTTTAGAGAGGAAACCTGACAAAATGTTAGTAAAAGGAAATACGTCAAAATATCACAAAATATGCTATTTTGCAAGTGTTAAATATACTAAAGAGGTTTCATTGTCCAAAGTGGTTTGAGGGAACCTGCTTAAACTTGATGAAGGGTTTGTGAGCACAAGAGAGACATCAAGCTACTCTTGCAAAAGAAAAAGCCATTTTTATATCAAACTGACACCTACAGGACTAAAGGGCCAAAAAGTACAGTGAGAAAAAGTATAGGGAAATAAACCTTATAAAGTGGTTTTATGGCATCAAATAATTTTTCAAAAAACTATAAAGCCTCATTTTATTTTTTCCCCAAGCTCATTTACCCTTGGAAAGAAAAAGAAAACCGTTGGAGAGAATTTTTTGAGGGTTTTTTTGCAAGTTCAAGAAAAGTTTCAGGTGCTACACACTAAGGCTCGCACTACGCACCTAGCCATCGGCGTTGCGTGCAAAGGAAGCAGTGATAGTGTTATTTAACATTGCGCTGCGCACAGGGAGGGCAGCTCTATGCACCTAAGCGGCCACTACACACAGGATTAGAAACCACCTTACTGTTCACACAGTTGACCTGACACTGTGCTTCGATAGGCTCGATAAGCCCTTCTTCGGCCCGAGTTGACCCGGCGCTATGCTCCGACAAGCCAACCTAAATCGACCTGAACGTACAGTCGGGCAGGCACTACGTACCAACAAAACTTGTCCAAATTTGCTAAAAAAATGTTCAAAATCAATTTTTTTTCCTCCAATTCTTCTACAAATAGTTAGATAAGGTTGGTAACTCTTTTTCCTCACTTTCTAAGTGTTGTTTTCATAATCTAGGAAGGCCTTGCTTAACCTAAGGTGACCAAACCCTAATCTCCATAAAGATCAAATATTTGACCTTTTCAAGGCAAAATTTACAAATTGGTGGTTGTCCTTAGCCTAAAGATACTCAGTGCATACAACCATCCTCCTAAACTCTGAAGTTTTCCTAGACATACTTCATTTTGCCCTCATTTGTAAACTTTTCCCTCACATCACTCATTGCCATCCTTTGACCTAAAGGCTCTCAAACAAGTTTAAAAATCCTTATGTGCCAAAACTAGTCACCATGCCAGAAGAAGAAATTCATACCAGTAGTGATGAAGGTCAGAGGCCTATCAAGCCAAAACACAAGGGAGGAAGGGTTAATAGGTTTAAACACTTGGACACCATTCAAATCACCTGCTCTCCAATGATACTTACCTTCTTTCAAGATGTTGGATGTTACTAGTTTTGTGAGAAGATTAAACAAGTCCAAAGCCACTCAGACTTGACTAAGTTGTTCATCTTCAGTTTATAAAATCACCAAGCCAGCCTAGCAGGAGTGAATTTTGAACTCTCATCTAAATCCATTGCTAAATCCACAGGAATTCCAGATATTGGTGAGATATTGTTTAAACAAAAGGAATTGGACTTGAGCTATTATGAGCCCTACCTCAAACCTAGCTGTCAACAAAGCTACAAGGTTGTCTTCCCCTTTTCCCACCTACTAGAGAGGTATACCCTCTTGATGAGGTAGATTATCAAGTACTTCACTTATGAGGGGAGGTACCCTAGGGTTTACTCTTATTACATAACGCTTCTGATGCACTTCACTAGGGTTAAATTATTGAACCTACCATACTACCTATACTGGAGCATTGATAAAATAGCTTCAGTAGTCAAGAAGAGGAGTTATGCCCACGAAAAGAAGAGCCTTTTTCACCACTACTTGGTCAAGATGATTGTTTTACACTAGCTAGAGGAGCAAGGAATCCCTTGGAAATTTTATATATCTTGTAATGGATTTTCCAATCCCCAAGCTTTCTTTCAGCAAAATTTTCCTTCCTCTTCACATCCACCTACCTCCAATCCTCCTTCATCTCCACATGTGTCTTATCCACAAATAAATTCACCTCCTATTCCTTCTCCTAATGCATCAAATGAAGGAGCTGACAATAGCCCTAATGAGGAGCAAACAAATGATGATGGAGAGGAAAAGGATAGTGAGTTAGAAACATAGATTAATGAGGAAACAGAAAAGGACAACAGTGCTAAAGGGACAAATGATGACAACAACAATAATGAGAAAGAAGATGATAAGGAAAGTGAAGAAGACAATGGGGCAGAAACATGGCCTAATAGTGAAGAAGAGGATGATGATGACATAGAGGAAGAGGATGAACATGGAAGCCATGAAGAGAAATATAATGATGAACTTGAGCAAAAAAATGATAGTGATAACACCCATAAAACAATCTCAAGTGCAGAAAGGAGTATTGATGATGAACAATATGAATACCAAGGAGATTTTGAAGAAAACAACAAATAAGACAGTCAACTAGAGAGTGCATAAGATAGCCAAGAGGAAGATGCATTTGAGCATGATAGTGATCCCAATGACACTGAAAAAAGTCCTAAAAATAATGAAGACAATGATCTTGAGGAAACAGAGGGAGAGGATGCAGGAATTGAATACCAAGTAAAGACAACTGATGATGCTGAAACAAAGTTTGAAGATGAAGGCAGTGACCACAGTAGTGGCACAAAGGAGATAGTCAGTGATGAGCAAGAAATAGTTATGACAATCATGACACTAATCAGCCTCTAAATGAAAATAAATCCAAACTGACACTGTAGAAAGTGACAGAGAAGAAGACCTCAGTGAAGGATAGAGACAACATGAGGCAAGTGAGGAGGATAGTGGTCAGTTTGAGAGCCGAGATGACAACGAAGAAAATAGTGAGGAAAGCAAGGATCATGATCAGGTTGAAGGTCAAGAAATCAGTGACCCAATGGAGCATGAATTCACTCATGAAAGCCATGATAAAGATGAAAAGGCTTGTGGCTTTATCAAGGATTAAGGCACCCTCATCACACCTCTCGCATGCACCTACCACAGAGGAAAAAGAGATGTGATTTCTGCCTCAAAAAGGAAAAGTGCCATCTATCCTCTAGCTATTAAGTACAAATACAAAGGCAAGGAAAATATGGACAAAGGTGAGCAATAGATCAAGGTAAGGAGAAGAAAAAGGATCAAGAGGACATCTCAAGGGCCTCAATTTATTGATTTAGATGGTGACAATGAGGACAAGGAGATGAACACAAAATTGCTTCTCTTGGAGAAATATGCGCAGCTTCAGGAGCAGGAAAGAGGCTTTGAGATGGCACAACATGTCATCCACTATTACAAAGAGGAGCATAAGAATTTCAAGGAGGTGAAGAGAGACATTTCCCTACAAAAGAAAATGACAAAGCATTATGCAAGGAAGAACATGCATGCTTGTGACAAACTAAGGAAGGCCCTCATGGAGCTTGAAGAACTAAAAAGAGCCAAAGTGCATGATAGCCTTAGAATTTTTTTTGAGGCTTCTCAACAGGTGTCCAAGACCTCTTGAGGGACCTCTCCACAAATTTGGAAGCAAAAGGGACAACTTTTTGTTTTTTCCAAATTTTGACCCCTCTCTCCTCAACACCCTAGGCACTACGCACAAAATTGGTGCATCCTCAACTCTCAAAGTTTAAATTTTTTACTTTCTCACATCACCAAAAATCTTCTCACTAATTTTCATATCATTTGGAGCATTTTTACCCCCTCAAAATGTCAAAAAACATCAACAATTTGACCTTTCTCCCTCATTTTCAGACCAGACACTACGCACAGAGAAGTTTTGGGATATTTGATTTTTGGATAGTTAAATGGAATCCACTTAGCACAAGTCAAGAATTTCTGGAAATTAGACTCATTATGCTTTCCAACGGGCCATCATGGAGCCAAATCTGGTGTCGAGAAGCGGTCCAAAATACAGCTGCAAGAGATCGTATTTTCTGTTGAAGTGGCACTACGCGCAGAGGCTTCCTAGTGTGTTTTGGACTAGAAGTCAACAAAACAGACTCATTTATTGCAAATAGATATTTTTGAGTTTTTGGAGGCAAATGAAGCTATAATTAGATGCAAATAGTTATTTTAAAATTTATTTCTTGGGATATTATGTGCCTTTGGCCTTGCATGGTCTCTTGGCCATAAATGATATTTATGACTATATTTGACATTTTCCTACCGCATTTAGGGTTTTAGTCCTCATTTTCTCCATAAATAGAGCATGAGGTCCCTATATATTTTGTTATCATTTGATGAGATTGAAGAGAAATATACATGGTTTCATGAGCTTGGAGAAGAAATTGGTTTTGTGAAGTGGATGAATGGCTTGCTTGGCTTGATGATGGAGAAGCTTGTTTTCAGGATTCCATAGCTCGGTGAATTGTGATGTCCTCCTATTTTTTCTATTGTTTCCTTTGTTATCATTATGTTTCATGTTTCTTAGCTGCTATTAAACAGAAAAGTATAGGTTGAGACATGTTCTTTGAGGCACCTCAGTCCTCCTGTTTGTTATAGCCTTTATGTTTTCTCTTTTGGCCATCTTAAGGAATTCTTTACTGTTCCTTAGGTCCACAATTTTTTTTTTTTTATTCATGTATGGTTAGTATGCTAGCTTACAAGTATTATTCATAGTATGCCCTGCTTATTTGAAGTTTTCAAAACCCTATCTTGAAGCCTTTCTGTGAAATATTGATTGTTAGGTTAACTCAAAGAGGTCTCATTCGATCTTGCCCTTTTTCCATGCTTGCAAACTTGTTTTGATATTCCCAATAACTTCATATATGTTGTTTAGGAGCTCCCTCTCCATAAATTGAGTTATTTATATTGTCTTATGTGTTTTCCTAAAATATGAAGGTGATTTTCTAAAGTTAGAAGCTCTTATGATGTCTATGTATCACTCGAATGTTTCTCTTGGATGTTTATTAGTTTAGATTATGGTTTATTGAGCTTAATGGTTTTCCCTAACTCATGGATTTTTACTTTTAAACTATATATGTTTAAGAACTCTTATTCATTCCCAAAATTAATGTTTACTACACTCCATACATCACCTTAAGGATCCATTAACCTTGCTAAATCCTCCCTGCAACACACTCTATTTCATCATTTAGACACTCTTGACTTTCACTTGACTCCACAGCCCAATGGATTTGACAAACTCTCACTCCACCTATTCCATTTGATCATCTCTCCCAACCAAAACAATCAACAAACCCTACACCTAATAACTTGTAATGTCCCTACTTAGCCTTAGTTAAGAGGAGGCATTAAATTTTGATTTATTTTATGTTTTATGAATAAATGAATAAAGGAGGACATGTAAAACTCGTAATAAATCAATGCACATGTGAAAAAATAAAAATTTGGGCTATGTAAATAATCACTTGTAGGTGTGAAAGAGGATTGAGCCAAAGATTGGGTCCACCTTGACTAAATCAACTGCGCTGTCTAGGTTCAATGCATCTCCAGGAGGGATTGTGTAGTTCTAGAAGGGATCCTCTAATGTGAAGAGGGGTTACTCATCAAAGTGGTTTATGGTTTTAAAAGATTTTATCATGTTATAAAAAGGAGGATAAGATACAAGAAGAGGTTGTTGATGAATTATATTTCTGAAGTATTTGTCTGCTTAGAAAAATACCATTCTTTGCTGTTCAGTGGAGGATTGTGATTGGAATTCTTGTTTAGGAGTTTCATATCTTCCCTTGAGGATCATTGGAGGATATATTTGCTAAATTTTTCCACTATCTAGTTTGAGACCAAGCTCTATCTTTCATGAGCAGCGCTGGCCCATTGAGGGTTTTGCAGCTGCTATCTTTTGTAGCAAGTGGCATTGTAGATCTGCTTAGATCTAGTTTTTTTTGAGACGCTTCCTCTATTGGAGAGTGTTCTTCAGCCTCCAAGGAGTTATATGATCTATATTTTATATCACATATGTAATTTTCATTCCATGTACTCAGTCTCCTTCACCCTTTGCGCAGTTGAGAGGGCTTTGTTATTTCAGTTTGCTATCTGTTTGGAGGAGATCTCTTGGTGTTAGGCTTGCCATCCCTTGGTAATCCATGGATTGGGTTGCTGATCCATGTATTTATAGACTTGATCTATTTCAGTAATAAAATTTATCTTAAGAAATTTCTGGGTTTTCTACAGCACAGTATATTGTAATTAAGATCTATAGCTTAATATGCAGTATTTTGATGTAATTCCAATTAGATCTTGTTCTTAAAGACTTGTAGCTTCCATATCTGTATTAGATCTGATTTTTCATCCATAGATCTGTCCTATATCTTTAATTTAATTTACAGCAGCTGAACCACCTAGAAAATAACGTTGTCTATGTATTTCTACAGTTTATTTCTAGTTGCAGCTCTCACTTCTGAAGGGATCTTGCCCTAGTTCTTTTTGTAATTAGTTGTCAAGGAAATGGACTCATTTGTAAATATGGTTTACTGATATAATACTAAAGTACTAGATTTTTGGCTGACCTCCTCTAAGCTTCAGTCAGATCTATGCAATTCTAGTAGCTGGGGTTTTCATTTTGCAGCAGTCTCTCTCTTTGGCTGATTTCTAGCTAGCCTTGTTTCTGAGAGATCTGTTTAACATACTTAAACTTATTTTTTTCTACTGAAATTGCATATATATGTCACATATATCTTTAATGAGGGGATCCCAGCCCTGATCTACATTTTCATTCCTCATATTTTCTTATACAATGCTTTCATTGAAGGCCTTGTTGAGATTCCTAAATTGGGATTATTACAAGTTCTATAGGAAGAGTCTACAGTTGGCCAGGTAGCCTCTGGTTCTCACCCTATTTTTAGAGGTGAAATATCCAGTAAATTCCTCTGTAGTCCATATCTAACATAGAATCTTGAAAATCCCGAAAAAGGGACATTACAGTGGTATCGAAGCTCCACTCTTAGCACAACCTGTGCTAGCTTTGGAGCCTTAGTCATGCTGCATTCCGAAGATGAAGATCCTTTTTCTAAGAGGGAGATGAGATAATAGAATAGAAGTCATATAAAGTATGAATATACTACTGTTGACCTTGACAAGGGTCAAGACAAGGGGAAAGGCCCTGAGTTGACTGATAAAGATAAGGAGGCAGAAGAGTTCACAAAAAATCTCTTGGGAACCATGAAAGATCTATCCAAGGAAATAAAGGAGATGAGGATAGAAAGGATAAGGGAGTCCCTTGGAAGATTCCATCAAGGAGAGAGTTCATAAATGTTTCAGTTCAGGACTGGTCCACTGGTGAGATTGCCACAATCTCCACAGATCTCACAATGCTCTACAATGCCTACCTTCTTGGCTATAGAGAGTGAAGGGCTTCAAGAGTCAACCTCTTTGGAAGGTTATTTTGTATAATATGATTCACAAAGCCAAATTTTCAAGGATAACTTTAGTTTTCAAGATTTTTTCCATCTAAAGGACTGGAGGAGACCATTGAAGCAGTATCGAGATGGAGGTTTCCTTCATGAGAGGCACCACATCATGGGAAGGTTCTTCTTGCCTAATTTTGATGGATCACCCTCTTGTTTAGCCAAAGCATGGGTGGAAAAGTTGGACATCTACTTCCAGCTGAATAAAGTTCCTGAAGCAAAAGCCATTAAGATTACTGCGTTGAATTTTGATGGAGAAGCCCACAACTGGTGGTTTCATGGAATTTCTACATTGGGGCACAACAATGTGTCCACTTATGCTGATTTCACTAGGAGACTAGTGGAAATATTTTATTAGAAGGATCCGGAGGCCCCTTTCATAATCTTGGCCAAGCTTAAGCAGACAGGAGATGTTGAAGCCTATATTTCTGAATTTTTGAGGCTGTCTGTTATGGTTCCTGATCTTTCAGCTGCAAGGAGAGTCTATATGTTCATAGATGGCTTGGAGGAACCTTTGCATTGGTTGGTCAAGTCTACCAAACCCACCACACTGCATGATACCATTGAAAGAACAAGAGATCTCTAAGATGCCTTGCCAAGAGCAAAGGCAACCCTTCCTAGCAAAGCCACTCACTCTTCTAAATGGAAGGAAGGGAAAGATGCTCCACCTAAGGAGAGCTCATAGAAAAAGCTTCTTGACAATGATCTCCGGAGGGAGTTGAGAAAGAAGAAATTTTGTTTCACTTGTCAAGAATCATGGGTGCCGGGACATAGATGTGCTGCTAGGAGAGCACATTATATTGAAGTATTCTCTGATTGTGAGGAGGAGGAAGACAATGATGGACCTAGGAGAGGTCACAACACTGGTGATGATGAGGAGGAGGATCCATCATCATCTAGGGAAGAAGAAGGAGCATTTGCTCCAACCAGTGGGACTCTTGCTTCTTTAATGGGAGTGCCAAAATATTTGACTCTTAGAGTGTAGGGTTCAGTTATGGACCAAAGAGTATCTATTCTTATTAACAGTGGGGTAACCCACAATTTTATTGATGCTCACTTTGTGCAGAGGAGAAGGATCCCTACTGATTCTTTTGATGGGTTCTTTGTTTTGGTTCTGAGGGACATAACTATGCAGTACATGCAATATGTTCCCTCACTTTCTGTGACTATGGGGACCTACACTTTGAGGGACCACTTATTTTTGGTAGACATACCAGATACCAACCTCATCTTGGGTGTCCAATGGTTGATTACTTTGGGAAAGGTCACCACTAATTGGAGGGCCTTGCAAATGGAGTGGGTGGATCTGAAGAGTGGGAAACAACAAGTTATTCAAGGCATGCACACCTACCCTTCACTTGATATCTTTACCCACACAAAAAATATGGATTTTCACAATGAGGGTAAGGATCTCATGGTTCCTTGTCTCATGTACATGAGATTGCTGCAAGGGAAATTCCTACATCATGGAAATCCTCTTGGGATGCCATTAGATTTTGTGGAGAAAGCTTCACCAAGTGCTGGAACAATGGAATAAAGAGTCACTCCACTATGGGAGGAAGAAAAGGGGAGGATCAGCCTTCCCACAAATTTTTTTGGCATGCATAAAGCCAAAGGAGCAAGCAGCAACAAGGCAAGCACCACCATAGATACATCTACAGTGTTGTCCTTGTTGAAGAGTGTAGATCCATATTGGAGGTCTCAACTCCTTGTACAGTACTCCAAAGATTTGCACACCTGGATGATCCTAGATGGTATAAAGCAAGGAGGATGCTATATGGTCCATGAAGGGGTCATCTATCATCTTGTAAAAGTATTACTTTCTCAAGCCTCAAAGCTTAAGCAAGAAATACTACAAAGGGCACATAAGGAGTTCCTTTCCATCTACATGCAATCGACAAGAATCTACTCCCTCATCTTGAAGATTTTTGATTGGGAAGGCATGGAGGAGGAGCTACATCAGAATTATGTCTAGGAGGAACTATATCAGCACTTACAAGAGTGCAAAAGTGATGTGGATATGGGGCAGTCAAAGGATCCTATGCAAGATATATTTCAGCCATCTCTTTCTTCTATCAAAAGAGGGGAAAAGCCCATGCCTAACTCTATGAGTATGGGAGGTTTGTATGGTAAGAAATCTGATCTTGTAGAGAAAGTTTATTTTTCTGATTTGGAACACTCTCTTACCATATGTATGTAGCCCATGGCTCCTACAAGGAGCAATATTACATGCAGATCTCATGACAAAGATGGGGCCAATGAAAACTCCAAAGTTGGCCAGTCCCTTGAGGTGCAAAGGGAGATTATTTTTCATGATGGGGCTTTCCAAAGGCACCTAATGAGAGTTTCACTTTCATGCAGAAAATATGTGGTGGGAGTACCACCTATCACATTCAGATCTACTCAAAACAAGGAGTGTACTACGCTGGTACCTTATGTGGGATTGTGGCCCACCTCCTCATGTGAAAATTTCCGTTTTCCATTATGTGATTTTGCTACCATACATAGATGGTATATTGGTTTTGTTTATGGGTATGTATGGGAAAAGAGTCAGTAGTGTACATGTACCACATGGGATGGGATTATATCCAGTACTTCATGATACATGTTTCAGATGTGTCATTAGTTTACCCATGTATATTTCCGTTGAGTTTTACATTCCTGAAGGGGCAGACTATGAACCTATCATGCTAGCATTGGAGGAGTAGTTTTTGATGTATTTCCTTGGTGAACACTTGCTTCATGATGAGAGATTCATTCCTGATGATGTCATCAATGGAGAAGGAGAAGAGGCACAACTCTTACCCTACCAATTTCTTGAGGACAGGCAACATTTTGAGGGGGAGGACTGTAATGTCCCTACTAAGCCTTAGCTAAGAGGAGACATTAAATTTTGATTTATTTTATGTTTTATGAATAAATAAATAAAAGAGGACATGTAAAACTCCTAATAAATCAATGCCCATGTGAAAAAAGACAAATCTGGGCTATGTTAATAATCACTTGCAGGTGTGAAAGAGGATTGAGCCAAATATTGGGTCCACCTTGACCAACTCAATTGCGTTGTCTAGGTTCAATGCATCTCCAAGAGGGATTGCGCAGTTCTAGAAGGGATCCTATAATGTGAAGAGGGGTGACTCATCAAAGAGGTTTAGGGTTTGCAAAGGTTTTCTCATGTTATAAAAAGGAGGAGAAGACACAAGAAGAGGTTCTTGATTAATTATATTTCTGAAGTATTTGTCTGCTTAAACAAATACCATTCTTTGTTGTTTAGTGGAGTATTGTGATTGGAATTCCTATTTAGGAGTTTCATCCCTTCCCTTGAGGATAATTGGAGGATTTCTTTGCTGAAGTTGGCCAGTATCTGGTTTGAGACCAAGCTCGATCTTTCATGAGAAGCACTGGCCCATTGAGGCTTTTGCAACTGCTATCTTTTGTAGCAAGTGACATTGTAGATCTGCTTAGATCTAGTTGTTTTGAGAGGCTTCCTCTATTGGAGAGTGTTATTCAGCATCCAAGGAGTTAGCTGATCTATATTTTATATTAGATCTGTACTTTTCATTCCATGTACTCAATCTCCTTCACCCTCTACGCAGTTTCTGCTTCATACTGCGTTATTTTGTGAGAGGGCTTTGTTATTTCAGTTTGCTATCAGTTTGGAGGAGATCTCTTGGTGTTAGGCTTGCCTTCCCTTGGTGATCCATGGATTTGGTTTCTGATCCATGTCTCTATAGATATGATCTATTTCAGTAATAAAATTTATCTTCAGAACTTTATGGGTTTTCTGCAGCACAATATATTGTAATGCAAATCTACAGCTTAATATGCAGTATTTTGATGTAATTCCAATTGGATATTGTTATTAAAGACTTATAGCTTCCAGATCTGTAATATATCTGATGTTTCAACCATAGATCTTTCCTAGATCTTTAATATAATGTAACATATCTAAAAAACTTGGAAAATAACGCTGTCTATGTATTTCTACAGTTTATTTCTAGTTGCAGCTCTCACTTCTGAAGGGATCTTGCCCTAGTTCTTTTTGTAATCAGTTGTAAAGGAAATGGACTCATTTGGAAATCTGGTTTACTGATATAATACTAAAGTATCAGATATTTTTCTGACCTCCTCTGAGCTTCATTCAGATCTGCGCAATTCTAGTAGCTGGGGTTTTCACTTTGCAGCAGTCTCTCTCTTTGGCTGATTTCTAGCTAGTCTTGTTTCCGGGAGATCTGTTTAACATGCTTAAACTTATTTTTTTCTCCTAAAATTGCATATAAATGTCACATAAAGCTAAAATGAGGGGATCCCAACCCTGATCTACGTTTTCATTGCTCAAATTTTCTTATACAGCATTTTCGTTGAAGGCCTTGTTGAGATTCCTGAATTGGGATTATTCCAAGTTCTATAGGCGGAGTCTAAAGTTGGCCAGGTAACCTCTGGTTCTCACCCTATTTTTAGAGGTAAAATAACCATTAAATGCCTTTTTATTCCATATCTGACATATAATCTTGAGAATCCCCAAAAAGGGACATTACATAACTAGCCTAAAATCAAAACCCTAGAGCAAAAAGAACATATCCTTTGCACCCAATATAGGGATCCCTCTACGAGTCTAGGAAGGCTAGGTCCTCAGGCTCCAAATCTTGGTTCCATGTTACCCTGTCATTTGGTTTTCCAATTTTCCAAATCAAGGGACCCTAACATTCTGGCGATCACGATGGGACCTTCTGAGTTAGTGAGAATCTAAGTATCCCTTAGGAATCTAGAATCCCTTGTTAAAGAGTATCTAGTGATAATTTTTTGACCTTATCGCCACACTAACATTATAGAAAACATGGAGGGACCTTCTGAGTATATATTTTCTTAGAAAACTCCTACAGACTCATTTAAACATTCTATTGAGCTTAGAAAATTGACTGATAGTATTTGGTGGCTCATCTGCTACCTCATCACCACACTAACACAATGGTGATCATGATGGACCTTCTGAGTTAGTGACAAACTAAGTAACCCTTAGGACTTTAGATACCCTCATCAAATCATTAAGAACACACACTATCATCCAAAGAGTAGACTCTGTTTGTTTTATCATCCTACCAAAATGATGACTCAGTTATAGCACACTCTCACAAACTTTAAGAGACTCGGAAAACCCCAAAACTCCCTTATATTGATTTTTGATCAGCTATTGGTGGTGGACCATAAACAAGCATCCTTAAAACAACAAAAAATATCCACCCGGCGAATCCACTAGCCTCCACTAGGCCTATTTACTTTTTTAGCACTCATTTAACTTCCTAGATTTGTTTCACACCAACCCTAAGAAGCTTACGAACCCATTCATATACTATAATAAATACCAAACATTAAGAGAGGTTTTTAGCCCCTTAATTTGCTCTCTTTTTTCCATTTTCCCCTTCCTAAATCATAACCATTTACCTTTTTTTTACCTCTTTTATGCACCCTCATCTTGCATCAGTCCAAGCTCGGTGACATATTTCGTATAAAATTTATTTTTCACATTTTTAATTCAACTTATCATTTATTAATTATTTATTACATGATTTCTTACATTTAATCATTATTTGTAACTTATCGATATCTCCTATGTTTATTTGGTAGTTAGAGTACTTACTGTGACTACTGATCCTAGTGCAGGATCAGATCTTGCATCATTGCCAGCACAACAAATCCTTGCATCAGATCCGAACCTCCTTGATCACCGCCTCATATTGAGCCGCTTAAGCCATGGTAGTAGAGTGATCCAAAGGCAGCCGAGACTAAATCCGTGAAGGGAAAAAGCTAGATATTAGCTACGGCAAGTTCTGCAAACTGTATAATTTTGGAGACTGAAAAGCGAAATTCTGCGTTTGGTTATGTAATCAATTAAAGGATCTATTTTGGCCTTTGGACAAAGGGCTGTATAATGTAGAATGTAAATAGAGGGAGGAAAGAGTTTTTGATAGTAGAGGAGAACAGAAACACAACCGAGAGGCGGTAGCAGGTAGTTGTATTTTGTTATCACCCAAATCTGGGCTAGACGATGCATTAATGTATGTACTTGCCTTAATGAATTAATAAAATGAGCTCCACCTCATGTTTCAAAAATTATGTTTCTATATTGAGTTGATGAATTGATTAAGGTACTGAGCAACATTTCTATTTAGAAGGGAAACACACTAGTTGGCTAAGGCCCAGCTAACCCAGCACATTTACTCCATTTCTTGTTTTCTTGTAATTTGTGTTTACATTATCAAGTGTGATTTAATCTCAAGCACATGTATTCCTGTCTGAGTGCAAGAGGATCCGTTGTGTGAAGTAGATAACTTTCATTTTCCTACAATTTATGTTCCTGCACTTGATTTCAGATTGGTTTTCCTCCGCCTGGTCCAAGCAGGAGAAAATAACCTGCACCAGTGCACATTGGTGTGATATCTCTTTTTTGCAATTTTGTTTGGTTCGTTTTCCCCGCCTTGTGCAAGCAGGAGAAATGAACCTGCACCAGTGCATGTTGGTGTGATGCAACAAACTTTCTTAGTTTAACTTCCCACAACCCTCTTTCTTTCATTAAAATTCTTATGACAGGATATATATATATATATATATTCTTTATTTCTGCATGAAGTAAAAATCCTTTAGTAAAGACACCATCTATACCTTCTGGATAAATCTCTATTCCTGCACTAGTGCAAGCAGACTGCGAAAGTGCATGACTGATTAGTTCAAGAAGGAAATCTCTAAAGGAGCAAATTGAAGGGCCCATCTGATGAGACTTCTAAGTGTCTCTGCTAAAGAAAAACACACACTTAGTAATTAAACAATAATCAACCGGAGTGATTTCCTTTTATATTTAATTCCCTCTTGCAAATGCATTCTTTCTTGTTCAAGTCGTAGTTTATTTTTGATGGTTCAAGTTGCCTTTCTTTTCTCTTTCTAATTCGATTCTGTAATCTTTCCCTTCAAGAAAGTAGGGATTTATATTAGGAAGATTCATACCATCTCTGGCATTGCATGTGCTTCTTCTCTAAGTTTACGAATCCCTGGGTTGAAAAATTAAGTGTTGAGGAGTTTTCTTAAATGTACTTCCTGCACCCAATATTTTGGCGCCATTTTCGGTGAGGCGATTTGACTTGGTAAGAATTTTCTGATTATACAATAGAGGTAATTTTTCTTTTATTTTTACAGTATTGTTTGGAAAAATCTTCTTTGAAGGAATTTTACTGGTGTTAATTGATTTCTGACAACATTTTCACTAGAAGTTGTTGCTATTTTTCTTTTCTTGAAATGAATGCCTAGAAAAGGTAAGGGTTCGAAGCCCACTAAGGGCCAAAATAATTTTGAAAAAAAATCTTATATTGGGTCTCCTTCTGTAAGTAGGAAGCCAAATCTAATTCAAACCCATCACACAGGTACAATCCACTTGGATTCTAGTTCTAACAGCTCAGGTGTGGATCAGCCTGTTGAGAGCGATACAAGTAAAATGGAAACAATGGTGGACCATGAAGATCATTTGGAAGGGACCGGTGGAAACTAGGTAAGTAGAGAACAATCCACTTTTGTGTTTCCAATTATGGATCCTGATACTATGGTACAAATGAAGAATATTCCACCATCAGATCTCCCTCATTTCCATGGTAAAGTTCATGAATATCGTGACTCTTTTCTATTCGATTTTGATATTATGTGTAGAATTTATGATTATTCAACTGATGCTCGAAAGTTATGATTATTTCCTATTACTTTCAAGGACTCAGCTCTATGCTGGTTTATGTGGTTAGGGGGAAACACTATAAACTCTTGGGATTAGATGAAGAGAGTGTTTTTGTCTAAATATCAAGAATATTGCAAAACTTGGGACATGCAGGATGAGATTTTTACAATCATACAGGATGATGATGTAACTCTTAAAGATTACCTGGAAAGATTTCTATATATTTTAGAAAGGTCGAAACTTAAGTTTGATCCCAGTACTATTAGAACTTTATTCTTAAGAGGACTTACTGACAATGCTATAAATAATTTAAATCTGTTAGGACAAGGTGATATTTCTCAGCAAACTTTTGAACAAATTTGTGAATTATGAAGGAATTTTTCAAGAAATCAATATAGATCTGGTAGAGGAACTCGAAATAGAAATAGAAAAACTGAATCTACTGATGATATGATTATTGGACTAGAAAATAAAATGGAAAATATGAAAATTTATATAATGAATACTGTTACCAAACAGTTAGAATCTTTAAAATTCCAGTAAAAACTCATGAAGGAACAAGATTCATTATGTATTTTATGTCCTAAATGTAGAGACAAGCATCCTCCTAAAGAGTGTCTTCTTAATTTGAAAGAAACTAATAAGTGTGCTATTTGTGCAGAAGACCATGTCACAGAAAAATGTCCCTCTATACCTGGACTTAAAGCTATATTTACAGGGGGAAAACCTGAAGCTGAATACTTTTATGCTATGGGAGCAAGAAGGAATTGGCCTCAGGTAGGTGCAGGTATGGCTCCTGAATTTTCTCCACACTATTTTGGTTATAATTCACATGCATATTATTATCCTAACACTAATCAGCAGTGGTAGTATGGGAATCAATATCAGCATGGGCAACCTTCTCAACCATGGCAACAAGGTTGGAAAGGGCCACCTCATTTTACATATTCCCACCAGCTACCTATGCAGTCATATCCATCTACGCATAAACCTTTTTCAATACCTCAACTTCCAAGTTAGTCTACTCCACCATTGCCTTTACCTCCACCCTTTCAACCTCCTTAGTTTTCTGCTCAACCTATGCCCAATCCTAACAATAATAAAGTAGTGCAAATGATCTATGTAACAAACCCACCTTTACCATTCAAGTACTAGTCTATTCTAGTTGGGGTTCATGATATTCAATTAAGATCAGGAAGGACTGTAACATCAGAAAATCAGAAGCAACTTATGGTGATTGTTGAAGATAAAGGAGAAGAGGAAACTCTTAACCATTCTCCGAAAGTTGTCACTAAGCAGCCTTTACCCTATGAATCCTTTCCATCTTCTTCGAACCAGCCTCCCTTCCCAGAGAGGCTAGTAATGGAAATAAGTGAGCCTATTTCTGAGACTAGTTTGGCATCTGAGCTTTGGAATATTTTCATTAAGATACCTTTGCTTCAAGCCATTAAAGAGATCCCCAATTTTACTAATATTATTAAGGAAATCTATCTCAAGAAACTCGGGAGGAGGAGATTGGAACCCAAAACCATTCAATTTGTTGGTAGCGCCTCAGAGTTGATGACGGGATGTGTGTCTATGGAAAAATATACTGATCCCATAAACCCCGTTGTCTCAGTTCAGATTGGTAATGTCCTTGTTTCTAATGTTCTTATAGACTTGGGGGCAGCCATTAATGTCATGACTAATAAAACCATGGATCAACTTCAGTTATCTCATCTTTGCCCTACTCCCACTATGCTTGAATTGGAAAATAGATCTAAAATTAAGCCAGAAGGAGTATTGGACGATGTGATCATCTCATTAGATTCTTGGGAATATCCTGTTCATTTCATTATGCTTCAGCCAAAGAACCCAGTAGGAGGACATCCATTGATCTTGGGTCGACCATGGCTTGCTATAGTTGATGCCTATATTGGATGTTGTTCCGGTGATATGTATATTTCACATGGAGATTCTAGGAAGAAAGTTACCTTATACCCCTTGTTAGATCCATTTAGGATCTTCAAGATACTTTATGGTTGGATCAATGTAGTGATGAGGAGACTCAGCCTATTTCCCTTATTCATCATTATACTAGGTCTTCACAAGAATATGAAATCCAAGATTTCCTGAATAATCTAGACACTATGCCTAATTTTGAGCCATTCAACCATATTTTCAACCTAGATTTTCACGATAATCATGATTCTCATTCTTCTGTACCACTGCATTTGAACACTCCCTTGAGTACTCCTGAGCCTGATACCACTCTTGTTGAGATTATCCCTAGTAAATCCTTGCATATTAGTTTAGATTTGGACTCATCTCAATAGGAACAAGTTGTGAATTTGTTGCAAAATCGTCTTAGTGCCTTTGCTTAGGGCTATGAAGATATGAAGGGTATCCCTCCTAAAACTTGTACACATCATATCTATATTCAGAAAGGAACCCGACCTGTCCAATAACCCCGAAGACGAATGAATCCAGCTCTATGAGATATTGTGAAGAAAGAAGTACAGAAACTCTTGGATGCCAGTTTTATCTATCCTATTTCTAACAATCAGTGGGTCTCTCCATTAGTGCTAGTACCTAAGAAAGATGGAAGGTGGTGTATTTGTATTGATTATCAAGAATTAAATAAAGCCACTCTCAAAGATTACTTCCCTCTCCCTTTCATTGACCAGGTGCTTGATACCCTTGCAGGAAGGAAATTTTTTTCCTTTTTGGATGGCTTCAGTGGTTATAACTAGATACAGATTGCACCCGAAGATTAGGATAAAACTACTTTTACATTTCCATGGGGTAAATTTGCTTATAAAGTGCTTGCCTTTGGTTTATGTAATGCCCCAGCTACCTTTCAAAGGGCAGTCCTGGCTATTTTTGTTGATCTAGAATTTGTGGAAATTTCTATGGATGACTTTTCTGTGTTTGGTGATTCTTTTTAGGAAGTTCCCAAAAATCTAGAGAAATGACTTATTCATTGTTAGGAAGCCCCTCTCACTTTGAGTGACAAGAAATGTAGATTAATATGCAAAACAGGAGTGGTACTTGGCCATTTGATTTCTGATAAAGGTATCTAGGTTGATCCTACAAAGATTGAAATTATTCTACATTTCCCTGCACCCAAAACTCAATGGGAAGTAAGAGGTTTTTTAGGAAATGTTGGTTATTATAGAAGATTCATTGAAATTTTTTCTAAGATAGCTACCCCTCTTTTCCGACTTCTAGCTAAGGATAGTGAATTTTCTTGGTCTATAGCTTGCCAACAGTCTTTTGAAACATTGAAGGAAAAGTTGGTGCAGGCACCAGTTTTGAGAGGTCCTAACTGGTCCATACCTTTTCACGTTTCCTCTGACGCTTCAGATTTTTCTATTGGCACAGCTTTAGGACAAGAGGAAAATAATAAATCCTATGTTATTTATTATATTAGTAAGAATTTTTCTTTTGCTGAATTGAATTATACAGTTACAGAGAAAGATTGAGTCCATTCTTACAAAGTGATCCAGTCCATTCATACAAAGACGGTAAACATGCATCGGAAAGACTGGGCTGAAAGATTACCAGAAGCTTTGTGGGCATACAAAACCACTTGGAGAAATAGAATGGGACATACACCATATGAGCTGGTATATGGCAAACAGGTTCTATTACCAATTGAATTACAGATCAAAAGTTTCATAAATGTAGTTCAGTTAGGACTAAATCTCTCTGAGGCACAACAATAGCGTCATTTCCAATTAAATGAGTTAGATGAATTTCTTAGGGATGTTTTTCAGCAAAACATACTAATTCAGCAGCAACGCAAAAGGTGGCATGAAAATTCTATTCAGAAAAGGCAATTCCAACAAGGTGATTGGGTGCTCCTTTATGATTCTAGATATAAATTTTTAAAGGGAAATTCCATACACGTTGGATGGGACCTGATGAAGTGATCCAAGTATTTGAGAATGGAGAAGTAGAAGTTAAAACTATCGATGGGAAAAATTTAGTATTCTTGGTAAATGGACACAAATTAAAGAAGTATTTTCAGCCACTTGCCAGGAAAGATTTTACACATCAAGTCCAACAACAATTCGAGACGATAGTGGTGAATGGTAATACCAATTTTTTGAAAATATGAGTTCTTCTTCTTCTTAAAAATAAATAAAATAAAAATAAAAAAATTCTAAATAAAAAGTAAAGAAAAAAATATTTTCCTGTAATTATGAAATTCAGTTCACTGACATGATTGTAGAACGATCAACCTGAAAACTAGCTTGCTGGCAGGAAGATCAAAAATTTCTAAAAAAAAAGAGAATTTTGCATGATCTTTAGATATGCTAGTGACCACCAAGTAAAAGCAGGTTCAGTAGAACCAACCTTTATACAATTGGGGTAATTAGCATGGATATTTTTTATTCAAGTAATGCTTAATTCTCGTTGTAGTTATTTTTTCTTGCACCAGTGTAGGTAGGCCTTCCAGAAAATTTTCTGCCTTTCTTCATATCCCATTTCATAATATTCTCTCAGTCTCTTCTTCAGTCCCAAATGATTGACCTTCCCATATTCTTCTAAATTTAACCTATCCATTTCGTAAAACCCCACTTTACCCTTGAATTTTTTTCCCTAACCCCACATATGTTTATCCCCTCCTGTGGTATTATTCCTGCAATCTCTGTAGTAGAATTCCTTCCCATTCTAAAATTTCCCTTTTCCCACTTCTTTATTCCCTCATGAATTGCAGGATCTCGCATACAAAGAGCAAAAGGATATGCTCTACAACATCAAGAAAGGGCGAAAAAAATTTCTAGTATAAATTGAGGAAGTCATGTTGGATGTCCAACCTATATTTTACTTAAATTCCCTGTTCTTTTTCAAATATTATGCTTGCACTAGTGCAAGCACGTCATCCTATATAATAAGTGAAAGCAGAATGGTACTAGCAAGATGGCATAATTTAAGCAGTGCAAGCAGACCGGTGCAAGCATGCACCTAGTGAGAAACAGAGTACAATTTTTTATTTTAATAGCATATGTCATAGGAAAGTTGTCATCATGAAGGTTTATGAGAAATCCTTTGACTTAGTCGAGAAGTACTTACGCTATCATATTAACTAGGAGAAAATTTAAAATACAAGGTGTTTTTAAGTTAAGAGTCATGATTATTTTTTAATGAATGCTAAAGTTATTTTTTGAATTATGAAGGAGTGCGGAAATATTTAACTGTTGCTTGGATATAATTTCCCTTTCCACCATAATCCTAAATTTCCTTCACTCGTAATGATTACCTCACCTAGTCGTTAAAAACGCCGCCGCAAGTACCAATCCGGCATGACCTCAAAGATGCCACGTATTCATGGTTATTTCAATGGAATGAATGGGTGATAAGATAGAAGGGATGGTGGAAATTTGTATCCCTATCTATAAGAACCAATTTTATCAGTGTTGCATGTAAATTCTTGACTATTCATAACCGTTAAGCAGCGATGCCGCCTGTTAGAAGCAAACCTTCGTCTATCAGTATGGTAGAACAGGCTGCTGAGTTTCGCAATAGTCTTGCACTATTGCGAGACTCAGGATTTCTTCAATTCTTGAAAAATTTTGATAGGCATGACCATGAAGTGGCCCTACAATTTTCCAGAAGTTTCAAAAATGGCCGAGTACAACTTGGGACTCTAAAATTTAAGGTTATAGAAGATTTTATTGCAGTAGCGACAGGCTTAGAAAATACTGGTGAGCAGTGGTTTAAAAATCAGAAACTAGAAAGGAATTGATGGAAGTGTTTCGTCATCGACAAGAACATGAAGGTAGATTGGACGAAAGGAATTTCACACAGTGCCCTACTGGTATAGTGGCAGGACCTCCTTTTCATCCTACAGAAATTCGTAACCTCTGAGGGAAGGTACTCCCTCACTTTTGTGTACCATTTTAGGATGTTGCATCATTTCGAAGGTGACCGACACATCCATTGGAGGATTGATTTCCCCTATTTTTTACATAAGAGCTTGGAAAAAATGGCCAAAGTTGTATGGGATGCACGGGCAGACCAGGCCAACAAGAAATTATATCACCATGGTCTGATAAAATTTTGGTCCAAAAACAATTAGAAATTAAAGGCATGACCTGGGAGGCACTATTAAAATAGCTACATAAAAAGAAAGCTGCTGGAAAGGAGACAGAGGACCTTGCCAGCATAAGCAAGGGTCTGAGTAAGAATTAAAAGGGGAGTCTTTCTTGCACCAGTGAAAAAAGGAAATGACCCAGAAAATAAACAAAATAAAGGGCCCCATCTCTAAATAAGAAGAAGACAGCTAGTGCACCTATTAAATAAACTCCTTCTACGACACCAGTATAGGCACAGACCCCCGAAGAAGATAACCTGTTAGTCCTTGCGGACACAACAAAATCTGTGGAAGTCGAAGATGACACTTTGTTGGCTGATTTTATTAAAAAGGCCTGGAAAAATAATGAGGAATCTAGTGCATGTGAATAACCACAATCCCCACAGGACGTTGAATCCCCTCCTGCACTAGTGCAAGAAGAAGAAGAATCGGAAGAGAAAGAAGAAGAAGAAGAAGAAGAAGATGATGATGATGAAAAGGAAGAAGAGTTTGCTGAAACCATGAGGGATGCTGAGCTCCCTAAGGAAGAAACAGCCCCTGTCAAGACATAAAAAGAAGAAGATTTGGTAACTCCTACTGCTTGGATAGCTGAACTGGAGATTCCTCTACAGAACTTAGAGCAACTCATAGCTAAGATAAATAACAGAGTAGAAAAGAGTTAACTGTGGAGATTCAGAAAAAAAAAGGAGAAGTTAGAGTTTGGAAGTACCTTGTTGCACAATGTTTCAGGCGACTTAAAAAGGTGACAAAGAAACTAAAGAACATCAAAAAGAAGAAGTATGAAACATTTCAAGCTGATGTTAGTATGTCAGAGCAGGATTGATATGGAATGCTCAAAGTTTTGAAGGCTGTTTGCAAAGGTAAAGAGTTGTGTGAGGACACACAATAGCTTAGGGATGGGAGGATGTTAGCCCCCTAATTTTCTCTCTTTTTTCCATTTTCCCCTTCCTAAATCATAACCATTTACCTTTGTTTTACCTCTTTTGTGCACCCTCATCTTGCACTAGTCCAAGCACAGTGACATATTTCGTATAAACTTTATTTTTCATATTTTTAATTCAACTTAGCATTTATTAATTATTAATTACATGATTTCTTACTTTTAATCATTCTTTTTAACTTATCGATATCTTATATTTTTATTTGGTAGTTAGAGTACTTACTGTGACCGTTGATCCTAGTGCAGGATTGGATCATGCACCGTTGCCAGCACAACAAATCCTTGTAACAGATCCAAACCTCCTTTATCACTGCCTTGTCTTGAGCTGCTTCAGCCATGACAGCAGAGTGATCCAAAGGAAGCCGAGACCAAATCCGTGAAGGGCGAAAGCTGGAGATTAGCTATGGCTAGTTCTGCTAACTCTCTTATTTTGGAGATCGAAAAGAGAAATTTTGCGTTTGGTTATGTAATCAGTTAAAGGATCTATTTTGGCCTTTGGCCAAAGCTCTATATAATATAGAATGTAAATAGAGGGAGGAAAGATTTTTTGATAGTAGAGGAGAACAGAAACACAGTCGAGAGGTGGTAGCAAGTCGTTGTATTTTGTTATCAGTCAAATATGGGTTGGATGATGCATTAATGTATGTACTTGCCTTAGTGAATTAATAAAATGAGCTCCAACTCATGTTTCGAAAATTATGTTTCTATATTGAGTTGATGAATTGATTAAGGTATTGAGCAGCATTTCTATTTAGCAAGGAAACGTGATGGTTGGCTAGGGCCCGGCCAACCCAACACGTTTACCCCATTTCTTGTTTTCTTGTAATTTGTGTTTACATTGTGAAGTGTGATTTAATCTCAAGCACATGTATTCCTGTATGAGTTGAAGAGGATCGGTTGTGTGAAGTAGATAACTTTCCCTTTCCTGCAATTTTTGTTCCTGCACTTGATTTCATATTGGTTTTCCTCCGCCTAGTCCAAGCAGGAGAAATGAACTTGCACTAGTGCATGTTGGTGTGATATCTCTTTTCTCCAATTCTATTTGATTGGTTTTCCCCACCTGGTCTAAGCATGAGAAATGAACCTGCACTAGTGCATGCTGGTGTGATGCAGCAAACTTTGTTAGTTTAACTTCCTGCAACCCCCTTTCTTTCATTAAAATGCTTATGATAGGATATATATATATATATATATATATATATATATATATATATATATATATATATATATATATATATATATATATATATATATATATATATAGATATAGATATAGATATAGATATAGATATAGATATAGATATAGATATAGATATAGATATAGATATAGATATATATATATATATATATATATATATATATATATTGATTTTTTGTTCATTTCTTCATTATTTTAAGACCAGAAAAATTCACTTTTTATGTGTGCAATTTTATTTAATAATATAATAGCACTTGCAATAGTTAAACACTCATTTTAAGAATTAAATGCTAAGTGCAGGAAGCTCTGATCTAGTGCAAGAACTAGTTTCTTGCCACGGGATTTGAATGCTTTGAACCTGGAAAAGTTCAAGCCCCTGCATGAAGTAAAAATTCATTAGTAAAGACACCATCTATACCTTCTGCATAAATCTCTATTCATGCATTAGTGCAAGCTGACTACGAAAGTGCAAGACTAATTAGTGCAAGAAGGAAATCTCTAAAGGAGCAGATTTAAGGGCCCATTTGATGAGAATGCTAAGTGTCACTGCAAAATAAAAACACATGCTCAGTAATTAAACAATAATCAACTAGAGTGATTTCCTTTTATCTTTAACTCCCTCTTGCAAATGCATTCTTTCTTGTTCCAGTCGTAGATTATTTTTTATGGTTCAAGTTGCCTTTCTTTTCTCTTTTTAATGTGATTCTGCAATGTTTCCTTTAAATAAAGTAGGGATTTATATTAGGAATACTCATATCATCTGTGGCATTGCCTATGATTCGTCTCTAAGTATATGAATCCCTCGGGTTGACAAATTAAGTGTTGAGGAGTTTGCTTAAGTGTAATTCCTGCACCCAACAGAGGTCAGCCTTAAGAAACAATACTAAAAATATCAGCCTCTCTGAATTTTGAAATTTCAAATCTAGCTTCACATAGGATCAGTACCAGATCACAACGGGACCTAAACCCTCCCAGCATATTTGATGACGCAGAGAAGATTTTGTGACAAAATTCTAGATCTAGAAACTTAAACACTATTAGGACCATCCATAGAACAAGTTGTGTACCTGAAAATCTCACAGCTTTGCAAGATCCCCAGTTTGATTGACACCATACCAGGAACTTCTTCAGAAACAAGTCTCAAACTGATATTGACCAAACTGAACTTGAACCCTTAGATTTGCACCATAGTTTGAGTAGAGAAGCCTCTCCTTCCACACCACATGACTTTCAGCTTCTCCATCACTTCAACTCTTTCCATACCAAGTCTACTCAAAATCAGTTTGTTGGTCCAAGTACTTCCACCACACCCATCCATACCACCATTGTGCAAACCACTCCAATTCATCCTACACCCCCTATCACAAACCCACCTCTTGTAAATACTCCATTAGCTACGATTATGGTAGCTTGGTATACACCTTTGGTCTTACCACAACCCCTAATACCTTTACCAAATGACTATAAATATAAGATCCCTCATTTCACCGGGGTTGAATCCATCACTACCCAACAACATGTAGATAGAATCAATGATTATTTTGATTACATAGAGATAGAGGAAGAAACCATTAATATGAGAATATTTTCACAAAGCCTAGGAGGAGAGGTGAAAAAATGGTTCAAAGCATTAACTCCTAATTCAATACATCACCTCCCTTCCCTCTATCAAAATTTTATAAACAAATGGGAAATCAAGAAAAACACCTTCCAAATCCTGTCTGAATACAACAACCTTAAAAGGAATGTAGGGGAAAGTGTGCAAGGCTATTGCACCAGGTTTAACAGTGTGTATAATGCCCTCCTGCCTCACTTGAAACCCCCTTAAGGCCTAGCACTGGTGAAATTACCTTAAGGTTTTGACCCAGACATGAATTTCCAAATAATAGAAAGAGACCCTAAAGCCATAAAAGAAATGCAAAGAGAAGTTATTAGTGCAAAAGTAAACTTGATTTAAAAAATATCCAGGATAAAATCAGAAAGGAGAGTAACCTACAAGGATGAAATCATGCCCTCAACCTCCTCTTCTGATACCAGAATAGACGACCTAATGAGGACTATAGAGAGAATGATAGAAAAGATAAATCTAAATGAGAGGGCACCTCCTAAAGACAATCAAAAAAATTTCCAAAACTGAAATAGAACTCAAAAATTCAGTTGAGACACTCCCCAAATTAAGGAAAGGGAAAATGACCAACAAATCAGACCTCCCTTTCAACAAAACTATGTAGATGAAGAAGGAGAAACTATAGAACTTGAAGAGAACAATTTAAAACTAATAAGCTCTGATAATGAAAATTAAGATTTTCTCATGGAAGAAGAACAAGGTCTTTTTTCTTTTGATGAAACTCAAAAATACGGTGAAAACTCTGAAGATTACCAATTAGGACTCGAAAATGCCATTATGGAAGTCCATAGGAAGTATGACCTCAGGAATAAGAGAAACCAAGAAGCCTCTAAGAAACACCCAATTGATACTTCTGCTAAGAAAACTCCAAAAAATAGTCCTAAGGGAACATCAGACAATATAAATAGCATAACTAAGAAAAATGACCTCAATAAGGAAAAAATCAGCCAGCAGAGTAGTGGCACAAGCTATCCTAGTACCTCCTCCAGTGGTACTAAAAAATTCCTGTTATCTAAAAACCCTTATCAAAATCAACAAATAAAAATTATTGAGAAGGCTATAGCGGAAAAAACTATTGTAATTATGTCTAAGACCCAAGTCCCTTTCAGCTTTGAAGGGGAGATTGCTAAAATTAAGCTGACCATGCCTTTGACTGAACTAGTAACCCAAGGAGTGTATAAACCCCAAGTGTTGAAGGTATTAAACATAGGAAATGATACTGACACACTAAATTTAACTGATGATGGTCCTGAATTTTTATTTGGACCAAAGGTTGAAGGAAATTATCAAGAAGGAGTTGTCCCTCCTTTCTATATCATTTTAAACATGCACGACAGAATATTACAGAATACTATGATGGACTCTAGAGCCTCACACAACCTCATGCCTAAAGTTGTGATGGAGAGTTTAGGCCTGGAAATCACTAAACCCTACTGAGACTTGTACTCATTTTATTCAAGTAGAGTTAAGTGTTTGGGCCTAATCAAAGATCTTTGTGTTAATTTAGCACATATTCCCGCTAAAAGTCTTTTCATTGACATAGTAGTGGTGGACATTCCCCCTAAATATGGCATGCTTTTGTCCAGATCTTGGGGAGAAAACTTCATATAAATATTCAACTAGATATTTCCTATGCTACTATCCCTATTTTCAACTAGACAAGAAAGCTTTACTGAGAGTCACACAGGAAGTATATAGTGAGTAACTTGGATAGGCCGAACAACACCCCTGCCTATTAAATTCATTCAAATTTGGATTCATTCATCTTATATAATGAAAATGAAATTAATGATCAAGTGAGTGAAAATAACAAAGATATAGGGCCACCAGAACAACCAAGCATACCCTCAACTGAATAACATACCATCCAAAACTCTAGAATCCCCGAACCACAACAAAGTGGTGAAATAGAAAAACTGTGGAACATGACGTTTGATGGATCTTGTGGCAAGGTTGGATCAGGGGTTGGTATCTAGATACATAACACCAATGACGACCATTACTACAAGCTAAACTTTCAATGTACTAATAACATTTTAGAGTATGAGGTTCTCCTCCTTGGCGTACGCCTGGTCAAAGACTTAGGAGCTAAGAAAATCTCTGCTGAAGGGGATTCTGAACTAATCATTAAACAAATCAGAGGTGAGTATTCAGATATGAATCCAAGATTAAGAGAGTATAGAAATGCAGCTTTGGATCTCCTTAAAACCTTTGGGAAATATGAACTAGTTTACATTCCTAGAGCTCAAAATGGTCTTGCAAATGAACTTTCTTTTGCTGCTAGAAACTATCAAATACCTCTTGCGAGTCAACAATAGACTGTTAAAGTCAAACACCAGCCTACAGTGCCTGATAACATTGACCATTGGCAATTTTTTGAGGGTGATGAACAAATTGATGATTTTTTCCAATCTATAAATGAATTGACATTGACAAAACGAATTTTAGGAAATAAGGAAGATGTTTCTACAAAGAAAAGACCTTAGAAATAGAGTTGCTACCTTTTGCTGATATAAACCTACTAACACATCCTAATGAGGCAGAAATGTTTGAGGATCCAGACCGAAGGTAACTTAAGGTTTTAGAGTGCAATGATGATACCTTACCAAGAGGACTGACACCATTAGAAGAAATTTTTGACTTTAATGATGTAGCTAAGAAACCAAAAATTGAACCCACAGAAAATAATGCAGAGGAATGTAACATTGGGTGCCTAAAGGAAGCAAAAATTATCAAACTCTCTAGAACTCTTCCTCCTCACATAAAACAAAGATATGTTGATATTTTCCAAGAACTTAAAGATGTTTTTGCGTGGGGATATGAGGATTTAAAATCATATGACACAAGCATTATTCAACATAAAATCCCTCTTAAAGAAAATCAGAAATGCTTCAAGAAAAAATTAAGAAGAATCAACCCTGTTCTTTAACCTTTAGTTGAGAAGGAAATCAAAAATATGTATGATGCTGGGATCATAGTTTCCCTTAGATACTCAGAGTCGGTTTCAAACCTTGTATCTATTAGAAATCGGAATAGAGCCTCCCTAAAGGATAACTACCCATTGCCTAATATGGATCACATTCTTCAAAGCGTGGTTGGTGTTGAGCTCCAAAAATGTTCTCTCTTCCACCACATTCCACTCCATTTCCTTTGTCCATTATTAATCACAAGCTCAAATGATCAATAGAATTAGTTAAAAAAATTTTAAGAATATATATCATGACTAACTTGCTATGTTTTTACGATTTTGTCATTGTAGTACTTTTTGAACTAGAACTAGCTACAGAATGCAGACATTCTGTAGCTAGTTGCCGATTCTGCGGCTGTCTTCATGTCTAAGTAGGTTCCAGGTGTCCTCTCAGAGAAAACCACACATGTTCGTATTCCACATCATGCCCTCAACATTTTTTTCTCTCCACGAAGATTGAACGGAATTCTGTACGTGGTTATGCACGTGGGAACTCAAACTAGGAGATAGACTCCTAATAGGACAAGGACAGTCCAGATGTCCTTATTCATATTACGATGCCACCTTTAGAGTTCTAGTTCGATTTTAATATGGAAATGCAGTTATCCCTGGATTATCTTGAATTTTTTTATGCAAATTTGTTATAAATGTAGCTCGGGAAACTGAGAGACAAGGTTAGATTTTGTGGTTAATTGCTAGATTTCAGAAGTCCTAAGATACTCTATTTTAAAGTGATTTCTCATTAATGAAAGAAGCATCATTTCCTTGAAAGTGTTAAGTCAATATTGAAGTAGATTTCGTGCTACTCCGGTGGTAGAGGGCCCCTGCTACCTGAGCAGCCTTGTTTATACGGTTTAGATAAGTATTTTAGTCTCGTTTTCATTTCTAGCTTAGGCAAATTTCTAAAGTTTATGTTTCATACTTTTTAATTATCACAGCTAGACTTACTCTTATAAACTCATCCAAAATATCATTACAATGAATAAGGCATAGCTGTGGTATGGTAGGTTTTAGTTGCATTTCCTTTCAAATTGTGTGATTTATGCTTGTTTACACTAAGTGTCATAGCTGGTCTTACTCTTACAAGCTCTTCCAAAACATCATAACAATGAATAAGAAACAGTTGTGGTGTCTTAGATTTTAGTTTCATTTCCTTTTTAATTTCTGTTTACACTAAGTGGCATAGCCAGTCTTACTCTTACAAACTCTTCCAAAACATCATTAACAATGAGTAAGAAATAGCTGTGGTGTCTTAGATTCTAGTTGTATTTGATTTAAATCTTATGTTTATGTTCAATTGCATTGAATAATACAGCCAAAATTGTTTTACAAACTCTTCAAAAATATCATTCATAATGAATGAGATGGGCTATAGAATTCCATAGACTAGTTGCATGATAATTTAGTTAGAGCACTCCGGAGGTTAATTGCATTTAGTTCAGCTCTGTCACTACATTTTAGGTTTGATAATGACATTCCAGTTTCACTTTTTTCACTGTACTTTAAGTAGATTAATGACACCTTAGTTCAGTTTCAATTCATTTTGTTTCAAGTAGATTAGTGGCCCTATAGTTTAGTTTCATCTCATTTTGTTTCAAGTATATTCATAACATTCTAATTTAGTGGTAATCACTGTCTTTCAAGACTGATAGATAGCATTCTATCCTAGTGTTATTCGTTGTATTTTAAGTAATTCTAGTTGTCAAAATTAGTCTCTTGGCCTTCATTATTCACAACTTACTTTTGTTCTGAATCTATATTGATATATCATCACATGAACAGAGGTCAGTCATATTAGTTTAAGGCTTTGATCATTCTACAAATCTTTTACAAACTCACCTATAGCATTTTTCCCAAACATTATCCTAGAAAATTTTTAAACTTCTGAACAAGGCCTAGAAGTGATAACTTAAGTTGCAGAACAGGGTAACTTCAGCATCATAGGTTAATCTAGAATTTGTGAGTTAATTGTTTATTTAGGAGAACTTCATTTACACTTAAATTGTCCATTTCTCAAGCTCTTCCAACACATCTTTAATTAATGAATTGGATAATTTCAAGCTCATGTTGTGATTTAATTCTCTGCAATGAAGTCATTATCAAGCTTTGTATTTGTTATTTTCCATCCATAGTTTAGGCTTTACTCTGTTTTAGTATATCCATCTACTCCTCTTTTCCAACATTTAGCTCTTTTCCTTTTGAACATAAAACCATAAAACCAAAAACATCATAAAACACTAAACACAACGTAGTGAGAAACAAATACCTAGGCACATATAGTGCACCACACTTCAGCAGTTTACCAACCCTGGTTGACAATTAATGAACTCAATTTAGGAAACTAGGTTGAGCACAAACATTTTGGCGCCATTTCCGGGGAAGTGTAACTAGGTAGCCTTGTTTCTTAACTCCCAAAAACAATGATATGCATAGAGAGAGAGACTCAAGGGGTAGATTCATAATAATCAGAAGTTTGATTCCTAGAACACCACTTGTTTCACCTAGACCAAGAGCCAGTACACCTCCAACTCAGACCCACATTCCATCCTTTACTGATCCTAGAATTCTAGAAGACTTAAGATTAGATATTCCATTAGAAAGACCTTCCACTTCATCCACTGAACCTATCTTAGAAGAAGATTCAAGGACCCCTGCTAGAGATACAAAATTTTCCACTTCCACAGAAGAATCAACTATGGCAGAAGAAGGGGGAGGAGGTGTCTTTAATGGAGAACACACATTATTTGGAGGGGGTAGAGGTAGAGGTAGAGGTGCATAAGGAGAAGGAGGTAGAGGAAGAGGTAGAAGAGAAATGGGAAGCTCTTTTGGGTTTCCTATAGTAGATGAAGAAACCAATACAACTATGAAATAAATTTCACCCTCTGTCCTTCCAAACTTTTATGGACTTAAAAATGAATATCCTGAAACCTTTCTATTTGAATTTTAAGTCCTATGTAGAACTTATGACTACTTACACGATGCTCAAAAACTTAAACTATTTCCTTCAACATTGAAAGGAGCAGCATTGAAGTGGTTTATGAGTTTGACCAACAGTTCTATTAGGACATGGGAAGACATGAAACAAGTATTTATAGAGAGGTATTTGGATTATTGTATGCCAGTCAATCATAAGGAGGAAGTGTTTAAGATGCTATAAAAAGAAGTTGAAAACTTGGAAGATTTGTTGGAGAGATTTCATTACAACATCAAAAGAGCAAAAAAGGAGAACTTAGATCAAGACACCTTAAAAGCTCTCTTGTTGAAAACAATTAGGGATGAATGGTTGGATATCCTTAACATGATGGGAAAAGGGGATATATCTCAGCTCACATTACCTGAAATATTTGAGTTATGTATCAACCTTGCAAGAGGGAAATCCAAAACTGTAAAAGGTCCAAGAGATCCTGATCTTGCAAGGGCAAGTCTGCTTCTGGGACAGTAAGTAGGGTAGAGATAGGACATATGCTTGATGATTTCAAATATGAAATCTTATGGAGTCTTAGTGAAAAAATAGACACCCTTAAGTTACAAAACAAGCAAAAAGCTAAATCAGATGCCTTAGAAATCTTTTGTCCCAAATGTAGAAGGAAGCATGCCTGGAGAGAATGTCCTTTGGATGCAAAATTTGTAGAGACTTGTGTAATTTGTTCAGAGAAACATGAAACAAATATTTGTCCTTCCCTTCCTGGTCTTAAATCTGTCTTTCAAGAGGAAACTCCTACAAATTCCACAGAATCTCTCAATTTTGTCTCTAGAAGGCCTTGGCAAGGACCTCAAACACAAGGATTCCATGATCAAATGTAAAACCAACCTCCACTAAATTGGAATTCTTGGCAGCAACCTTGGCCCCAATTTCAAAATCAATCTCAAGCTCGAGCACAAGGAGCACAAAATCCCTATGGAAGATACTCTCAGTACTATCAGTATCCACCATCCTATCCACCATATCCACATTTTTCTCCTCAAAATCCTCAACAAAATCCTCAACAGAATCCTCAGAACCCACAACATCAAAATCAACCACTTCCATTACCATTTCCTCAAAAATCAAATCAGTTGCCTGCTCAACCCATACCAAACCCCAACAATAAAAATCCTCAGAATACATACATGATAGAATGCCAACAGTTTCCAACTTATTTAATCACTCCTCTAGACCTTAGTGATGTTCAACTTAGGTCTGGAAGAATACTTGAAAAGAAGAAACCTTTTGTGATCATACAAGAACAAGACAACTCTGAGGAAGATTCTCTATGGGAAAATAAAAGTCTTGAAGAAGACACATCTTTTCAGGACCCAAACATTGAAAAATCAAAACAAAAAGAACCAATAATTTCAACCCCTGTATTAGAGCAGCCATCAACATCCACTCCTACACCTCCCTTTCCAAAAAGATTACAAACTGATAGGGGTGTAGAAAAACAAATTATGGTGCCTAATTATGATTTCCTAGATGAGATGAGAAATGTTTGTATTAAGATCCCATTACTGCAAGATATCAAGGAAATTCCAATTTTAGCCAAGACAATAAAGGAGTTGAGCATGAAAAAAACAAGAAAAAGAATAAGAGAGACAAAGAAAATTCAACTGGCAGGAAAAATAGCAGACATTATGATGGGTAATATTGCTATTCCAAAGTATCTAGACCCAGGAAATCCAGTTGTTAAAATTCACATCAATGGAATTGAAATCCAAAACACACTCATTGATTTAGGAGGAGAAATCAATATCATGAGTAGAAAAATCGTGGAT
Source organism: Pinus albicaulis (assembly GCA_034641835.2). Classification (NCBI taxonomy): domain Eukaryota; kingdom Viridiplantae; phylum Streptophyta; class Pinopsida; order Pinales; family Pinaceae; genus Pinus; species Pinus albicaulis. The sequence goes on from CM076577.1 coordinate 1,400,158,763, forward strand.
AAACTGAAACTTCCTAATATTCTCTTCACACCCACATTATTACAATTAGCAGACAGATCTGTGATCAAACCTGATGGGGTAATAGAAGACATTCCAGTGTCCCTAGATTCTTGGGAGTACCCTGTGGATTTCATGATCCTAACTCCTAGGAATAATTTAGGAGGGCATCCTGTTATATTAGGAAGACCTTGGTTAGCTATAGCTGATGCTTTCATTAGTTGTAGATCCGGTGATATGTACATCTCTGATGGTATTTCAACTAAGAAATTCACTTTGTATCCTCCAGCAAGAACAATTACAGATTTATATGATACTCAATGGATAGAGGATGAAGAAGACTTACAACCTCTCTTTACAATTTCAGAAATTAGTAAAGATAGTCAAATTATGAATACTTTAGAAAACTTTGAATCCTATTCAGAAAAAAAACATGAACAATTTCAAGAAGGATCCAACATTGAGTTTTTTTCATCAAGACAGATGTCTCTTTATTCTATGGATAAATTTGGCAGCTTTATAATTGAGATATTTCCAGGAAAAACTTTGAACATAAACAAGAACCTAGAAAATCTCAACAAGAAGAGTTAGTCAAGATATTAGAGAGATATTCTTCTTCATATGCATGGGAGTACACTGTTATGAAAGGGATAAGCCCCAAGACTTGCACTCATCACATCTACATAGAGGAAAATTGTAAACCAATCAAACAACCTCAAAGACGGATGAATCCAAATCTTAGGGAGATTGTTAAAGAAGAATTGCAGAAATTGTTGAATGTCAACTTTATCTATCCTATTTCAGATAGTCAGTGGGTTTCTCCTTTGGTAATTGTGCCAAAGAAAAATGGTAAATGGAGGGTATGTATTGACTACCTAGAATTAAACAAAGCTACTCTTAAAGACCATTTTCCCTTACCTTTCATAGATCAAGTGTTAGATACATTAGCTGGCAAAAAGTACTTCTCATTTCTAGATGGGTTTAGTGGTTATAATCAAATTCAAGTAGCACTTGAGGATCAAGACAAAACCACATTTACTTGTCCTTGGGGTACCTATGCTTACCGAGTATTTCCATTTGGATTATGCAATGCACCTGCAACATTTCAAAGGGCAGTACTAGGAATTTTTTCAGATCTAATACATGATTGTGTAGAGGTATATATGGATGATTTCACAGTTTATGGAAACACATTTGAAGAAGCCTTAGCAAACTTGGAAAAAGTTTTAAAGAGATGTCAAGAAGCAAATATTTCACTTAGTCATGAGAAATGTTTCATGATGTTTACTAAAGGTATTGTTTTGGGGCATCACATTTCAGGGGATGGGATTAGAGTTGATGAGTCAAAAGTTGAAGTCATCTCTAACTTATCTATTCCAAGTTGTCAAAAAGATGTTAGGATTTTTCTAGGATTTACAGGATATTATCGGAGGTTTATAGAAAAATTCACCAAGATAGCATCTCCACTCTTCAAATTACTTACCAAAGACTATGAATTCAAATGGAATTCTGATTGCCAGTTAGCCTTTGAAACCCTGAAAACAAAAATTTCTGAAGCACCTATTTTAAGGGGACCTAACTGGAAGTTACCTTTTCATATCTCAACAGATGCCTCTGATACAGCTCTAGGAGCAGTATTGGGACAAAAAGACTCGATTCCTTATGCCATCTACTAGACCAATAAAAATTTGAATCCTGCAGAATTAAACTATACTGTAACTGAAAAAGAGTTTTTAGCTGTTGTTCATGCCATAAACAAATTTAGACACTATATAACAGGCTATGAAACTTTTTTTCACACTGATCATTCTGCAATTAGATACTTAATGAACAAATCAATTACTAATGGAAGAGTCATAAGATGGTTATTGATTTTACAAGAATTCAACATTACCATTCTAGATAGGCCTGGAAAACAAAACACAGTAGCTGATTTCCTATCTAGACTCCAAAACATCAAAGATGACACTCCAGTTGAAGATCAATTTCCTGATGAATATATTTTTGCAATTTCTACTCAAACTCCTTGGTTTGCTGACATTGCTAATTATTTAGTTTCAGGAAAATTTCCTTCAATAATGAATGTAAGAGATAAAAGAAAAATAATTTATGACCGTGAAAAATATTCATGAGTTGCTAATGAGTTGTACAAGACAGGTCCAGATCTTATCATTAGGAGATGTGTTCGGGAAGATGAGATGCCTGAGATTCTCAAAGCATGTCATGATGAACCTTGTGGCGAACACTTTGCTGATAAGAGGATAGCTTATAAGGTCCTTCATTTAGGATATTATTGGCCATACCTTTTCAAAGATGCTAAAGAGTATGTCAAAAGGTGTGACAGTTGCCAAAGGGTAGGGAAACCTTCTCCTTCAGGTGAGATGCTATTACAACCTCAGGTACATATTGAACCTTTTGAAAAATGGGCTTTGGATTTTGTAGGACCTATTAGTCCTCCATCAAGAGAAAAGAAATATATATTAGTTTGCACTGATTATGTTACCAAATGGGTAGAGGCCAAGCCATTACTTTTTTCTACTGAAGCATCTGTAGTTAATTTTCTTTTTGAGGATATTTTTACTCGTTTTGGTGTCCCAAGGGAAATTGTTACAGATCAAGGAGCTCAATTCACATCGAGGCTAGTGGAACAATTGATGGAGAGATACAAAATCAGACATAAAATCTACTCCCTAACATCCACAAGTAAATGGTCTAGTGGAATCTACTAATAAGGTCATTGAAGGGATCCTAACAAAGACTGTTCATTTACATAGAAGAGATTGGGCAGATATGCTTCCTAAAGCCTTGTGGGCCTATAGAACTACATGGAAAAGCTCAAGAGGCCATACTCCTTATGAACTTGTTTATGGAAAGAAAGTTTTTTTTCCCATAGAGTTCCAGATTCAAATTTTTAAAATGGCAGTTCAGCTAGGACTTGATTTAACGGAGGCACAAAAGCATAGATTGGAGCATATTAATGAATTGGATGAGATCAGACAAGATGCAGTTTAAAAAACAAGTATAGTCCAACAGCAAAGGACTATATGGCATGATAAGTACATCAAGGAAAAGAAGTTCAAAGAAGGTGACTGGGCTCTATTGTTTGATTCAAAGTTCAAAGATTTTCAAGGTAAATTCCAAACACATTGGCTTGGGCCATATGAAATTGTGAATTTTTTTGACAATGGAGCAATAAAAATCAAGACAATAGATGAAGAAGAGGTCACTTTTCTTGTGAATGGTCATAGATTAAAGTTGTATCATAAGCCACTTTCAAGAGAAGAATTTTTCAAGAAGTTCCAGGAAAAAAGTGATGTGAAGTTAATGAAGAAGAATCTTTCTTCTTCATCAACTTAATTGAATTTTCTGAAGTCATTTTATTAAAAAAAAAAAAAAAGTATAAACATGAAAAATAATCACTGATTAGCATGTTTATACAGAAAAGGTAGAGTGAAAATCAGAATCTCTCTGACACTTTAGCTTTTCAAATTTGTTTTTTTTTGCAGGCAGTTGCTACAAAATCATAAGTGCAGATCCATTTCACTTATGGTCCATTTCATTCATCCATACTTCATTTCATTCATTCATCCATACTCCATTTCATTCATTCATCCACACTTCATTCATCTCACTCCATGGTCCACCTCATTTACATTCCATATTTTTAAATTTTAATGTCTTTCTGCAATTGAATAATACATATCATGAATTGCAGGCTACTTCTCATACTTCACTCCATTTCATGAGTTGTGATCCATTCCACTCCATTATTCACTTCATTCATATTCCATTATACCATATTTCATTATCCATCTTCACTCATTCCATACAAAATTTCACTCATGCTCCAAACCATTCCATTTTATGTTTCAAATTCTCTATAGGTACATTCTGCAATCAAATAGACATTCTGCAGCTAATCAAATTTTCTGCAGCTAGACAGACATTCTACAGCTACAGATCCTAAAGGAACTAACCAGTAATCATTTGATTTGCAACAAAATGATCCTGCGTATCCATGAACAAGAAAAATCAAGAAGTTTATGAAGACTCAAAAATTAATGATTTCCAGGGGAGAACAAAGCATATAAAGACTACAAAAGTCAGATGAAAGGAAAAGGTAAAAGTTCTGATGATAATGACATATCATGAAAAATTTTAGTATAGTTGAGTTATGAATAATTCAAAAATTTGTTTTAATTAATTTTGTTGATCATGTCGAACAAACCTCCCGCAAAACTTTGGATAAAAATCCTTCTATTCCACCATTTCAAATCCCATATCTGATCATCATTTAAAAATCTAAACGGTTAAAGTGATGAAGTGATTGGATTAGTCACATCACCAAGCCAAAGAATTTAATGATGATTTTTGAATTCGTTACAAAATATCTCCGCGGTCTTTTCACTCATTGATTTGTTTTCTTCACCTTCACTTCATTATACCCATTCCGTAACCACTCCATATCACTCTTTTCCGTAGCCAACCTTTAACCATTCCAGTCTATGAAACAGAGGCATCTCTATAACAGCCATTGTCACCGTGAACATAGGAGCAACAATTTCAAGATTGGAGAGAGGAATTATGGGCCTCATAGTGAGGACTGAACCAGTTGGTACTAAGTACTTGGACGATTATCCCCAAAGCAGAGAAATGTTGCAGCAAGCACGATGGTTGCAATTCTTTGAAAAATTTAGTGGGTTTCACAAAAAGGTGACCAAAACGTTTGCAAGATCATTCAATGGAGCTGAGGTCGAGATAGGAGACATCAAATTCACCATTACTGAAGCCTTTATTGTAGAAGCAACTGAATTTCCTAGACAAGGAGAAAGGTGGTTCAAGAACAGAGAATTTCATAACGAAGCATGGAAGCAGATACTTAAGTCACCAGGTATGGATGTTACCATTTTCAAAAAGGGTATCCCTAGCTCTGCATTAAAGAACAAATGGAGGAACATGTTGCTTATCTTGCAAAAATTCATCACTTGTGAAGGGAGATATGGTACTTTCTATGTTTATCATATTCATTTGATAATGCATTTCCTAGAAGAAGAACTCAATCTGCCCTTTTTCTTGCTTCATAGTTTAAAGAAAATGGCCTCAAGTGTACAAAAGAGAGTCCAATTTCTAGAAACAACCTTATACAACCATGGTTTAGTCAAAATTTTGATTGAACATCATTTGAGAAAAATAGGAGATAATTGGGAAGAGTTCTTAGTGAGAAATCACTTTGAAGAACCCAAGGAACCTCCACCTGAAGACAAGCCTACAAAAAGAAGCAGAAGATGGAAAACCTCTAAAACTGAAACTGGTAAAGCAATACAAGAAAGTAGTGAAGAAATGATTTTTGAGAAATTGAGTCAGATTAAGAAGCAGCTTAAGAAAGAGAGGGCAATAAGAAAATTTGCCAGAGAGAAAGGAGAAGGGCCATCTCAACTGAGAAGTGCCACAGACTTAGAGGGATACTAAAGAAAACAAAGGTTAAACAAAATGGAGTCATAAACATAGAGGACGAAGAAACACCTACCAGGGAAGATTTTTATGAAGAAGCCCCTGAAATAGACCCTACACAGCAAGAAATTTACAACTATGTTGAGACATTAGAGAAAAGAGCTTCGGAAAGTAGAGACAGAACACCTAGTCCACCAAAATCTGCAGTTGATATCCTAAGGAGAGATAAATATGAGTTGGAAATCCTCAACAGGCATATCAAAAATGAGAATGAAATTCTAAGAGAGCAGGTTAAACTCAAAACCGATATGAATTCAATCCTATCTCTACAAACGCAAAAGTTGTACAAGGCCACTGAAAAATTGAAGAAGAAGAATAAAAAGTTAACCAAGGCACTCACAAATTTGAGATTCAAGTTAGTCATAAGGAAGCCCAGAAGGCCTTTGACTACCAGGAAAAGTAGAAGAAGAGGGTTGGATGTTCTTGCAGAGGTCTCAGAGTTCATGGAATAGTTGCATGAGGACATGCAAGAATCTAGCAGTGGGGGTATGTTGAGCTCCAAAAATGTTCTCTCTTCCACCACATTCCACTCCATTTCCTTTGTCCATTATTAATCACAAGCTCAAATGATCAATAGAATTAGTTAAAATTTCTTGAAGAATATATATCATGACTAACTTGCTATGTTTTTATGATTTTGTCATTGTAGTACTTTTTAAACTAGAACTAGCTACAGAATGCAAACATTCTGTAGCTAGTTGCCGATTCTGCAGCTATCTTCATGTCTAAGCAGGTTCTAGGTGTCCTCTCAGAGAAAACCACACATGGTCGTATTCCACATCATGCCCTCAGCATTTGTTTCTCTCCACAAAGATTGAACGAAATTCTGTACGTGGTTATGCACGTGGGAACTCAAACTAGGAGATAGACTCCTAATAGGACAAGGACAGTCCAGATGTCCTTAGACATATTACGATGCCACCTTTAGAGTTCTAGTTCAATTTTAATATGGAAAGACAGTTATCCCTAGATTATCTCGAATTTTGTTATGTAAATTTTCTATAAATGTAGCTCGGGAAACTGAGAAACAAGGTTAGATTTTTTGGTTAATTGCTAGATTTCAGAAGTCCGAAGATACTCTGTTTTAAAGTGATTTCTCTTTAATGAAAGAAGCATCATTTCCTTGAAAGATTTGAGTGAATCTTGAAGTATATTTCATGATACTCCAGTGGTAGAGGGCCCCTGCTACCTGAGTAGCCTTGTTTATATGGTTTAGATAAGTATTTTAGTCTCGTTTTCATTTCTAGCTTAGGCAAATTTCTGAAGTTTATGTTTCATACTTGTTAATTATCACATCTAGACTTACTCTTATAAACTCTTCCAAAATATCATTATGATGAATAAGGCATAGTTGTGGTATGGTAGGTTTTAGTTGCATTTCCTTTCGAATTCTGTGATTTATGCTTGTTTACACTAAGTGTCATAGCAGGTCTTACTCTTACAAGCTCTTCCAAAACATCATAACAATGAATAAGAAACATCTATGGTGTCTTAAGTTTTAGTTGCATTTCCTTTTGAATTTTTGTTTACACTAAGTGGCATAGCCAGTCTTACTCTTACAAACTCTTCCAAAACATCATTAACAATGAGTAAGAAATAGCTGTGGTGTCTTAGATTCTAGTTGTATTTTCTTTCAATCTTATGTTTATGTTCAATTGCATTGAATAATACAGCCATAATTGTTTTACAAACTCTTCCAAAATATCATTCATAATGAACAAGATGGGCTGTAGATTTCCATAGACTAGTTGCATGTTAATTTAGTTAGAGCACTTCGGAGGTTAATTGCATTTAGTTCAGCTTTGTCACTACATTTTAAGTTTGATAATGACATTCCATTTCACTCTGTTCACTGTACTTTAAGTAGATTAATGACACCTTAGTTCAGTTTAAATTCATTTTGTTTCAAGTAGATTAGTGGCCCTATAGTTTAGTTTCAGCTCATTTTGTTTCAAGTAGATTCATAACATTCTAATTTAGTTATAATCACTGTCTTTCAAGATTGATAGATAGCGTTCTAGCCTAGTGTTATTTGTTGTATTTTAAGTAATTCTAGTTGTCAAAATTAGTCTCTTGGCCTTCATTATTCACAACTTACTTTTGTTCTAAATCTATATTGATATATCATCACATGAATAGAGGTCAGTCATATTAGTTTAAGGCTTTGATCATTTTGAAAATCTTTTACAAACTCACCTATAGCCTTTTTCCCAAACATTATCCTAGAAAATTTTTAGACTTCTGAAGAAGGCCTAGAAGTGATAAGTTAAGTTGCAGAACAGGGTAACTTCAGCATCATAGGTTAATCTAGAATTTGTGATTTGATTGTTTATTTAGGAGAACTTCATTTACACTTAACTTTTCCATTTCTCATTTACACTTAACTTGTCCATTTACACTGTTTTTTAGTGAATTTGTCCAAGTCTATAGGAATGGGTGCCCAAAGCCATAAAAGCAATCATGAATCATATGAAGGTGAGAAATGATGCTATAACAGATGCCCCCTAATATATGAGGTCATAAGGGGTACATGATGGCCGAAATGTATTATGCACATAGAAAGAACTTCGCAAGGACAAGAGAGGACTTCACCAGATTTCAGCCTGCCAAAAACCAATGAAAGAAAACAGAGAGTCAACTCATGCTGAGGTGGGCATACCCATGCTCAGTCAAAAATACATCATAAAGAAAGTACTGAATAGATCCAACATGTATACAAGTATAGCTGAACTGAAAGTACACAATGAATCATCTAAGCATGGCCCAGATATATAAGTATGAATCAATTTCCAAGTATCACATATAGAAAGCTGATCAAGGATGGTGCAACTGGATGTCTGATCATATAAGTAACTGAATATCCAAGTACCGAATCATAAGAGGTGGAACAAACGGTACAATCACGCAACTCGGGAGCCAACATATAGGATGTTGCTGTACTGAACGACAACATATAAGGGTGGACGACATCACTGGAAAAAACTGAATGGACTATCAAAAGTGAACCGAGAAATGCTGATGCAACCCGAGGTCTTCACCGATCACAATGGCACAATTCTACACAATGGGAATAAATGAGTTGAAGTCGACCATGTGAGAAATCGTTGGATTACCGGTCAATGATGTATACCGTTAACCAACGCGAGACAACCCACCAATAATGAAAATGAGCGTCAAGGTGCCCCAGTACAATCTAACAAGTGCGAATAAATGAGTTGAAGTCAAACACTTGAAAGAATCTACCAATCAAGAGGCAATGATGAATCCCCACTGTCGATAGCGAAGAGTCTGCCACTGATGACTGCAAACCCTAAGGTACTGACAAAAAGACTCTAGATCTTGTTCCCAGAGCAATGAGTCGGAGTCGATGGGAAAAGATCCGCTGGAAGGAAGGCATTAAGGCATCCCACATCAGTCCAGCGCGAGTGTAACCCGCAGGCCAAGATTTGGAAGGAATCGGACGAAGTAGAGTGATGGAACCAAACCGAAGTACGTTTCCGACATGCACAAGATGAAGCTAGCGCATGGAAGAAACCCTCTAAACCAACCAATAATGAAAGTTGACACAGAGGCGAGAAATCCACCGATAGGGTCAAATGGAAATCCAGGTACTGCATGAATCCCAAGTGTGATAATGTGTGCTGACGTCGAACACAGGGGAAACCACTCAGTCAAAGACCCATGATGATGATCAAATGCTGAGCACGAGGTCACCTATCAATGATGAAAATAGGCCCAAGGTGCGGCTCTAGGTTTGCTCTCAGAGCAATGTGTCGTAGTCGATAAGAGACAAACCCGCCGGCAAGAAGTCAATGGGGACCTTCTCAAACCAGCACGAGTAGAAGACCAAAACATCTGATGTGATAGAACAAGATACTGACAAGACCGGGAAGGCCAACTGAATAATGAGTCAAGAGACACCGCAGAATGGCTGACTCTGGTTAGACTTCCCTTGAACAAAAGCACGACTCATAATGACCATGGCAGTAAAAGTGACACTGTATAAGTTTGTTATGCAGGAGGCAAAACAAACTCTCCATATGATTGGAAGAGATAACCATCTGGGGGAGGACTGACAAGTGAAACAAGGTAAAGGCTGAACCTAGGTCAAAAAACTAAAACCATCCCAAATGAGGGAAATATATATAAGTATATGTGCTTTGTTCAAGGGCGACAAACTGACTCTGTACTGCCATCAAAACAACGAAGATACATCCCGTTCTCGCTCTTTTTGTTATATTTGTTTTTTTTTGTCTTTTTCATATAATAAGCCTGAAAAAGAATAAAATAATGCTATGGTACAATGGATAGAACGAGTATCAAGAAACATATGCACTAGTTCCTAGGATTGGAACGATCCAATGCTCAATGCAAGGTGGCGGAAACTGGTAAGCGATACTCAGAGGAATGTTCCATCCATGGGTAAAAGGGTGTCAAGTCGCGATAGCCAAATGTATGCAATGGTTAACTTGTATAGATAGTCAAGGTCAAAATTTGGCTTAAACATCGAGTCCAAATGAAGCCGGCTAAAGGCCAGGATAAACAAGTAGCCAATATGCAATGCAGTAATACAACTTAACGACACCAGGGAGCCTCTAGGGTAATAGCCAGAAAAAATGGTAGTGAGGAAGAAGAAGAATGAACCTTCAACACATAAGTCATGGCGGGACTAAAGAGGACTCCCGAGCCTACATAAAACACAGCATGGGCAACAAGTGATAGTGAGGAATTAACTAGGAAGCCCATGTAAAGGAAGGCTCTACCACCAAGTCATGATTAAATAATCAGCGAGTGAAATGGGTGTAATAGTCATGACCTGATGGGATTGACCCTATGGCAAGTGATCAGTATGGAGGCTAGTATCCAAGATGCAACGGAAAGTGATTTCCCTAACCTATATGCCAGTGAAGATCATATACCTGCCGTGACGAGTCGGTAATCATGGATAAAAAATGGGAAAAATCTCAAATTCGTCAAAATGTACCTGAAAACATACCAAACTGGGCACTTCCAAGCATCCGGGTTATGCAGCTTAGGATAGATCGAAATAAGCATAACAAATTTTTGCGAAAATTTTCAACTTTTTAGGCATAAATAGGCAAATTACCTCATACTTGGTTCATTATTACATTGCTGATTTGGAAAAAAGTGCTTTGGAGCAAAAAACTTCTTTCGTCAAATCAGGAACAACCGAGCGTCGAATCGCACCGAATTTGTCAGGTAGGCTCCTCAATCATCTTTGCAAATCATTTTGTCCATTTAGAAATTAAAATTTCGTGATTTTCACCATTAAAACCCTTGCTAAAAAACACGGACTTGCGCATACGCGTGTTTGTAATGGGAAAGTCGCGTATACACGCGACTGTGCATAGAAAAAGTCGTCTATGCACAGGTCCGAATCAAAAAATGCGTGGCTAATGAAGGATTCATTGAATTTTGACAGGATGACAATCTCATGGAGAGAGCGCGAGCACAGCGTAATTAATCAAGAGGTCATGCAAGATCGAGCATCGCAAAATATTCTTCGAAATTGAGGATTTTTCAAATTTTTCAAAATGCCAAATATGAAAATAAATGTTCAGTTGCTAGAAATGATCGTCAATTAATGGGAACCAGAAGAGGATTGCTTTATGATAGATCAGATGCCAGTACGCATTGAAGTGGAAGACATATACTTTATCACTGGACTCTCCCAGGGGGGGGAACCAGTAGACTTGCACGGGAAGCCCCTGGGAGGGCTAAACGTGGAAGATTATGTCCACGTGTATTGCGTAGAGGGTTCCAAGAAAGTTGGAACTCAGATTGCGATTAAAGATTTATGGGATTTGCACATGAAAATCCTCCTTTTCACCATTGGCAGAGTGGTAGGATCTGCCTCCCTACATCAGGCGTCCAGGACGCAAATGAGAATAGCAGTAGAATGCTTGACTCATGTGTACGATTGGTGCACAACCCTTTTACTGAACATGAAGCAACAGTTTACCTCAATCCGCCAATCAAAGACCAAACACTTTGGGTATGGTACTATTTTGATGACATTCTTCTTTGAGAAGATACCAGCATTGAGACCCAGAGTTATCTCTACCATCAGTAGCCCAAGGGATCCAAGAATTGCCCGTTGGGCGGACATGATGAAGAGATTAGGGGTAAGTGAAGTTCCCCGGACCACTTGGGATGATGATTTCTTCCTTTGGTGGGGAGAACAAATCATCGTTGTGGACGACTATCCCTATGCTGGGATGGACTTTCGTGGAGATCCAGATCTTGTTCTTCCACCAGGCACATCATGGGGCACAGTCGGTAAGTTTGCAAATTTTTTTTGACTTATATAATTTGTATTTGGATTTTTTCAAATATGTATGAAAAAATGAAAATAAACATGTTTTTGATTGGATTCATAATGACTGAAAATGTAAACATGATCATGATATAGATATTGGACCAGTCCGACCTGAGGGTTTCCCGCGCCACAAGCGTCGCAGGGGCGAAGCAAATACAGTGGATTTAGACAGGACCCTCCAGGCTATGCAGAGTGTTGAGTCTCAAATCTGCATTTTTCTTATACATCTTCCTAGACCTTTTTCATTCACCTGAGCCTTCCAAGTTGTCAATATCATTGTATATTAATTGCAAAAGAGCATCTAAAATGGTTTTTAACTATATTTTGTGTCTGCTGTTTGATTTAGATTTTTTCTCATTTAGCTGCAGAATCTTGTCACTTTCCGCAGCTGCTGCAACTTTCCGCAGCCATTTTGTGAAAGTATATGTTACATGTGTCTTCAGGAAAAACGAGCCACATGGGCAAGTCAGAAATGATGTGGACATGGATCGTGTCCTATTGGCTCGAGAAAATTCACCTAAGGAGGCTGCGGTCAAAGGTGGCCAAGTGGAAGTCAACCGTAGAGTCCCACGGTGACAGGACTCTGTTTCGCGTCACGTGAAGATTTATATGGCCGTTTCTGAATTGCGGGAGACAAATCAACACCTGTACATGGCTCCATAAGCCGAATTCAACATCCACTCTTCATAGATTTACTCCTCAACGCGGCCATGATCCTAGATCTCTGGACGTAATGGTTTACATGTTCTCTATCAGCACAAAATTTAGGGAATTAGTTATGTTACCTTTGTTAATATAACACGTTTTCATACGCACATTAGATTAGCCTCCAGATAGTTCTGTAATGTAATTACGTTGCCACTGTGCCATAATATCACCTTTCTGTTATGACTGCATTTTAATATATAAGAAGACTCTGTTTCCAAGCGTAATTCGTACTTGAAAGCTGTTGCCAAGGCTGGTGTAGAGGGCCCCTGCACATGCTGAGGTTTTGTGCATTATTGTATAGTTCTTGTTTTATTTCTTTAAGCTCATTGTGCCATAATTCATTCATGTGTTTATACATTACATCTTTCATGGTATTTATGCTACATTTCTGTTGATAATCTTTCATGCTTTACATCTTACTTCTATCCATAATATTTCATGTTTTATGTTGTTGTTAACTGATCAGTGTTCCTGTTTCAGATTACAAATAGGCAGCCCGGGCATTTGCATAACTTTTTGACTAATGACATGGAATTAATATTGTTCTGCTGCAAATTTGCTTCTCTTAGTTTCTGTTTAATTTCAGTACTACTTTGTTTATTTCAGTCTTGCTCATTTTCTTTAGTAGTTAAGATTTAGATATATTAAATTGCTCATGACATCTTCAGTTACCTCCGAAAGCCATAGCTGGACTAATGGCGAGGGATTGAATTATGAATGTGTAGTTTGATATTAGTTTACTTTCTACAAGTTAGATATCAAGTTACTCAAGTTGTTTATGGTTACCTCCGAAAATCATAGCTGGACTAATGATGAGGGATCAGAAGATAAGTTGATGTAATTTGATTTAGATTTACTTTGTTGCAACTTTTGATTTTCTTTAAGCATAGTTTCTTTTGTGTTTGAACAACAACAAGAATAATGAGTTTCATGATCAGTAGTTCATTGTTTGTTTGATTAGAGTAGTGATGCAATTTCATTTTCTTTGAAGAATTAATTTTGTCATTGTGTGTTTTTAAAATTCTTTTGAAGTTTGGAAAATCATTAGAAAGACATTGTTGTCTTGAATATTAGTCTCCATACTTGTCTTTTAGAATTTCACAAAAATCCAAAAACGACAAAAAAAAAGTAAGAGATAGGTTATCTTGCACATATAGTGCGCCACACTTCGTCAACTTACGAATCCCGGATTGAAAAATTAAATGTAGCAATTTAGGACACACTAAATTGACCAAAAATTTTGGCACCGTTGCCGGGGAAGTGTAACTAGGTAGCCAATTTCTTAAAAAAAAAAAACAAAATAATAAAAGAAGGGAAAACTTGATAATTTCTTGAAGTATGCTCTCCTCTTGCACCTAGTGTGATCTGGAGGATCAGAAAAGAGAATTATCGGTTTAGTAATTTCTTAAGTATGCTCTCTTCTTGCACCTAGTGTGACCTGGAAGATCAGAAAGAGAATTATTATCCCTACTTAAAAAAAAAAAAATGACATGCATAGAGCAAGAGATTCCAGGGGAAGGTTTATAGCTAAAGCCAAGAGTTTGATTTTCACAACTCCATCTTCTTCAAGGCATAGAAAAGAATCACCACCATCTACCGCTAGCCTTAAGATTTTTTGAATTCAAGGAGCAGCTGAATTAGAGGATTCTCCTATACCACCTACTAAATCTCATTTAGAAAAGGAAGAGACTTCCTCTCATCCTCCCTTGATAGAGGAACTAGAGGACTTCAAGGACTCTAAAGAAACTATCATGGCAGAGGAAATAATAGATGTATTTGGAGGTAGAGGTAGAGGTAGAGGAGGAGGAAACAATGGAGACAACAATGGTGAAGGAAATAATGGAAGAAATAGGGAAGGAGACAACTTGTTTGGATTCCCTATATTTGATGAGGAAACTCATACAACGATGAAAAATATCTCACCATCTATCCTTCCTAACTTTTATGGATTGCGAAATGAGGATCCTGAAACATCTCTGTTTGAGTTTGAAGTTGTGTGCCGAACTTATGACTATATGGAAGACTCTCAAAAACTCAAACTGTTTCCTTCCACATTGAAGGGAGCTGCTTTGAAATGGTTTATGGGATTAGCCACTCAATCTATTAGGACTTGTAATAATATGAAACAAAAAATTTTGGATAGATACTTGGACTATTGTATGCCCACCAATCACAAGGATGAGGTATTCAAAATGATGCAAAAAGAAGATGAAAATTTGGAAGATTTACTTGAAAGATTTCAATACAACTTAAAAAGAGCAAAGATGAGCAACTTAGATGAGGAAACTTTGAAAGCCCTTATATTAAAATCCATCAGAGATGAATGGATGGATATTTTAAACATGATGGGGAAAGGAGACATTTCTCAACTTCCACTTCGTGACATAACAAAACTATGTGTCCATCTCTCAAGGGGAAAATCTAAAACAGGAAAAGGGCCTAGGGATCCTTCTCTTATTAGGGATAAAAAATCTACAACTGGATCAGTAAGTAGGGCAGAGATTGGTAATATGCTTGATGAATTCAAAACTGATATCTTAGGGAGCCTTAGTGAACAACTTGACACCCTTAAAATCCAAAACAAGCAGAAAGCAGAAACAAATGCTTTAGCCATCTTTTGTCCGAAATGTAGGAAGAAACGTGCTTTAAGGGAATGTCCCTTGGATGCAAAAGTTGTAGAAACATGTATGATTTGCTCAGAGAATCATGAGATCAAGGATTTTCCTTCAATTCCTGGACTCAAAGCTGTTTTTCAAGAAGACCCAAATTCAGTAGAATCTCTCTGCTTTGTTGCAAGAAGACCTTGGCAGGGAAAACAAACTCAAGGGTTTAACAACCCTATGAATTTTCAAACCCCACCAAATTGGAATCCTTGGCAACAACCTTGGCCCCAACATCAAACCTCATATCAGCCATGGGTACAAGGGATGCAAAATCCTTATGGGAGATTTGCTCAATTTTATCAATATCCTCCATCTTTTCAAAATCAACAAGCTCCACAACTTCCAAACCCAAATCCACAACTTTCACTGCCATTTCCACAACAACAACCTTCTCAACAAAATCCAAATCCTCAACTCATGCTCCCATACCAACAAAAGACAAATCAACTTCCAGCTCAGCCATTGCCAAATCCTAACAATAAAAATCCTCATAATATTTACATGATAGAAGGACAACAATTTCCTACCTATATTATTGTTCCTCTCAATGATGTACAACTCAGATCTGGTAGAGTTTTAGAAAAACCTTCTATAGATGACCTAGAACAGGATACCTCTCAGGAGGACTCTCTTGAAGCCAATAAGGGTTCTGAAGAAGTATCTCTTCAAAACTCAAATATTCAAAAAGAGAAAGAAAATTTAACACCCTCAACTCCTATAGTTGAGCAACCTGCATCTTCATCTACACCTCCTTTTCCTGAAAGACTACAAATTGACAAGGGGGTGGAAAAACAAATCTTGTTGCCTAACTATGATTTTCTAGATGAATTGAAGAATGTTTGTATCAAGATTCCCTTGCCACAAGCCATTCGAGAGATTCCTATTCTAGCAAAAACCATAAAGGAGTTGAGTTTCAAAAGACCAGGAAGGAAACTAAAAGACACAAGAAGAATCCACCTGGTAGGAAAGATTGCAGATATTATGATGGGAAAAATTACCATGCAGTAGTATGTAGATCCAGGAAGTCCAATTGTCAAGACACATATAAATGGGATAGAAATTCCAAACACATTGATTGACTTAGGGGCTGCTATCAACATTATGAGTAGACAGACTATGGACCAGCCAAAACTTCCTAACCTTCTTTTTACACCTACTTTACTGCAACTTGCAGATCGATCAATTATTAAACCAGATGGTGTATTAGAAGATATTTTAGCCTCCTTAGATTCTTGGGAATATCCGGTAGATTTTTTGATTTTGACTCCCAAGAGTAATCTAGGAGGGCACCCACTTATCTTAGGCTAGCCACAGCTGATGCTTTTATTAGTTGTAGATCTGGGGATATGTACATTTCTAATGGTAATTCGACAAAGAAATTCAATTTGTATCCTCCAGCAAAAGCAATTACAGAAGTAGGAGAAAATGAATGGGTCGATGATGAGGACATTATACAACCTGTCTTTACCATTTCGGAAAGTAGTGAGGATAGTCAAATTCTGAACACATTAGAAAATTTTGAGACATATTCAGAATATGACCCCACACAATTTCAGTTGGAATCTGACATAGAATATTTATCATCAAGACAAATGTCTCTTTACTCTATGGAAGAGTTTGGTAGTTCTACCATTGAGATTTTTCCAAGAAAAACATTGAATATCAACAAACATTTGGAAAAGTCACAACAAAAAGAACTAATCAAAATCTTGCAAAAACATTCTACTGCATTTGCATGGGAGTATACTGACATGAAAGGTATTGATCCTAATACTTGCATCCATCATATCTATATTGAGGAAAACGGTAGACCAATCAGACAACCTCAAAGAAGGATGAATCCAAATCTTAGGGAGATAGTGAAAGAAGAGCTCCAAAAACTTCTCAATGTAAACTTCATTTATCCAATTTCAGATAGCCGATGGGTTTCTACTTTGGTTATAGTACCTAAAAGAATGGTAAATGGAGAGTATGCATTGATTACAGGGAGTTGAACAAAGCAACTTTGAAGGATCACTTTCCTTTGCCTTTTATTGATCAGGTATTAGATACATTAGCAGGTAAAAAGTACTTTTCATTTTTGGATGGTTTTAGTGGCTATAATCAAATTCAGGTAGCACATGAAGATCAAGATAAGACCACATTTACTTGTCCATGGGGAACTTTTGCCTACCGAGTGCTTCCTTTTGGGTTATGTAATGCACCAACAACATTCCAAAGAGCAGTACTAGGAATTTTTTCTGATCTAATCCATGATTGTGTAGAGGTTTATATGGATGATTTTACAGTTTATGGTAATTCATTTGAAGAGGCATTAGAAAATTTGGAAAAAGTTCTTATAAGATGTAAAAAAACAAACCTTTCATTAAGCCATGAAAAATGCTTTATGATGTTTACTGAAGGGATTGTTTTGGGGCATCATATTTCAGGAGATGGGATTAAGGTTGATAGATCAAAAGTTGAAGTCATCTCCAAGTTACCTATTCCAAATTGTCAGAGAGATGTTAGAAGTTTTCTAGGATTTACTGGTTACTATAGAATATTTATAGAAAATTTCACTAAAATAGCATCTCCACTCTTCAAATTGCTTACAAAAGACTGTGAATTTAAATGGGATCTTGATTGTCAATCAGCCTTTGAAACTTTGAAAACAAGAATATCTGAAGCACCTATCTTGAGAGGACAAAATTGGAAACTCCCTTTCCATATTTCTACGGATGCTTCAGATACAGCTCTAGGAGCTGTGTTGGGTCAAAAAGATTTAGTTCCTTATGCCATTTATTATACCGGTAAAAATTTGACTCCCACAGAGTTGAACTATACTGTGACTGAAAAAGAGTTTTTAGCTGTTGTTCATGCAATTAATAAGTTTAGACATTACATAACAGGCTATGAAACTTTTATTCATACTGACCATTCTGCAATTAGATATTTAATGAAAAAACCTGTTACTAATGGAAGAGTGACAAGATGGCTCTTACTTTTACAAGAATTCAATATTACTGTGTTGGATAGACCAGGAAAACAAAATACAGTAGCTGATTTCTTGTCTAGGATTCAGAATACTAAAGAAGATTCTCCTGTAGAGGATAAGTTTCCTGATGAATACTTGTTTACAGTAACTATTAACACTCCTTGGTATGCAGATATTGCTAAATATTTGGTTACAGGGAAACTACCTTCACATTTATTTCCAAGTGAAAAACGAAAAATTATTCAGGAGAGTTCAAAATATTCATGGATTTCTAACGAATTGTTTAAAACGGGGCCAGATCTTGTGATCAGAAGATGTGTCAGGGAAGATGAAATGCCTGATATTCTTAAGGCATGTCATGATGAACCATGCGGTGGACACTTTGCAGACAAAAGGACGACCTATAAAATCCTCTCTTTAGGATATTATTGGCCTTCCCTCTTCAAAGATGCAAAACAATATGTCAAAAGGTGTGACAGCTGCCAAAGAGTAGGGAAACCTACCCTTTCAAATGAAATGCCATTGCAGCCACAGGTACTCATTGAACCCTTTGAAAAATGGGCTTTAGATTTCATTGGACCTATTAATCCACCATCTAAGCAAAATAAGTATATATTGGTTTGTACTGATTATGTTACTAAATGGGTAGAAGCCAAAGCATTAGTATCTGCTACTGAAAATTCAGTTGTTCATTTTCTTTATTAGGATATTTTTACTCGCTTTGGTGTTCCAAGAGAAATTGTGACAGATCAGGGGAGCCAATTCACATCCAATTTGGTGGAGAAGTTGATGGAAGAATACAAAATCAAGCACAGAAGATCTACTCCTTACCATCTGCAAGCAAATGGTCAAGTAGAGTCCACAAATAAAGTTCTTGAAAGTATCATCACCAAAAATGTTCATCTACATAGAAGAGATTGGGCAGAAAGGCTTCCTGAAGCCTTGTGGGCCTACAGAACTACATGGAGAAATACAACAAGACATTCTCCCTATGAACTTGTTTATGGGAAAGAATTCCTGCTCCCCATTGAGTTCCAAGTCAAGACCTTCAAGATAGCAGTTCAATTGGGGATGAATTTATCAGAAGCCCAAAAGCATAGAATGGAGCAATTAAATGAGCTAGATGAGATCAAACAAGAGGAAATTCTAAGAACTGATCTAGTTCAATATCAAAGAGCTAAATGGCATGACAAGTACATCAAAGAGAAGAAGTTTCAAGAAGGAGATTGGGCATTTTTATTTGATTCCAAGTTTAAATATTTTCAAGGAAAATTTCAGACTCATTGGCTTGGGCCCTATGAGATTGACAAGATCTTTAGCAATGGAGCGGTAAGAATCAAGACCATTGATGAGTTTTAAACTCCTCTTATTGTGAATGGCCACAGATTGAAAGTTTATCATAAGCCACTCTCAAAAGAGGATTTTGTCAAAATGTTTCAAGAAAATTCTGCAATCAGGCTGGTACAGAAGAATTCTTCTTCTCCACCAGCCTAGCTTTTGTTCTTTCAATATATATATATATATATATATATATATATATATATATATATATTTGTATAAGCCTGAAAACCAATCACTGATTGGCAGTCTTATACAGAAAATATAGGGTGAAAATTAGGAACACCTGACACTCTATATTTTCCAAAAAAAAAACAAAATCTCTTTCATTTCATAAGTTTTGTAACCACTCCATTCCATTCCACTTCATTCCACTTCATTTCACTCCATTCCACTTCATTTTATCTATTTCATTCCATTTCACCAATAAAATTCTTTTTTCATGACCATTTCCATCTAGTCATTTGTCATCTATTCATTTTCATTCACCCAAATAATAGTTGTGCCAGTTTCCGCAGCTGACATCTGTTTCTGCAGCTGACTCTAGTTTCCACAGCCAGAAGTAGATTCCGCAGCTACCACTCTGTTTTCAAAAGAATGTACAGCCAGATGTTATTTCCATAATCATGAAATCAAATGCAGGTGTGAGGACCAATTATGAAGACATGGGGCATTCAAGATACCAATGAGGAGCAACTAATTGAAGACCGAGGAAAAAGGCAAAGATTCCGAGGTATGAGTAAAATTTATTTCAAATAGCATTGAAAACACATTTTTATATATTTATGAACCATAAGCTCCATTATGTGCAATGATTATATTGACAAACTCTGTAACCCTTTCACGATCTCCATATGATCCTCCCACATTCATTTTCAAACTGTCCCATAATTAAACCTCCGATCTTCACTCAAACTCCGATACTCCACCTGTGACAATGAGACGTAGTTGATTTGACTACGGCTTCTTCCAGCCGCATAAAATCCATAGCCGTTGTTTAAACGTGCTTACATTTATTTTGCAGTCACCAAATTTCAAACACTGCTGGATGTGTTATACTCTTCCTATTGTTCTACTAATCTCATAGCCGCATTTCTGTCATGCTCATGTAACCCTTCTCTGTTCTGCTTCACTCCATTTAATTCTTTGTTACACTACAGTCTGTATACCCACTCTCTGATATCTACCTACAGTCATTGTGCTCATTTCCGTGCATTCAGCCATTCTACTTCCATTGAACCCTCCTCACGCAGGCAAGTTTTTGAAGAGTAGAAAGAAGGATGGGTAAATTGCTAAGAGCAGAACCAGAAGGACCTAAATTCATGGAAGGATATCCGCAAGTCAGGGATATATTGAAGAAAGCAAAGTGGCAGCGGTTTATCCAAAAGTTCAGAGGCTACCATAAATAAGTGACAAAAGCATTTGCAAGGTCGTTCAATGGCCTGGAGGTAGAGATTGGAGACCTTAAGTTCACGGTGAATGAGGCATCTATAGCAACTGCCACGGAACTTCCTCAAGAGGGTGAACGATGGTTTAAGAACAAAAGCATTAGTGATGAAGCTTGGAGAATAATCTTACGAAACCAAGGTATGAACAGAACCATTTTTAAAAGAGGAATTCCTATTCATGCTTTGAAAGAGGAATGGGCTACTTTGCTGCTAGTTGTTCAAAAATTCATCACCTGTGAAGGCCGTTTTGGGTCCATGTATATGTACCATACCAGATTGCTGATGAATTTTCTAGATAATCAAACTCTCAATCTCCCATATTTTCTATTAAATAGTTTGAAGAAGATGTATGTGACTATTCAGAAACATTTAGGGGATGTAGAACCACATCTATATCACCACGGTCTTGTAAAAATTTTGATTGAAAAAGAGTTAAAGGAGAAGAAGGACACATGGGAACAATTTTTGATTAGAAATTTCTTTGAGGAACCTCAAGAAATTCCTGAAGGTAGCACATCAAGAAGGAGTAGGAGAAAAAGAAAAAATGATGAAACTCAAAGTACTCCTACTACTGCAATTGAAAGCACTAGTAGGGAAGAGAGATTGTCAAAAAGGAAGAAGAAAGAAACCAAGGGTAAAAAGCCAATAACATCAAAAGAGAGAAAAAGTATTGAGGCTATACATCAAACCCCTTCTTTAGAAGAAGAAGATCATCAAGTGTTATCTGAAAGATTGGTTCATCTTCAAGAATAGTTATCTATAGCCAAGAAGAAAGAGAAAGGAAAACAAAAGAAAAAAGACAGTGGTCCACAATGTGTGAGAAAAAGTTCCAGACTTAAGGGGAAATTGAGGAAAACGCAAATGAAGGGTCCTCATTTTATCGATTTGGGAGAAGAAACATCTGAACAATCCCCAACTGACCATAGTCCATCTCACTCTCAGTCAGTTAGTGAACCTGGTTCATTTCATTCTCAGTCAGACATTGAACATAGTCCATCCCATTCTCAGCAAGATGTTGATGTGAGCCCTTCTCAGCCAGATTTTGAAGACAACTCTCCTTCACGGCATTTTGGGGACATCCCAATAAAAATGACACCTGATATAGAGCCTAAGCAGAAAGAAGTATATGATTATATAGAATCTTTAGAAAAAGTAGCTACAGGTCCTAGTACTTCGTCCATTCAGCCTCACATATCACAAAATGATCTAGTCCAATCACTGAAACAGGAAGTCTTTGAGCTACATCTTTTAAATAGACACATTAAAAATGAAAATGAGACATTGAAGGAAAAAATAAAATTGGACAAAATCATTCATGATAACACCATGCTACATCTGGGAATATGGCAGAAGAAGAACAAGAAATTGAAAAGAAAATGCCAGAAGTTAAGCAGAGCACTGGTTAATATCAAATTTAGATGTTTAATGAAGAAGCCCAGGATGTTAGCAGCACCAAGGAAGAAGAGGAGAGGATTGGATGTACTGGCTGAAGTGTCAAGGCATATGAACTGAAGAAGGATTATCAAAATTTTGGTTGCATGAGGACATGCAACACCTTCACAGTGGGGGTATGTTGAGTCTTAAATCTACATTTTTCTTATACATATTCCTAGACCTTTTTCATTCACCTGAGCCTTCCAAGTTGTTAATATCATTGTATATTAATTGCAAAAGAGCATCTAAAATGGTTTTTAACTATATTTTGTGTCTGCTGTTTGATTTAGATTTTTTCTCATTTAGCTGCGGAATCTTGCCACTTTCCGCAGCTGCTGCAACTTTCCACAGCCATTTTGTGAAAGTATATGTTACAGGTGTCCTCAGGAAAAATGAGCCACATGGGAAAGTCAGAAATGATGTGGATAATGTGGACATGGATCCTGTCCTATTGGCTCGAGCAAATTCACCTAAGGAGGCTGTGGTCAAAGGTGGCCAAGTGGAAGTGAACCGTAGAGTCCCATGGTGACAGGACTCTGTTTCTCGTCACGTGAAGATTTATATGGCCGTTTCTAAGTTGCGGGAGACACATCAACACCTGTACACGGCTCCATAAGACGAATCCAACATCCACTCTTCGTAGATTTACTCCTCAACGCGGCCATGATCCTAGATCTCTGGACGTAATGGATTACGTGTTCTCTATCAGCACAAACTTTAGGGAATTAGTTATATTACCTTTGTTATAAATAACGTGTTTGCATACGCATATTAGATTAGTATCCAGATAGCTCTGTAATGTAATTACGTTGCTTATCGTAATATCCCCTTTAGCACTACATTATATTTGCATTTTCAAGGTTAAGAAGACCTACTGTTTCCATGAATAATTCATACTTGAAATCTGTTTCCAAAAGGAATTTGGTGTAGGGCCCACTGCTGAGGTTTTGTGCATTACTGTATAGTTTCTTGTTTTATTTCTTTAAGTTCATTGTGCCATAATTCATTCATGTGTTTATACATTGCATCCTTCATGGTATTTATGCTTCATCTCTGTTCATAATCTTTCATGCTTTACATTTTACTTCTATCCATAATATTTCATGTTTTATGTTGTGGTTAACTGATCAGTGTTCTTGTTTCAGATTACAATAGGCAGCCCGGGCACTTGCACATATTTTTATAATGACTAATTACATGGAATCAATATTGTCCTTCTGCTAATTTACTTTTCTTAGTTTTTGTTTAATTTCAGCACTGTTTGTTTATTTCAATCTTGCACATTTGCTTCAGTAGTTAGATTTAGATATATTAAATTGCTCATGTCATTTTCAGTTACCTCCGAAAGCCATAGCTGGACTAATGGTAGGGATTGGATATGAATGTGTAAGTTTGATATTAGTTTATTTTACGCAAGTTAGATGTCGGAGTTACTCAAGTTGTTTATGGTTACCTCCGAAAACCATAGCTGGACTAATGGTGAGGGATCAGAATATAAGTTGATGTAATTTGATTTAGATTTACTTTGTTGCAATTCTTGGATTTTTTTAAGCATAGTTTCTTTTGTGTTTGGACAGTAAAAAGGATAATGAGTTTCAAGATCAGTAGTTCATTGTTTGTTTGACTAGAGTAGTGATGCAATTTCATTTTCTTTGAAGAATTAATTTTGTCATTGTGTGTTTTAAAATTCTTCTGAAGTTTGAAAAATCATTAGAAAGACATCGTTGTCTTAAATATTTGTCTCCATACTTGTTTTTCAGAATTTCATAAAAATCCAAAAACGACCAAAAAGTAAGAGATAGGTTATCTTGCACATATAGTGCGCCACACTTCATCAGCTTACGAATCCCGGATTGATAAATTAATGTAGCAATTTCGGACACACTAAATTGAACAAACACAGAGGAACTTGGAGGGGTTAACCTGCTAAATACCTATGGCTGTCGTGGAAGACCTGTCGGAAGCCATCCAGAGACGGGTGGTAGGAGTGCCCTGAGACTGGGTACGATTATTCCGCCAAGTTGCCACCGCGGTCACGTTCTATAGGAACACGACTTCTGGGCAGGGACCTCAGGAGTAGATAGATATTATGTATCAGATGACTGTATATTTTTGAGACTGAACATGATCGGGCATAAGCCCAAGTTTTGTATGACCTTATGGATCCAAATTTTGTAAAGTTTTTGAACACTCTGATGATATATATACAGCGATATTTGATGTGATGTGATAAATGTATCAAAATGTATGATGTTTTTTATGATTAAATTTTATTGTATGGAATGATTAATATGCCAATCAATTGCTTGATTAGCTAATGAGTCTGCTAACCAATTTTCAGCTCGAGGAATATGAATGAAAGTTAAAAAATGAAATGATCTTTGCAACAAACGTACCCTCAAGAACAACCGTAATAAAAATGGATCTCGAACCTAATAAGTATTGTTCAACTGCGACACCACCAGCTGAGAGTCCAAGAAAACTACCAACGAATCAACACCCAAAGATATTACGTCCAAGAGTAGATAACCAACTGCAGTGTATTATGCTATATTATTGGAAGCAGGACCAATGCAGACCCCTCTTGATACTAACAGCTGACTGGAAGGATAATGAAGCACCCAAGCCGCGGAAGCTAAGTTCCGGGTGTGTCTACTAGCACCATCGGCGAAACCAAAATGACTCATGACATCCAACACAACCTGCCAAAGCAGATCAAAAACATCACCAACTCATCAAAGATCGAAAATCAACCAAATATGTACAAAACAAAACTACTATATGCAAAACAACATGCCAGGCCAAAGCCTACGCATAATACTTCTTCAAATAGAGCCCATTTCGGGGCTCCGGCAACTCATTTCCTTCGAAATCAACCAAGGTATACGCTCCTTACTTAAGGACTTTTTTAACGATGAAGGGGCCATACCACATAGACTTAAACTTTCCTGCCCCCAGGGCATCATTTTCTTTGGCATAGAACAAAACAAGGTCACCTTCCGAAAAAACCCTGGGTTTGACCGCCTTATCGTACTGAACTTTAACTTGGTTTTTATGCACTTCATTCATCGTGGCAGCATCCCGACGCTGCTCATCGAGATGTTCTAGATGAAGGAGCCGTTCTTCATGACTAGAAGTGTCAGGAAGAAGTTCAACATCTAACTTAAGAGAAGGAATCTCGCATTCAATAGGAAATACGGATTCCAACCCGTGCACTAGCTGAAACGGAGTAAAGCCAGTTGCAGTTTTCATTGATGTCCTATATGCCAAAAGTGCAGGATATAGCATAATATGCTAGTTGGATATAGCTTTATCAATTTTCCTTTGAAGAATTTTCTTGAAGGATTTATTCACGGCTTCCACTTGCCCATTGGCTTGAGGATAATACGGAGATGAATGCTCCTGCCTGAAACCAAATTTGAGAGCCAACTCAACCATCATACTATTCTGAAAATGACTGCCATGATCAGTGACAATCTCTCTAGGAATACCAAAACGAGCGATAACCTGGTTGAAAAGAAAAAGAGCTGTAGTCTCACCATCATTCCCAAAAGTAGGCATAGCCTCGACCCACTTCGTAAAGTAGTCTATTGCTACAATAATGTACTTGTGACCTTTAGCCGAAGGCGGGTTACAAGTAGTATAATCAATACCCCACTTTGTAAAGGGACCGACAGTAATGACTGGAAAAAGCGGAGCTGGATGAGCGCGCATTTTTCGAGTATAGACTTGACACGGATGACACTTTTTGACTGATTCAATACAATCCTTGAAAATCGAGGGCCAAAAGTACCCAGCACGCAAGATTTTTTGGGCTGTAGCAAGCCCAGATAAATGACCCCCACAAGCTCCACTGTGGGAATCATTCAGCATAGCCTCAGCTTCTTCGAGAGTTTAGAAGCATCTTAGGATTGAATCAACCCCTCGACAGTATAAAGAATCATCAATAATCAAATAATTATTGGCCAAGTGACGCAACTTACGACGCTAATCTTTCGAAAAAGTAGAGGGAAAATTCGCAGTCTGGAGATACACAATGATATCTCCATACCAAGGATCCTGTGAAGAGATGAGAAACTAATTTTCATCCGGAAAGGATTCATCATAGATCATCTCTTCCCCACAGGGCAACTCGAAGATCAATTCCGCGAAAACCAATGATTTCTTGGACTTGGCAGACATAAACTCAAGATAAAATTCCTGTAAAATCACAATCCATCTATTGTATTTTCCCCCAATCACTCGCCTACTGAGGACAAACTAAAATGGATTGGCAGCTGCCAAAACATAAGTTTTGCGAAGAATAATGTAATGTCAGAGTCGCTGCACAACATGAACTGCTGCTAAAGCTAATTTTTCTATCGGAGTGTACCGGAGTTCAGGTCCTACCAATCTCGACTAAGGTAGTAAATAACATGCTCTGCAAGAGCATAATCTTCCTGAACCAGAACCATACCAATAGTAGATTCTGTTGCTTCCAGATACAAAAGGAAATCCCTGCTATAATCAGGTGGACTCAATAAAGGAGCAGAGGTAAATGCTTTTTTCAAAGCATCGAACGAGCGTTGAGCGAAGTCATCCCAAAGAAATGGAACTCTCTTCTTCAACAATATCATAAATCCCTTAGTAACTTCAGCATAATTTACGATAAATCTTCGAAGAAAATTAGACTTTCCTTGTAGACTTTGAAGCTGACAGATAGAGGACGGGGGAGGCAACCGAAGTGTTGCCTCAACCTTGAAGGGATCTACCCTTATCCCTTCCCTGGACACAATGAATCCCAATAACCAGCCAGATGTAACCGCGAAAACGCACTTGTTCAGATTCAATCTAATCTTATAGAAACGACATCTTTCAAATATTTGCCGGAGGTGACCAGGATGATCCATCCTCTTTCGAGAATGAGCAGCTAAATCATCCAAGTATGCCTCGATAATCTTTTTGATGTCGTGGAAGGCATATGACATGGCCCGCTGAAATGTAGCCCCAACATTTTTAAGACCAAAAGGCATCTTCTTGTATGCAAACGTACCCCAGGGACAAATAAAGGCAGTCTTATGTTGATCTTCAGGACGGATAGTAATTTGATTATATCCGGAGAAACCGTCCATGAAGGAGAAAATATCATTACCGGCACACTCTTCAATGATCTGATCGATAAATGGTGTGGGGTAATTATCTTTAGGACATGCTTTATTTAGGTCTCTAAAATCGATGCAAACTTGAATCGTTCCTTGCTTTTTATCTACGGGAACGAGATTTGAAACCCATTCAGTCAAAGGAACAGGGAAAATGAATCCTGCCTTAAGCAGCTTCTCAACTTTAGCTTTGATAGCTGCTGCCTTCCTAGGATTGACCGGATGAATTTTTTGCCTCACCGGCTTAGCGTTTTCATACGTCTTGATCTCATGCTAGACAATAGATGGGTCTATACCAGGCATTTCCTCATAAGACCAAGCGAATACATCCCTATACTCTTTAAAGATCTCGGTGTAAATTTGAACCTCTTCACGGGAACATTCAGCTCTGATGAAGACATTCTCGATAATATTGGGATCCCTAGAAATGTTCACCGGGATAGTAGGAGAAATCACAGCCATGTTCCCTTCAGCATAAACCTGTGTTGGTGCTAAAGGGTTCAAGACTTGGTGAACAGGACCAGGAGACTGAGGACTTGGAAAACTTGTTTCAACTTTGCTCAAGTCAGGTAAAAAGTAAGACCAATGATGCAAATCATCCCATGGTCTATCTATACCAGTCATAGCTTCCAGGATGGCCTCTTCAGATGGAAGAGTGGTATCAAGGCAATCTTGGGCTGAAGAAGAACTAAGCGTCCAAGCCGGAGCCACATCTCCATCCAACTCTTCTGGTGAAAGAGGAGCTGGACTGTATTCTGCAGAGTCAACAATAGACTGACAAGCAGTCTCAGCTGCAGACATCGGAAATGCCATTCCACCCACTTGACCTTCTGCTAATGTGGTAGAAGGGGAAGGTAAGGTCCAAGGGTCTGAAAAATAATGAGTTCTGAAGAACTCTCTTCGAAGAGGAGCCTTGGAGGATGAAATTGAATTAATATGAACTGTAGGAGGAGGAATATCGAAAGTACCCATCAAGGAAGAATACATTCCAACTCCTAAGTTCTCAACAGGCGCCTTAGTATTATCCAACTTTGGAACAGATGAGTCAGAAGACGCATTCCGGTCTACAGGAGGACAGTCCAGTTGATCCACTGTAACAATCCTCCCTTCGTGGGGGAAACATATAATTCGAAATAATGAGGATGCAATGGCATCCATCTCATAAATCCAGTTTCTCCCCAACATAAGGTTGTATTCCAAGCTTGCATCCACTACCTCAACCTCTATATTAACAGTTTTTCCCCCAACAAAGATGGGCAAAGCTGGGACAATACCATGGGGTCTGTGAGAATGACCATCGAACGCAGTCAGAAGAGTGGTAGATGGAACAGCTTTGGGAGATCCAATTGTCTTCCAACATGTGAGAGACATCACGCATGTGGAAGCACCCTCATCAACAACCGTTCGAAAGATATTTCACTTCCGATACGATGATTTAATATGAAAGGCCATGTGATGAGGAAGTCTCTTCTTAAAATTAGTCATATCAAAAGTAATCAGAAGAGAATTCTTTGGATCAATAGCCCCAATCGCAGTGATAAAAGCACTGCGCTGAGCCAGACAAGACTGGAGTACCTCTAAAGCTAACATAGCACAAGGACTCTGCACCAGATCTTCCACAATTGAGTAGTTCTGGGCAGCCCTAGCATTTGGATTAATCGTTGATCGCTTAGAAGATGCTTTGGGCATCTGAGGCATAGACTCAACAGTAGGCTTCGTGATGTGAAGCGGCTCAGTAGCATCAGGAACTTCCTTAGCTTTCGAAGACTCTTCTCCACCATAATCACGAGATCTCGTAGCGATATCCGCGTGAGCACTCATCATGAAAATGTTCGATGGAATTTCCCCTTCCTGGGTGCCCCCGGAGGAAACCCCAGGATTTTGGTTCGCGCCAACAACTAATTGTTGCCCTTGGGGAAAAGGGTTTGTTAACACAACCTGGGAACTAGAAGAGCCCTGCTAGGCTAAAAAGCACTGCGCATCCTAAATTTTAGGGCAAAGGTGCATAAGATGGTCTCCAGCACACAGCTTGCATGGAAACTTTACTTTCTTTTTCTCCTTTGGACCCTCACCAACATGCTCATTGGTTTTATTCGCATTACCCTTCCCGTTCTTGCCCCTTTTCTTGTTATTTCGTCCCTTCTTCTTCCCATCGGATTGTTGATTTCCTGTGGGATCAGAAGCTTGGACAACATTTATGGAAAAAGACTAGGAAGGCGATGACTCAGCAGGCACAGCCTGACCAGAAGGAGAAGATTGTAAAGACAACTACTGCAATTGAGTAAGCAGGCTGGCTGTACCACTATTGATCGATCTGACCAGTCCATTACCATGAGGACCGGGCTTAGTTTTAGATAAATCTAATTTGGAGCGAGGAGCATTGGGTAGATACTTGTGGAGGACCCCAGACTGAGAATAGATCAGTTCCAGCTGCTGGGCCCTAAAAATGGCCTGCTCCTTGGAAAATACCCCAGACGTCTTTTGAAATATCTGACTGTAGGGATTTGAGAAACCATTCCAAAAGGAATTCACCTAGAATATGAGATTTAATAAGCCTCTTCCTTCTCCTCCATTCCTGAATGTGATCAGAAATGTGGGTTGCTTCATCCTGCTTAAAATTAGCTAGGAGTTCAGTCCCAGCGTCATATCGGACAAGGAACTAAAAATGGTTTAGAAATATAACAGCCAGTTCTCCAAATGTAGCAAAACTTCCCCCAGTTAGCTCAATATACCATTTGCCGGCGTTTCCAGTTATGGTGCATTGAAATAATCTCAACCTAATCGAATCATCGATCAGGGAGTTCGAAGAACACCACAAATGGAAAGTATTGGTGTGGTCAGCTAGATCTTCTCCATTCTTACCTTCAAACTTTGGAATGTCTGAAGGAAGTTTGGTGGGAACCAGAGGCCACCCCGGACCATAACGAATCGGATCATTAGTCAACTTCGACAGATCTGGCAAGTTTAACGTTGCCAGAAAAGGTAAGCGATGCGGAGCCTGAGGATTCCATCCTTGATGGGATGGATTCCCAAAATTCTGAAAATAATACCTTGGATTTGATGAGGAACCAGGTTGCCAGAAAGGACTCGTAGAAAAAGGAGAAGAACCTCCTCCCAACGCAGAGTTACCAAAGCCCAGACCAGTTCTCCCTGCTGAAGTATGAAATGAAGAGGAAGGCCCCTGATAGGGGTTCCAGGCATTAGAAAGAGGAGAAAAGGTATGATAAGCACTCGACGAAGGGAAAGAAGTATTCCCTTGATGACCTGCATAAAATTGATTCCCTGCCCCCACTGTAGTGAATATAGGGTTCCATCCTATAAAAGTGGTCGAATTTTGACC
Source organism: Pinus albicaulis (assembly GCA_034641835.2). Classification (NCBI taxonomy): domain Eukaryota; kingdom Viridiplantae; phylum Streptophyta; class Pinopsida; order Pinales; family Pinaceae; genus Pinus; species Pinus albicaulis. Next base: position 1,400,189,654 of record CM076577.1, read on the forward strand.
TCCAGACCAAGGATTGAAACTCTGGGTCTGAGACATAAATGGAAAGGACCCTAAAGAAGGATTGGAACTAGGAATGTGCCCAGTTCCAAAGGGGAACCCCTGAAAAGAAGCTAATCCACTAGCCATGGAAGACATGGCTGTAGATCCAGCTGCAGCAGCGGAAAAGGAAAAAGAGGGATTCCCACTAGTGGGCATCCCTGAACAGAAGGGACCAGAATGAGAAGCATGTGCTTGGGTGAAACCAGAGCCAAACACAGTAGCACTAGAAGCAATCGAAGATAAAGCAATAGTGCCTCCTCCTTCAACAGAAGCAGGAGTCTAAATGCCTGCAGTGCTCACAGCAGAAGGCGCGTTCCCAGTCGTGGCCATCGAAAGGTATGAATTATACGGAAGATCTTCCAGTCTCTCTGAATCAGGTCCGATGTATTGAAGAACGAACGGATAATTAGGAGGAAGAGGAGATGGACCTGACACAGGAGGTTCACGTACTTCTTCAATTTGAAAATCTTCTTCCTAAGGAAATAAAACTCGCGAGGTGAGCGGAACGCTCCTCTCGGAACCGACACCAGAATCAGCTATGAAACCTTTAGATCCTTGTGGAGGATCTCTCTCCACTGCGTCAGATGTCACCGGGTGGTAACCACCTGCTAAATCATTCCTACGCCTTCTCGAAGAAGGCTCTGGACTCTCGGGAGATAACCCCCAGATTCTCCTGAATCGACGAGGCGCTTGATCAGCCACTTTTATAGATTTTAAATTAGACTCAAAAAAGTGAAAATATAGGCAAGCTAGGAGCAAAGAGCACTCACTATAAGAAAAATACCTGAGATAAAATCAAGCAAACAGCCTCCAAGTATTTCCACTCCGGGTGATGAGGACCGGACACCAAAATACAGGAAAGAAAAATATAGGACCTCCCGAAAGTAGTCTGGGATAATTACGGCCCAGAACAACTAGCGAAGGTATCAGAAATAGTTACGCCGAACTCCTAATGACAGCCTTTGCCGGCTCAAGCACCCAAGCTTCGCAAGGGCACCCCCCAAAAGTACTGCTAAAAGTGATGCGACGTCTGCCTCAGGTACCACAGGTATTCCCCCCCGAAGTCACCTGTGTGGAACCTAGGAGTGGCAACTATGGACACCAATCCGTGTCAGAAGCCAAGCGGAACGGTCTTGAGGTCAGATTTAGCTAATCAGAGAGGGGGTATCCCTCTTCTCAGCCTTTACTTCCCCTCACGCTTGACTCTCTGGAGGAGAGCTTTCCTGGTCCACCTAACGGAGTTGGATTTTGCTCAATTAATCAACTTCTATGTTTTGTTTGAGCGGCCTTGGACAGTTAACTCTCCACTCACCTAATCCAAGGCTCTACAACCTAGCTAGTTGGTGTATGACACTTAGAAAACTTTCTAGTTGATTTTAAATTATATCGCTTATTTTAATGGGCTGTTATGTTAAGTCACAGGGATGCGGAAATGAAACTTATGATGTTTTGATACAGAAAGAAATTAATAAAAACCAAACTACATGCAAATGCAGTTATTGTCTCTCGATGAAAAGCAACTTCTACACGGGTTCTACGAGATTAAAAATTGTATTTTTTCTTTTCAGATAGCAAACTCACACTCACAAAACTATGAAAATGACTAAATGTTTTAAATGCACCTGATGCAAATCACTACAAGCATGCAAATTCTAAGATGCAAAATCTCCTAAAGCAGAGTGAAATTCCTGAAAAGTCCTTCAGTTTTATCTCTTTTTTGGTTGTCCAGAAAGCTAGTTCCCAAAATCAAGAACTCTTAATATGAAGACACCAAAAACGCTTAAAAAACAAGAGGAAGAAATCAATGACAACTCCTTTCCAGAATCAAGCCAAAATCCAAAGGTAAGAAACCTCAACAAAGCTTCAAAAGATACAAAGAAACGAAAACAAAAATGCAAAAACAAAAGCAAACAACAAAGCAAAATGGTTTTTGAGCTTTTGAGTTTTATAAAAGAGTTCGAAAAGACCAAGTAAAACTATAAAATTCCAAGCTAAACAACACTGGATTTCAAGCAAATACTTCCAAAAATGCTCCAAATCTTATAAGGCTAACTAGTAGCAAGATCAATACGAGCAAAAGAAGACAAGAAAACTCAGGCACTCAGCCTAAAAGAATAGTGCAACCTTGCCGCAAACAAAAACTCCAAAGAACCAAGAAAGACTCTTCAAAAGTTGCAATAAGACCTAGCCAACTGAACTCAAGAAAACCAACCAAGAAATGGGAAAAAATCGTAGTGCAAAGCAAAACACAAAGATAGGAAAGAGTAAATTAGCAGGAGCTCTCTGTTCTGATGAAGTAGAACAGCCAAGAATGCCCAAAAAGCGATCTTGGTACTCAAACCAGAAGTGCCAGCACAAGAAACAACACTTTGCCAAAAAGACTAGTTTTCAATCAAACGAAAGAGAGAAAAGACCAAAGACCACTTTCTTCACAATCCAGAGGGTACAAGGACACTGCAGGAATAGATCTCCTCAGACAAAAAGGACTAAAAAGCCAAGGAATCCAAAATTTCAAAATCTGCCTAGGTATACGCTACTTCACAGTTTAGCAACAAGTGTGCATACGCAACTGTGCTATAGGAAACACGCGTATACGCGAATCCCTTTAGACAAACCTGCATGTATACGCGACTGTGTGTAGAAAAAAGCGTGTATATAAAGGTAAATAGTGAAAAAACAAAAAGGATCAAGCCTGGATAAGAAACTAGGACTTCAGTCTGACTGAGAAAGAGTAAACTAGACTGCAAATGAAAGTTAAAATTGTTGGAAACCTATCAAATAGATGAAACCACCCAACAAGGGAATCACAAGAATGCAATCCCCAGCAGAGTCGCCAGTTCTGTTTCGGGGAAAATCACCCTAGAGTTTTGTTGGGTTTAAACCTCCATAGAGCAGGGGCATGCTACTTAAGAAGGACTCACACAACCATACATGTTCATGAAAAACTAAATAGAGTAGATCGAGGAAGTTACCCGTAGGTCCTACGGTTGAAGCAGATCTCGCGGGGTCCAAACCCCCAGCAACCCTTCTTCCTTCTTAACCTAAAAGACAAGAAGAAACAAGCACGAAGAATTGGTTGTACAACATATATCTACTCTAAATGTTAGTGAAATCCATATGAAACATTAGATAAACCATAATGAATGCTTAAATAACAATATTCTCATATATACAAGCAGACACTAACACGTATATTTCGGGAACAAGATGGTACTTCTGTATTATAAATAGCATGTACAAAAATAACGAGTGGAGAGATCACCTGAATCCTTCCACGATCTTCGAGCAGACCGTCGTCTGGATCTGTCCCACCCTTGCCTCGCTAAGATTCCTTCCGAACTAGTGCATACGAGATGACATATAAAGAGACGAGCATCTCCAGGAAAAAAGGGTTTCCTGCAATGAACTGGGGAGTGCAGGAGGCACGGGAATTCAGAATTGGATAGGGAATACCAACAGAGTATAATACCAATAATTTCTCTGTCTCCCTGTTACACAGTAATTTGTCACCGTCCCTACCATTCCCCGTCCCGCACAATGGAGGACCCATTATGTGACCTGTGAACATTGTCATGCCTTGAAAACATCATCAATGCATCCCTCTGAGTATGAGCTTCAATTCCCCTTTAGACATCTCCTTGCAAAACTCATGAAAAACAGCTCTTTTTGCATTGGCGCGGGTAGACAGTTCAGTGCTCGCGCCAATCAGGGAAATCCTGTAAAGAGGTCGCGCCACTTGGCGCTCTGTCATAGAGAAGCAATCGCGCCACCCATTTTAGGGACTGTTTTTTAAATATGGATGGCGGAAGTTGAGTTCAAACAAACTCACAAACCACTGCCTATCTTGAGTTGGGAGTTTTGGCTGCGGGAGTTCTATGGAAGGGAATTGGTTTTGCCACCTCCCATGGAACCTTCCTTGTTGATAGGGCCAATCCCATAATAATAGGGATCCCAACTCCCTCCTTCCCCATCTATAAAAGCCTGCTCAAAACCATGGCAAGCTAGTCTTGAAGTGCTGAAGCTTTGCATCTCCCTATTCCCAAGTGCCTTTGTGCTGTAAAGAATCCCTTCTTTCCCTTAAGGCCCATTCAAGCGAGGAGACCATCGTTACGAGACTCTGGAGAGGTTTCCCTTTCCTTGGCGAGCTTTGCGAGACGTGGACAACCGGAGACCCGTCCGAAGGAAGCTGCGACGTCAGAACTTGGTTGTAACTTCTATTCGTTTATCATTTTAATAGATGACTATGATTATGGTTCCACTCCTTTTTCCATCATGTTAATGCGAGTAACATCTTTTCTGACCGATGTTTAGTTACGTATGCTGGTTCCTATGCTTGTATCTGTTCGTTTCTTCTGTGTGCAGGTGTTCATCCGCGGAGATCGCGGAAGGATTGTGATCTGCCAGGGCCGAAGGACGGGGACATCTCTTCTTCAGATCTAGCGTTGGAATCCAGGTAGGCTCTTATCCCAAGTCTTTCATTCGTAACTAGGAGCTTGCGTCATAACATTGTTTGTTTGTTGCTAGACCCCTGCTGGGCTAGTAGGGATCGCCTCTGTCCGCAGAGGGGATTTACCTCCTCAACAAATTGGCGACTCCGCTGGGGATCGTCCGGTTTTCCTCGTCCCGTTTATGATTGGTTCGCTTTGATTGTTTCTCCTTGCTTGATGAACCTTCTGGGTTGGATTCTTTCACTATTTTAGCTTCTTGGTTTGCTTAGCTTGTATTGGTCTACTTTCAGAGTAGCTTGTTTTTTAATTTTTATTGGAGAACTCGACTGGCGCGGGTTTTAACCCGACAGTCGCGCCACTTGGCGCTTGTTGCTTTTGTCTGTCTCGCGCCACTTGGCTTCTGGCGCTAGTTTCAAGGCCACAGTCGCGCCACCCCTGTGACTTTTTTGAGTTTCTTCATTTTTTGGCTTTCTGAGCTTGACCAGTACTTTTCTTCTTGATTTCCTGATTGTCTGAGTGTGTTGGAGTCTTGTTTGGCTGGAATTCACCGCTATCCTTTGGTTGTTTGCCTCTATCTACCGATTTCACGTTTTGAGCCCTAGGGCATCTAGTGGCTTAGTGAATCGAGCCCTCCATTGGGAGTTCTGGTGTTCTGATTATCCTGTCGACTTGTTGATTGATTCTCCACGCTCTCTTAACAGTCTTTGATTTGTTTTGCTGCGTCTTTTGAGTGATTGTTCATTCCTTCGTTCAGAATTCGCTTGCCTTGCTTTGGACCTAGATCACACGGTCCATTGGAAGTTTTCGAGTCTTTCTTTGCTTTGAGGGACTTTGGGTCGATTTAGAGATTTGGTTGCTTGCTTCGTTGAGTGAATGTTGTTTGCTTCGCTCTCTTAGATATCATTTCTCAAATTGTTCCTTTTGTTTTCAGTGCACATTAGCCATTAAACATTGAAAATAAAAAAAATATATATATAATCTCTTTGCTTTTGTTAAATTAGTGCAAATTGTGATCTTTTCCATATTGCTAGTGATTAGTGTTTGAATGAAAAGTGTGCAATTGCATTAGTTGCATTAGAGACATTCTTGTTTGTATTCCGTTCATTTCGTTTGCATAAAAGCTCTCAACTCTCATTTAACTAGTTTTCATCGAACGAAATGTTGCATCGTGGCATATAGCTTGCATTTATGAGACACTACATACGATAGGGCCCGGAAATTGAAATCTAATTGAAGATCAACTGTAAAATTTATTCAATTAACCTAAGGCAACATTGGAACTTAACGCAACATATCTAGAAGGTCTAGGCTAGAGACGTGTTCCGGCGTCGTTAAACCTAGCAGCTGTCGTTCGCCTGTTGGCTTTAGACAGCGCTAGTACGGACTTGTGCTCCTCGTACCGTCGCGTATATAAAGGGAGACCCCTCTAGGTTTTCAATCCTTTATCCACAGGAAGCTGAGTCTGCCACCCTATACCCGTGATACACCGAACACAGCATTCGGGGAGACTACCTGCACGTACGGAAAGTCCTTGGTCGATTTTTGTTTCATTTTTGAAACCAAGGTGTATATTGCAGTTCACGGATATTTGGTACACCCTTTGTGCCTAGTTTTTTCCTGAGCAGTCATTTGGTCTTTTCTGACTCCCCAAACTTGAAAAGACTGTCAAGCGCTTGTCCTTTCACGCTTGTATCAACTCTGAAAGAGATAGAGTCATCTTTTTATCGTTTCTCGACTCTTAAAACATGAAACGGTAGAATTTGTTTATTTTCCAATGTGGTAAAATCAATCTCCCACGATTACACACCCGTTTAGATATTGCTTGTGACTGTTTGATCGTGTGTCTTAACTCATTTTCAGCCCGTGTGTGTGTGTGTGCTCTCTTCTTCTAGTCTTTTGTCACGGTGGCGGAACCTCCGGTTTCGTCTACTGGTAGTCCTTACACGGACGATTCTTCAGAGGCTTCTCAGCCTTTTGTTGAACCACAGCAGCCTGTTGTTTCCGAGTTCCCTGACGGGGGACCGGTCCTCGCCGAGCAACCCTTTGGAGAACCAGTTGAGTTCAACTGGCCCTTTTCGGACCCTGTGTCTGAATTGAGATTAGGAGCTGATTTCCTTTCTCTTACATCGGGTTCACCATTTGTTGCTGCTGTTTTTCCTCCTAGTCCTCGCCGTCTTTTGCGTGATTTAACGGCAGGATCAACCATGAGTGATTCTGGTGAGGAAATTCCGGGGTCTGATGACTATCAGCGCATCCCTCGTAGATTGTTTGAGGGAGACGATTCTGAGCCGGCTACCACATCGTCAGCTGGTCCTTCTTTACCGCAGGGATACAGATCTCTGGGTCAGATTATTTCAGCTGCTGCCTCTATGGGAATATCATCTCCTGCTTCGAGGCCAGCTGCCACTACACCCGGGGTGTCTCCTTCGACGCCCGTCACTTCTGTTCCCGTGCGACCCACTGTCTGTGTGGCTGCCTCTTCTGTTGTTGCCTCAGCATCTGCTTCTAGATCTGGGCCAACTCCAGAGGACATTTATCTAGCTACTGCTATACCGGAGAATATCTCTCCGGAGGAGTATCGGTTGTTTTTACAGCAGCCGAACGACGGAGCTGGACAGCTCCCCCAAGATCCTTATCGGTCTTTCTTTTCGCACTATGCACAAGACGGCACTCCCGTGTATGGTTTTCCGGGTCAGCTTGACGAGCATGGGGACATTTTGCGTCTCCCTGCTCCTGAGGCCTATATTTATGTTCAAGGTTTACCGTACAACCAGGCTCAGAACTTGCAGGCACAACCTTTCCAAGGTCAACCTACAGGACAACCTGGCTATCAGTACGACCCACAGGGACAGCCCATTCAAGGCTACTCTGCGGGCCAGCAAGGGCCATTCTATAATCCGCAAGGACCATATTATAACCCTGCTGGTCAACCTGCTCAGCCTCAGCCGGGGTATCAACAGGGACCGACCTATGGACCTGGGGGGAAAATCCAGCCTTCCTTACCGATGCAACCGCAGTATCCTGTTGTCTCTAACGTTGCATATCAGCAAGGACCACTTTATGGTTCTGCTTCGGGTCAAACTGGTTTCCAGCAAGCACCTGGTCCTGTTCCACCACCAGGCCAACCGGGTCATCCGGTACAACCTGGTGTCCCGCCTCCAGGCCAACCGACTTATTCGATGCAACCTGGGGCTCACTTACAACCAAGGCAGCCTGTGCAACCAGCGCCGCCCCCTCATTCGGGCCAACCTGTTCATTCAGGAGCGCCCCCTCATTCGGGTCAACCTGTTCATTCAGGCCAGCCCCCTCATTCCGTTCACTCTTCTCACCAGCCTGCTCACTCAATGCCGCAGCCAAATCAACAGCTGCGCCCTACGTACCAGGCTCCGCAGGGTTCCACTTATCAGCAGTCTACTCATCCTCAGAGTGGTTATTATCCTCATGTTCAGTCTCAACCGAACTATAACCACTCTGGAGGCTCTCAGTATCAACCTCCTCCACTCGGTTCTAACTATGCTCAGCAGCCAAATCCAAATGCTGCTTATACGGGGAAAACGCCTAATCAGGGCCCGAACCCTGGTTATCAGGCCCCACACAATGGTTACCAGCAACCAAATCAGTCTGGCTATATGAATTATGCCCCTCACGGTCAGAATCCTACGGGACAAAACCCATGGGGGCAGGGATATTCACAACCATCGTGGAGCATGGGTACCGGACCTTATTCTGGGACTGGCACGGGAATTAACCCTCCATTGCCGTTCCTGGCTACCTTGGACTTGCCGGACGTTTCAAAGTTGACCAATGATCCGATTTCTCACAATCCACAGTGGCCTCCGGTTCCAACCAAGATACCAGGAGATTGTCCCAAGTTTGAGGGCAAATCTGGAGAAGACCCCCAGGCGCATGTGATGACGTATCACCTCTGGTGTTCGTCTAACTCTTGGACTGACGATTCGGTTCGTTTGCGTCTTTTCCAGCGTACGTTAACAGGAGCTGCTGCTAAGTGGTACATAGAGCTATCCCGTGGTATTTTTCAGGATTTCAACTCGTTAGCCATGGCTTTCCTCACGCATTTCTAGTTACCAGTCCGGTATGAGACTGGGACGCACCTCCTGTCTTCCCTGAAGCAGGACTCGGCCACCCACATCTCGGATCACATCCATGAGTGGCGGCGCCGTCGTCGACTGATCAAGTTTCACATACCTGATCAGATTTTGACTCACTGGTTCACCACCTCCTTTGTGAATAAAATCGCCCAGGATATCGCGATGGGAGCGTGTGTGACGGAGGAACAAGCTATCGCGCGTGCCCAGTATCTGGATCTTGTTTATTCACAATCTGGCACGCTTTATGACATCCTGCCTGATGCTCCACGGCCCCGAGCCAAAAAGACCCCGCCTACCCCTACGGTGGATGGCGTCATTGGTTCCGTCTCTCAAAATTCGAAGAAGTCTTCGAATGGGAAGCAGAAGGCTAATTCTTCCGACAATACCTCTGCTAATCCCGCATCATCTGATTCTGGTAAAACCGCGGAGGTGAATGCCGTTCAGGCCAATCCTGCGGACAAATCCTCCAAAGGGAAGAAGAAGGGCAAAGGCAAATCAAAATCTGATGCCCCAAAACCGGAATCTAAATCTCGAACTGAGGATGGCTCCCAACGTAAGCCGAAATTTCCTTGCCTCATCTGTGAAGGTGACCATTACACTAAGGATTGTCCAAGACGGTCCAAAGTCAGTCAACTTCTTAAATGCTCAAAAGGAACTCCGGCTGTTTTAAAAGAGCCATTTCCATTACAGCAGACCCAGATGGTCGAACAGGCGTCACCATCTGTACCGTTTGGGTCTCAGGTTTTCATGATGAGAACTAATGCACCCATCACTATCGCTATGAGGTCCAAGGATTACAATAATCAGCAGCAGGCACCCGGGAAGGCAGTGGCGGAAGGACCGCCTCCCCTACCTGCTTCTGGTTCATTGGAAATTGAGAAGCCGACTCTCGAACCCGTTGTGAAACCACCTCCCAAGGGTGTTCTTCGGAGATCCTCTTATAATCCAAATGCTCGCGCCGCTCAACATTATAGCATCGTTGAGGATCTGGCACAGGCGCCAAGTGCCATGTCTGCACTTGAGGTTCTTCAAAGTTGTCCTTCACAACGCAAGGCTTTATTGTCTGCCATCGGTGGCATCGATCCCGCCGATTCGAGCCTTCTCACCTTTGATCTGGAGAATTTTACTGCCCGACTTCCGCATCAAATCGCTTTGGTCATTCAAGTCGGGATTAACGGTCTGAACGTTCACAGAGCCGTCGTAGATGAGGGTGCATCTACTTGCATTATGTCCTCCGCGTGTTGGAAGGCCATCGGCTCTCCAACCTTATCGTCATCTCCCAATGCCCTTGAGGCATTTGATGGTCGGGAATCTAAACCCCTGGGAGTTCTCGAGAGTCTGGCGATCACATTACAGGGAAAAACTGTCAACGTGGAAGTAGAAGTGGTTGACGCTAAACTCAACTACAATATACTTCTTGGCCGCAGCTGGACCCATGCCATGCTCTGCGTGCCGTCTACCGTCTTTCGATTCATTAAGTTCCCTCATGAGGGCAAGATTGTCACGGTAGATCAGTTGTCATTTTTTACCTCTAGCTCTGAGAACAACGTGTCGTATGTGGATCAAATTCCGAATCCCCCAGACAGCATAGGACCTGGTCTTTTCAAAGACCCAGTCCTCATGGGTATTTTCCCTGCGCCGCCACCGAATACCGCTCAAGTCAACATGTTGTCCAGGACTGATGACCCCTGGCTGATTCCTACACCTGAGCAGGTATATGAGTTTGGAGAGTCCATGCCTTTGACGCCAGTAGAGATCAGCTACTGTGAGATTGTTGCCGCATCGGATCCTCCACCTCCTCAGCATGCTCCGATGAGCATGGCTCTTGACGTCTACTCACAATCCCCCTGGCTTGGTCAGGCTGATTCACCTGATCCTCTTAGAGAGACTTTTCCTTCAGATGAGGCTATCATCGAAACTATGTCTCTCGAGGAGCTACCCTGGGGCGATGGGCATCATCGTTCCTCGTTCATGCCTAGCTTGGGGGCAATGACTGATTGTCTGGAGCGCTATGCTACTCAGGTTCCTTCCCCGCCTCTTCAAACACCGATCTTGACACACGAGGTCTTTTCGGAGGGCAATCTGAGTAACATTACTCAAACGGTTCCTATCAACATCTCTGTTAAACCAGGGATTGTTGAGAACATTCATGTGGGTGTGACCTGTTCTCCCGAAGAGATCCAGGTCTATACGGAACTTTTCAAAGAATTCAGAGACGTTTTTGCATGGTCCTACGGGGAAATGCCGGGAATTGATCCTAGTATTGTCGTGCACGAAATTCCAACCTATCCAGGTATGAAACCCATGCGCCAACGCTTGCTTCCCATGCATCCTCGGAAAGCCGCCGCTATCAAGGCAGAGGTTGAAAAACTTCTGAACGCGGGGTTTATTTATCCTATTCCCCTTACAGAATGGGTGTCCAATATCGTCCCTGTCGATAAAAAACAGGGTACCATTCGAGTCTGTGTGGATTATCTCGATATCAATCGCGCCTGTCCTAAGGATAATTATCCCACTCCGTTTATCGATCAGATTATCGACGATTGCGCCGGGAGTGAGATCTATTCCTTAATGGACGGTTTCTCAGGTTACAACCAGATTAACATTGCACCTGAGGATCAACATAAGACCACATTCATCTATCCGTGGGGCACTTTTGCATATAAAAAACTCCCGTTCGGCTTAAAGAACGCTGGCGCCACGTTTCAGCGAGCGATGTCATATGCTTTTCATGATATTCGCCATATTGTCCAGCCTTATCTAGACGACTTGCCTGCCCATTCGGGCAAGCGAGAGGATCATCCGGAACATCTTCGCCAGATATTTCTTCGTTGCAGACGCTACAATATTAGGCTGAATCCTCATAAGTGCGTCTTCTGCGTCGACTCTGGCCGTCTTTTAGGCTTTATAGTCTCGAAAGACGGACTTCGCCTCGACCCTCTGAAGGTTGAGGCCATTATAAATCTCCCGTCACCCTCCTCCCTTTATCAGTTGCAGAGTCTGCAAGGGAAAGCGAATTTTCTTAGGCGCTTCATCCCAAATTACGCCGAGGTGGCCAAAGGATTCACTCGTTTGTTAAAGCAGAATGTTCCCTTTCATTGGGACGAAATCGCTCAAGAATCCTTTGAGAAGCTGAAGACATTGCTCGTCAATGCTCCGTTGCTTCGTCCTCCGGACTACCACCGGGACTTTACTTTGTATCTAGCCGCCGCATTAAGCACCATCGCCATGGTCTTGGTGCAGGATGACGAGAACGGTGATGAACATGTTGTTTATTACCTCTCTTGGAACCTTCTCGACCCGGAAACGCGTTACGCACATGTTGAGAAGTTGGCCTTAGCAGCCGTACACGCTGTACAACGCTTTCGCCATTACATCCTGTTGCGCACGATAACAGTGGTTTCAGACTGCAACCCCATGACGTATATTCTTTCTAGACAATTGCTGGGGGGCAAGTACTCCAAATGGATCGTCATCCTGCAGGAGTTTGACTTTGAGTTCACCACCGCCAAGTCAACTAAATCACTGGTCTTCGCGGATTTGATATGTTCTCTCCCTACAGACTCTCTTCCTGAACACTCTGAAGATCATATACCGGACGAAACACTGTTTCTTATTGATACTCGTGATCCTTGGTACGGTGACATCATAGTGTATCTTCAGACCGCGACATTCCGGTCTGAGTTGGATAAAGCTGCACGCCGTCGGATTCGGCACCAGTCCCAACCCTACCGCATAGTAGGAGATACCTTATATCGTATTGGAGTAGATTCGGTGCTTCGACGATGCCTTACCTTGGACGAGGCTGAGAAAGTCTTGAATGACTGCCACAGTGGCGCCTGTGGTGGACACATGTCCGGATATGCCACTGCCCAAAAGATTCCGAGGGCAGGTTATTTCTGGCCGTCTATATTCAAGGATTGTATCACTGCAGTCCGAAAATGCCATCCGTGCCAGATTTTTCAGCGCAAGATGCGCGCGCCGCCGTTGCCTTTGCATCCCGTTATTACCGTCGGCCCTTTCGCGAAATGGGGCATGGATTTTATGACGTGTAACCCTCACTCGGCTGGGGGGCATGCGTATATCATTGTCGCCGTCGACTACTTCACTAAGTGGGCCGAGGTGATGCCTACACTAGCTGCTGACGGAAGAACGGCTGCTTCATTTTTATTCAACCATGTTATTGCACGATTCGGGGTTCCTCAAGCTATCGTCACTGATCACGGTACTCATTTCCGCGATTACATGATGGCGGAGCTGACAGCTGCGTTGGGCCTGCGTCACGACAGCTCAACGCCATACTACCCTCAAGCGAACGGTCAGGTTGAAGCGGTGAACAAGGTTTTGGTCACTATGCTTCAACGAACAGTTGGGATTCATAAATCTAATTGGCATCTCCAACTGTTCTCAGCTCTCTGGGCGTACCGAACATCTGCTAAAAGTGCAACCGGATTCACACCATTCCAACTGGTGTACGGTCTGGAAGCTACGTTGCCGGTTGAATGTGAAATTCCTTCGCTCAAATTAGCTGTGGAGCTCTTACCGGATACTTCTCCTGAGGAAGAGTGTCTTCTGTATCTCGAACGGTTGGATGAAACCCGTCGTCTAGCTGCTTTGATCATCGAAGCACAAAAGAAGAGGGTCAAATCTCATTTTGATCAATCAGTTTCTCCCCGTTCTTTCATTGAAGGAGACCTAGTCCTCTTGTACGATCAGGAACATGATAAGCTTAGTGCCGGTAAACTCCAGCCCATGTGGCACGGTCCCAAAATAGTAAAACGTGTTTTGAAAAATGGGGCCTACGAGCTTATAGACTACGAAGGAGTTCCATTGGCGCAGCCCAGAAATGGGCTGTACCTTAAGAAGTACTACGCCTGAAATAATTTTTGGTGTGGTGTGTGTACATAGGTGTGTGATTGTCATTTGTGTGCATGGTGTGGTGTGCTTTGTAAACATCTTTCTGCTGATCGGGTCTTCCTGGTTGTGCAGATGTCTTTTCATCCATTTGTTTGTTTCGCGGACGGTGCCTCCCACAGTACCAGGAATCTGTCTTCCGCAGCCTGGGTAATCTACGATCCTGCTGGTGAGTTGATCGACCTGCAAGGTGTGTGTTTAGGACGTACCACGAACAATATCGCGGAATATAGCGCCGTGTTGGAATTATTAACCGAGGCAGTAAACCTTGGTATCCGTGAATTGCTCGTGTACCTAGATTCACAGCTTGTAGTGTTGCAACTGAACGGGCACTATTCGGTAAGAAACCCGTCCATTTTACGATTGTATTTGCGTATTCGATTACCGGAAAGGAATTTTGAATACATTACATATCATCATATACCCAGACATTTGAATACATTGACAGATGCAGTAGCAAATTTGGTGTTAGATAGACATTTGCGCAATTTATAAATCATCATCACATGTAAAGAAGACTCATCCAGAAATAGATATGCATATATATAGATATCGAAATGTTTACATAGAAGTGTGTCGCATAAAACTCAAAAAATATACATAATTGTCTTAATACATCTGGAGACACTATGTCTCTCAAAAAATAGGTGTGGCTAAATCCTAGAGACTAATCAGCATGGTGCTCATGATAGCACGTCACTGCACGCACTAGCCGCCTCAGGATTCGGTGGAGCCGGTTTGGAACTCCCACCGTATGGCGCTGGTACTCCATCGGTACATCCGACAGTCGGGCATAGTCTGGGATCCCATGGACGATCCCCTCGAGGTTCTGAACCAGTGCCTCTCCTCCGGTACCTTCCCCCTGGATCTCAGGGGCGAGTTGTGTCCTCCGGAAGATAGGAGACATCCCGGCTGGTCTCTCAGGTCCTACATCTGCATGCATATATAATCGTGTTAAGACAAGTGTGTATTAATAAAAAAAAACATATAAACATAAAATCAAAAATATGAGGTCTTACCCAGCTCTTCATCCCAGTGGTCTCCTTCTGGTAGCGGGAGATCCGGGTCCCCTGTAAAGTCAGTTCTCGCATAGGGCCAATCTTCCACAACGATCAGTTGGCGCCGTATCCATCTGAAGAACTCGGGCTTCCAGGACATCTGTTGCCCGCCTCCAGATCTGGGCATCAGTGCTGCCCAGCGAGCCATTCTCGGCTCTCGTGGTACCGGACTCGCCACATGGGCCTCTTGGCCCTGGAAGGTTGGTATGCGTTCTAGAATGAACAATACCAAGATGGAACCATACCCAAACTGCTTCAGTTTGCCCCGTTTGCACTTTGTGAGCTGCCTTTTCATGTTGATCGTGACGGTTGTTGCCCAATCATACAGTCGGGGACCCATGCATTCTGAGGCCAGTAAGAGTTGAGTCTTTGTAGCCTCGTGCGGTGCCTGCGATCCGGCAGCCCGCGTAATGGTGTGGAGTACAAATCTCAGTGCTAGATCAGGGATGGTTGAGATGTATACCTTCTTACTCCCTGTTCCTGTTTGTGCCCCACGGCACACCCGCGCCATTACTTCTTCCATCTTTTCCCCTGATGGTCTACTCCCAGTCAGTACAGGGATTGGACCCCTGCGGGATAATCCGGTAATGAAATAAATGTCAGTGACCTCCAATTCCAACACCTGGTCTCGTATTCTGAATACTTGGTCATTTTCATCCCATAGGTTGATCAGATATTGGAGGAGCTCAGGCTGAGCTCGTAAGCATGGCGTGAGGAAGAACTTTTTTAATCCACAGTCTCTCAGAGCATTCATACATGCTTGGCTTTGCATGGCCTCTTCGTCCTCATCTCCGTGTTCTCGTTCCTTCCATTCAATTGCCATTCTGACTGTTTATCTGCATTCACATGGTCCAAAACCCTTGATTAGATCTTTTGTGAGCTTCAAAATTCAAGAAATTTGGCATAAATAGCGGAATTTTAGGCGGAAATTTGGGTTCCGCCGCTGGCACGACTGTTTTGCTGACAGTCGCGCCATATGGCGCGAGCCCTTTGGTAAAAAGAGCTCAGTGGCGCGGGCCCGTGCCCGATACCCGCGCCACTTGGCCCGGCCCTAAAATTTCAAAGGTGCCCTTACAGAGCTGATTTCTAAGGGGAAATCATTAAAAAATGCATGGAAAGAAAGAGAAAAGGAGCGCCTCTTACCTGTCACAGACGAGACGCTGAATGGTTGCCCGGATTGGTCGCAATCACCGTCAGAAGATTCTGCTCCAAATGGACCACTGTTGCTCTCCACAAGGTAAATAGTAAAAAGTAATTTTATTTTTTACCATTAGACATATTTATAACTTTTCGACGTTAAATGAGCTTTAAAAGTTATTTTTGTCAAATATTTGCATATGTTATGTCGAAAATGGATTTTACGCTTGCTTGGTATGTGCAGCAGCAGGTTTTTGCGACTTAAAAAGATGGAGACGAGTTGTATTTTATACTTTTTCGGACTCGGTAAATACACGAAAAAGTCACTCTGGAGTCATCTTTCAGCTCTTTTCTGACTCTCTAAATATGAAAAGATCGTCGAGGCCCTTGTCGTTTCGATCTCGTTAAAATGGATATGAATTGACATTCACCCAGTATAAGTTTAACCCTTTTTCGGGCTGGGATGGATTGATTACGAAAAAGGAATACCCTAGCCTATCGCGACTAGGAGGTTTTCCCGGATATTGTTTTCTACCTTTTCGGATCTGGGGAACTATTTACGAAAAGGGACCCGTGGAGTTTTCTTTTCAGCTGTCTTTTCAAACTCTCTAAACATGAAAAGACGCCGAGTTCTTCCTTTGTCAGACTCGTTAAACCCTGATGACATTGGATTCCGTCGCAATGACGTTCTCCGAGTTTCTCCTTCCTAGGACTCGTTAAATGCACTAGGATGGATTCGCCCAAAGGGCGGACTTATATTACAAGCATATGCTATCCCTTTCAAGCTTGTCATCAAAAATAATTAGGGTACTCGCCAGAAATGGTGGGGGAAAAATGGAACCATCGTCGTCGGCAGTATGTCGCTCTTGAACATGGCACTTGTCTGCATCCGTGTCGGGTTGGGGACATCTCATCTCGTTGTTTCACTTTGCTTCCATGGGTTTGGGTAATCTCTTTTGACCTCTCATCTGTTCACTGCCTCGTCGCCATGACCTTTGATCTGTTGATGTCAAATACTGCCAAGTCCATTGCCGTGCCGTTTATATGTTCAAGAGAAGTTGGCCTCTGCAAATATCAACCTTCCTCTGTTTCTCATATGGTCCTAATTCACAACAAAACATTATGTTCCTTTGTCTCGTGTCGATGATGTGGGAATCATTATGGCCCACCTTCGATCAAGGTCACTTCCTGTCGACTTCAACTCATTATCCAGGAAGTTGGTCTAGAGACTCCTGATGGTACCTTGGAGCCTGCATGCCTCAATGGCAGGTTCGTCGCATTCGACGTGAAGTTTACATCATTGACTTCCGATCGAATGATTCTCCGGGTGTTCGACGTCAACTCATTTATTCACACGCCGTAGATTGTACCTGTAGTACCTTGAGGACCATTGTCATTATTGGTGGTTTCTCTCGCGTCTGTTAACAACTTTCATCATTGGCTGGTAATCAGACGATGTTCTTGCATGTTCGACATCAGCTCACATACTCACATGCTCGAACTTGTACTTGTTTGGGTCGAGATGGAGCGCAAGACCCTGGATTGTGTCTGTTGTAATCCAGGCTGCGATTGTGGACTATTATCATTATGTACATGACTCACTGATTGGATGGCTGCGACAATACCTGAGTCTATTTGTTTGATCTTAGTTGGATGGCTGCGCCCATACCCTGGATCCGGATTATAGCATACTCTATTCGGATGGCTGCGTCCATACCATATATATACATCATGTACTTGAGATATCAGTTGTACCTTTCTGTGCAGATTTTCCGACGGCGGGCCTTCAGTTGGACATGTTCTCGTAAAGCATTTCACCCCTCTCTCTCTCGGGCCTCATGCTTTAGGGGGCATCTGTTACACAGTAATTTGTCACCGTCCCTACCATTCCCCGTCCCGCACAATGGAGGACCCATTATGTGACCTGTGAACATTTTCATGCCTTGAAAACATCATCAATGCATCCCTCTGAGTATGAGCTTCAATTCCCCTTGAGACATCTCCTTGCAAAACTCATGAAAAACAGCTCTTTTTGCATTGGCGCGGGTAGACAGTTCAGTGCTCGCGCCAATCAGGGAAATCCTGTAAAGAGGTCGCGCCACTTGGCGCTCTGTCATAGAGCAGCAATCGCGCCACCCATTTTAGGGACCGTTTTTTAAATATGGATGGCGGAAGTTGAGTTCAAACAAACTCACAACCATTGCCTATCTTGAGTTGGGAGGTTTGGCTGCGGGAGTTCTATGGAAGGGAAGTGGTTTTGCCACCTTCTATGGAACCTTCCTTGTTGATAGGGCCAATCCCATAATAATAGGATCCCAACTCCCTCCTTCCCCATCTATAAAAGCTTGCTCAGATCCATGGCAAGCTAGTCTTGAAGTGCTGAAGCTTTGCATCTCCCTATTCCCAAGTGCCTTTGTGCTGTAAAGAATCCTTTCTTTCCCTTAAGGCCCATTCAAGCGAGGAGACCATTGTTACGAGACTCTGGAGAGGTTTCCCTTTCCTTGGCGAGCTTTGCGAGACGTGGACAACCGGAGACCCGTTCGAAGGAAGTCGCGACGTCAGAACTTGGTTGTAACTTCTATTCGTTTATCACTTTAATAGATGACTATGATTATGGTTCCACTCCTTTTTCTATCATGTTAATGCGAGTAATATCTTTTCTGACCGATGTTTAGTTACGTATGCTGGTTCCTATGCATGTATCTGTTCGTTTCTTCTGTGTGCAGGTGTTCATCCACGGAGATCGTGGAAGGATTGTGATATACTTGTATCTGTTCGTTTTCCGGCAGTAAGTCATTCAGATTTGGACTGTGGAAGACTGGGGATTCCACCATGACTGTGACATCTTTTCTTTTCGTATCTACGTTGGAATCCAGGTAGGCTTCTATCTCTAGCCTTTTCATTCGTAATAAGGAACTTGCATCATAACATTGTTTGTTTGTTGCTAGACCGCCGGTTAGTAGGGGATTGCCTTCTGTCCGCAGGGATTTACCTCACTAAACACTCCCTTAGGCCATGAAGCATGAGGCTTATACCCTCAACGAGCTCAACAACAGTCAGCTATTACCGGCATGGGCAATAATTACTAGGTAATCAACCAACCCAAAAGCAGGGAATTTATATATATTTTTAATGATTTTTAATGGCATAATGCTGAAAAGTGCATGGACTCGCGATACACGCGAAAACGTATAATCATATGATTTTATACTATTTTTATAATTTGTATCCGTTCAGGAACAACAGCCATGGTACAACTGTTGAACGTATATATGAATATACAGAACACCTTGAAACATTAAAGATTTTTTGTTACCATTTGAAGATAAAATTTCTAAGAAGATTCATCCCTAATCTTACCGAACTTTTGAGGAACATTACAAACATGATTAAAAAAGAGATAGGGGTTAAATGGACCTTAGAAGACAAAAAATCCTTTGATCAGGTCAAATTATCCCTTACTCAATCACTGTTTCTGATCAATCCCAATTTGATTTAAATTTTGAACAATATTTGTTCAGAACCAAGTCAGAAAGTGATTTACATAGTACTGTTATAGATCTTGATTTTATTTCATTTATTGAAACTAAGAAGGAAATTGTTTTAGTAGATTTTCAAGAAAATATTTTTGAACTTTATGATAAGTTTGATGCAATAACTGCTACTTTGATTAAATAAATATATGAAGCTTATCCACAACATTCAATTGAATTAAGTGATTTATCAACCTATACCCCTGAGACTTCTACCACTTATTTAGATACTAGCCTTATAGAGTCTATAGGTTCATCCCTATTCACTACTACTTCATCCTTTATTTTCACCACACTTCATTCCACAAATTCATTTTTTCCAAAGCAACCATTTCAGCCAAGAGTATTATTCCCACGCTCCACCACCTCAACTCCATCCACTAGTGTCTCTTCTACATTTACCAATACATCATTCTCATTCCCAAGCACCTCTTCATATATCCCAACTTCATCTTCTAGCATCTCAACCACATTTTCCAGTACATCCTCTTATATTCCAATCTCATTTGCAAGTTATTTAACTACATCAACAATTACTTCTAGGTCTTCTCCAAGTACATCCAACTTACCCCCTAGCCAAACTAGAATACAAGCCATAACTACTAGATATGCTCCCTTGGTCCTTCCAGCACAGTTACATAACATGCCCCAATATTATCAAAGAAAAATACCTCAATTTTATGCAACCACTAATTACACTACCCAAGATCATGTTAATAAGATGACATACTATTTTGAGATGCATGAAATTGATGATGTTGATGTCCAAAAAAGACTTTTTGCTCTAACTTTAACTAGTGAAGTAAAAAAAGAGGTTTAAAGGTTTAAATGTTGGTAGTATTGCTGATTTAGCAGTTTTTAATAGAATATTTATTAATAGATTGGAAAAGAAGAAAAACCCACTACAAATCTTATTTGAATTTGAAAATATAAAAAAAAACACCAAATAAAATAGTTCAATATTATTGTACTAGATATAACAGTATTTAAAATGCAATTCCTACCAATCTTAAAACTCCTCCACACTTTGTCCTTATCAAATTCCCTGATGGATTTGATACTAATATAGCCTATCAATTAAAAGAGAGAAATATATGAACTTTAGAGTAGATGCAAAGTACTGTTGTTAGTGTAGAGGCAAACTTGTTTTCAAAGAAAGATAGATTAAGGAATAAAAGGAGAGTAACAATAAAAGAAGAGACATCTACTTCAGATTTAAAAATATATCAGTTATAAAAAACACTTGAGAGAATGATGGATAGGTTAGATAATATGGAAAGGAAGCCACAATGGGATAACCAACTACAAGGACCTTAGATTAAAAATCCCATATTCAGGAAAAACACCAACATTGGAAAATCTAGAGAATCAGCACCTGACCAAACAATAAGACCACCTTTGCAAAATAACTATGATGAGAGTTCTCATCAAAATTAAGATGATGAAGACATCATAAATCTAATGGGTATTAATGATGATAACACTATTTTTCTTACACAAGAAGATCAATATTTATATTATTTACAACAAATGAAATTAGATTCTGGTGAGTCTTTTGATTACAAGCAAGATTATGAGTTTGCAATCAATAAAGTACATAAGAAATATAACCTTAGGAGAAAGAAAAATATAGAGCCTTATACTAAGAAATATGTACAAACACAAAAAAATAAAATAGTAGAGCCTCCCACCACTATTGTTTTGCAAACTATCCCTAGAGAAACCAAACAAAACTCTAGTTCAACTCCAAAAGATTCAAATCCTAAAATTTCACCTAGTCCCAAAATTGTTGACACCACGATGATGATGTCCAAACATCAACATATTCAAAAAAATAATTTTCTTTCAAGACAACTAATTCTTCTAAAACAACAATTTTAGACTCCAAAACACCTATTGCTGATCCAAAAGCTACCACTACTAAAGCAACTATAGAAAATACAAAATCTGCAAAACCATCTACTCCCCAAACTGTTCCTCAAAAGAAAACTAAAAACAGTAAGACAGTAGAAACACAAAAGAATAGCTATAGAAAAAGAAGACAAACCTACCCAAACTATAGTTACAAAAGAAGAGATAATTCAGCTAGGAAAATCACAAGATCCATTTAATATCCAAGCTGAAATTGCCAAATTAAAAATACCAATTCCTTTGACAAAATTGGTAAAACATGATTTATAGAAAACACCTATCACTGAAACTTTGAATATGAATGATGGATAAGATTCAGTAAACTTGTGTGATGATCAACCTGAATTAATTTTTGGTCGTCATGTTAATGGAAAACACCAAGATGGAGCAATTCCACTGTTTTACATTAGCTTAACTGTTCATGATCAAATATTACATAATGCAATGCTATATTCAGGGGCTTCACACAATTTTATGCCAAAAGAACTAATGGAAACCCTGAATTTAGATATCACGAGGCCTTACAAAGATCTCTTTTCATTTGATTCTAGCAAAGTAAAATGTTTAGCTTTGATAAAAGATTTTTGTGTTAGTTTAGTTCAATATCCTGGGAAAAGCATAGTTAGGGACATTGTAGTAGCTGATGTCCCTGCCGAGTATGGAATGATTTTATCTCGCTCATGGAGAGCTAACTTACAGGGATCTCTACAAATTGATATGTCATATGCAACAATATCAATTTTGGGCCAACCAAAGAAACTTTACAGAGAAACATTATTGAAATATATGGTAAGTAGTGTAGAAAGACCAAGAAAATATCCTATTTACTATACACCTACTGACATGGATTGATTCATTTTATGTAACTTTGAAACTAGAATTGAAAACAATATTGAAATAAAAGAGAAAAACAAAGCATCAAACAGTGAGAACATCTTTCATGAATCATTATGGCACCTAGATTTTGATGGATTGGTCAATAAATTAGGAGAAAGAGAAGGAGTTTGGATGCATAATATTGAAAACAATCATGTAGAATGTCATACTTTTAGACTAAATTTTAAATGTACAAACAACATGGCTGAATATGAAGGTCTTATTTTAGGACTGCAAGTTGTTAGGAATTTATGAGGTAAAAGAGTGTCAATTATGGGAGACTCAAAGTTAACTGTGAAATAGATAACTAGAGAATATTATGTTTATAATCCAAGATTAAGTTGATATAGAGACATTGTTTTAGATATAATTAAGGAACTGTTAGAATGTGATTTTTCTGCAATACCAAGAAAATAGAACATACATGCTCACTGCTTAGAAACTTTTGCTAGCACTTGTAATCTTCCATTTCAACCAAATCATAGATACACTGCAGAAGTTAAACACAGACCTATAATTCCAGAAAAACTTAAATATTGGAAAATTCTCTCATAGGATGAACAGATTTATCATTTCATGGACAATGAAGGATAATTTTAGGGTTGTAATATAGACATATATTGTACAGTAGATCAGAACTTAGATACTGAGATCGATTTGAGTAATGTAGATGTAAACAACTTGAATTCTTCTAAAACTACTAAATTTAGTGAATTAGAAATAGATAGTTTAGAGAAAGTAGAAATTAAAGAGTTAGCAGATGATGAATCTGATATTTTAAACCTCAAACAAAATTTTTTACCTAAGGGATTAGCCCCTTTAGAAGATCTATTTCACTCTAATGATGTTGCAAGAAAAGCTAAACTGGAGCCATTAGGATCTGATATTGAGGAATGTAATATAGGTACAAAGTTAAAACCTAATATTATTAAAATTTTAAAAGCTATACCTCAGAAAGAAAAATCAAAATACATAGCTCTTTTTAAGGAATTTCAGGATGTATTTTCCTGGAGTTATGAGGACTTAAAATCCTATGACACTAGCATAATACAACATAAAATACCTATAAAAGAAGACCGAAAACCTTTAAAATAGAAACTAAGAAGGATCAATCCTCTTTTGATGCCTTTAATTGAGAAAGAGGTAAAAAGAATGTATGATGCCCAAATAATTGCACCAATCAAATATTCTAATTGGATTTCTAATCTAGTTCCCACTAGGAAAATGACAGGAGAAATTAAACTGTGTGCTAATTTCAGAAATTTAAATAAAGTGTCCTTAAAAGAAAACTACCCTCGCCCAAAGATGGATCATATTCTACAGAGGGTGGTTGGTTCTTCCAAAATTTCATTGTTACATGGATTCTCGGGATATAACCAGATTCTAGTTCAACCAAAAGACCAAGCTCAAACTGCTTTTACTACTCCATGGGGCACTTTCATGTATGTGAAAATCCCTTTTGGGTTAATGATTGCAGGAGCCATTTTTCAAAGAGCTATGGATATAGCATTTTCAAAGGAAATTCATGGATTCCTAGTGATTTATTTAGATGACATTACTGCATTTTCAAATACTAATAATGAACATTTAGACCATCTCAGACAAGTATTTCTTAAATGCAAGAAATTTTGCATCTCTCTAAATCCTAAGAAGACTTTATTTGGATTGGAAGAAGGTAAATTATAGGAAATATTATATCTAAAGACGAAATTAGGATAGACCCGGCTAGAATAGAGGCTAGAATAGAGGCCATTCTAAACAATAGTCCTCCTAGGAACATTAAAGAGTTACAAGCTTTCTTAGGTAAAATTAACTTCCTTAGAAGATTAATCTCAAATCTAGTTGAAATAATCAAAGAACTTAACAATATGCTGAAAAAAGACTCAGTACTTAAATGGACTATTGAGTTTAAGTAATCATTTGAATCAATTAAATAAGCCTTAACAAAAAAACCAGTCCTTATAAGTTCTAACTTTAGAAATGATTTCATTATTTTCTCCTTTGCTTCAGAACACACTATTGTTTTATTTTTACTGCAGAAAAATGACTAGGGCTATGAGTAGCCCATTGCTTTCTTTTGCAAGTCAGTCAGAGATGCCACTGTAAAATATAACATAATGGAAAAATGGGCCCTAGCTTTAGTAAAGGCCATCAAAGACTTTAGATAGTACATTATTTATTCACATATCATTGACTATGTTTGAAATGTAGTTGTAAATGACATTCTAACACATAATGGGTTTTATAGTAAAAGAGACAAGTGGATTGCCACAATTTTGTAATATGACATAGAAATCAAACCCACCAAACTCATAAAAGGTCAAGGTTTAGCCAAACTCATGGATGAATCAAATTTTAATGATTTAGATATTAATTTTATTGCCCAAATATATGATCAGGAAGAGATGGCAACTCTAGAGATCAGTGAAGCCTTTTCAGACACACCATGGTATGCAGATATTTTTTTTATATTACTAAATTTACAAGATCCTCCTATCTTATCAAGAGCAAAAGCTACATTTTTAAAATTAAAGGCAGTAAGATTGTGTATAATAGACAATGTAATCTTTTGGAAAGATCATGGTGGAATTTTATTGAATTGTTTGCTTAAATAAGAAGCTGAAAAAGTTTTAGAATATTTTCATGCAGGTGACTATGGAGGACATCTCTACTGGAAGACTACTATAGACAAAATATTGAGAGTTGGTTTTTACTAGCCTACTTTGTTTTCACATGTAAAAAAGTATGTAACCTCCTATCACAAGTGTCAAATCTTTGAAGGAATGAAAAAGCTGCTACCCCTGCCCTTCAAACCCATCTCAATAAAAATGCCTTTTCAACAATGGGGTCTTGACTTCATTGGTGAAATTCACCCTCCATCCTAAGCCCAACATAAGTGGATTCTAACAACCACTGACTATTTCACTAAGTGGATAGAAGCCATACCCTCGCGGCAAGCCACTGACACTATCATAATCTATTTTTTAGAAAACAACATACTCTCAAGAATTGGATGCCCCCAAAATATTATCATTGACAATGAAATTGCATTCAAATCCAAAAATATGATTGATTTCTGTCATAAATATCACATTACCCTTGGCCATTATACTGCATATTACCTTCAAGGTAATGGCCTTGTTGAATCCTCCAATAAAACACTTGTGAACATCATCAAGAAATTACTAGAAGACACCAAAAAAACTTGGAACAAGAGGTTAGTTAATGCCTTATGGGTAGATAGACTTACACTAAGAAATCTATTGGTACTTCCCCTTACCAAATTGTGTATGGGATGGATTTTTTTTCCATATTCCTTACCAGTACCAGTTATGAAGATAATCCAAGAGCTACAAGTTGAGACCAATGATATTCAAAGAAGGATTAACCAAACCATACACTTGCAGCAAACAAGAGAAGAGGTTTATCTTAAGTCTCAAGTTATCCAGGAAAATATTAAGAAGATTTTTAACAAGAGTAAAGAAGATGATTTCTATATAGGTGAAAAAGTTATAAAGTGGGATTCAAGGAGAGAAGAGAAAGGTAAACATTGGAAATTTAATACCCTATGGAAAGGACCTTATGTTATTTATGGTTACAGAGGTAACAATGCTTTCTTTTTGAAAGATATGGATGGATCAGATTTTCCAGGTGGACCTATCAATTGTAGAATGCTGAAGAATTATTACTTTTCAGAAATAACCAATAGTTAAGTTTGTTTACCTTATTCATTGTACATAAAATTACAGATTTTAGATTGGATTGGATGTTTTTCCTAACAAATTTTAAGCCTAGAGATAAGGCCCTAAGATTTGAAGGATAAAAATCATAAATATGAATAATTGTAGAACTCAGAAAACATTTACAAGGACGACACAATCACAATTCAAAGGCTACTAGTCTCAAAGTTCTTAACATTTCACCAGGAAATGCCATCCCCATGTGGAGCCACTATTAGGGTCATATAATAATAGGATTCATAATTTTTAAATTGAATTTAATTAGTCTTGTAATAGGTACATACATTTATTTCTCCAAGTTGTTTTCCCATATTAGAAAATAAAAAATGGATTAGGGTTTGCAAACTCAAATGCACCCATGCAAATAAAGGAAAAAATGGTAGAATAAATGATGAGTAGGAAGAAAGAAATTTTAAAAGGCATGGATAAACATCATCTGGCATATTACTAATTTCCCTCCCCACAATTCATTCCAGTATTAAATCCTTCAATCATAAAGACAAAGCATTTATCTGACTTCTAGTGGGACCAGACCCACATCTTAATGATTGATTGGCTCCAAGGTATTGGATTACACTTAATTAAAAACTTTCCCCTAAATAAAAACCCTTTTCCCTTAACATCACTCATTTTACCCTAATAAACCCCTTTTCCTAAATTAAAACACATTTTTACTTAGGAAAGGTGTTGGCTTGAGGGGTCCTGACCCAGGTTCAGTGTGAAAGGTTTGCCAAAAAACCCCTATACTACTGGCCCTTTCGGGAGTGACTTGCTTGTGTAGGTCAAAGTCTCACCCGAAATAGTATGGGTGGGTGCTGGAACCAGGTTTCCGCACCCTGAGAAAGGATGGGTAAGGCAAGTAAAGCAGCACTAGATCCTGTGATTCCGATATTACCTTGTTCTGCGCAGAGTTAATTAAGTCTCTATTTGCATCCACATGCACTAGATCTATAGTTATATTCTTGTTAGAACATAAACACAGTAGTACATAAACAAAACATAACAAATCTAGATCCAAGAACGCAGTACACAGATCTTTTGCAACTTAAAGACAGAAATGCACAATACAGTAATTATCAATAATTATCACAAAAGTACTCACAGATTCAGTTCTATAACAATATTTCGCATTCATTCATTCATCAATTCTTCCTTACAATTCCCTTCTGAACTTGCGCACACAATAGTAGGGTCTGCACATAGCTGGACTTGGATCTCCATGCACATGATTAGCAGGAGTCTATTGCACTAAAAATTGCCACCTTGAAATTTTGCTGACTGTATGAGCTCATTATCACTCATAATTTCCTCCTTTTCAAGTCTAAAACATCAGTTCCCAATGTAAACCCTTAAAAATAAGAGAAAAGCTCTCAAAAGTCTCTAAAACTTTAGTATCGCACTTTCTCTTTGTCTTACCTGTGGTCCCACACCTAATGTTCATGACTCCTGCGTATTGGAATGCAATTTCTCTGTGTTAAAAGTGCATAACCCTATAAAATATTAGAAAGGCACGAAGTAAACCTAGAAGCTCACTTTCAGTCATTTCTAGAAGCTTCTAGAAGGAATCTTGCGGTGGCAAGTTCACTCTTTTTACATTCATGCATCCCATGCCTTAAGGAGCTAACCCCTTGATGTGAGGAGCTTATCCCTTTTAAGGAGGATTCTATCCCTTCATAGTTGGAACTGAAGCCTCCTCTTTTGCACTATAAAAAGAGGCCTTGGGTAGCCTTAAAGGGAGTAAAAACTTTAGAATTGTTTGAGGTAAAGTGCTGTTGGGATTCAGACTCATTTAACTGAGATTTTGTGAGGAAAGATCACATACCTCTATCTGTCTCGGTTGGAATAGTGCAAGGCTTGTTAGAGTAGAGGAGATTCCTATTTCAGAACCTGGGAAGGCCTGTTCAACATCAAGCCTAAGGTTATAAGGTTTTCCTTCATTCAAAGTTAATACAAATGAATTCATTTTTCTCACTAAGCTGTTAATTAATTGTTTCTTTCATGGATTCCTTGATCACCATGATAGGCATGATTTATAATATTTACTATGCAGGTTCTATTTAATTTTTGCTTGTTTGTGACTGTAGGTATTTAAAGATAACTCCTTCAAGTGACCGAAGGACAACTACTTCGAATAAGCATTGGATCTACGGTAATACCTTAACACCTTTATAGTATTCTTTTGTAAATCGCATATGTCTAGAGAAATATAGGTTCATTTGGCTGTTTTTTGCTAGATTACCTTTTGGTACTATGGAAATCGATCTTGTCTACAAGATTGATTTATTTGGTCAACAAATTGGCAACTCCACTGGGAGGGATTCTTGTTTTTTGGTTTTCCTTTGTTTTGAATTGAGAAAATGATTTTTCTAGTTTTTGATTGATGGATACTCGCCTGGGTAGCTTAGGTTTACTTTTCTTTGAAAAGTTTTGAATTATTTTGTGTTTTTCTTGAAATTTTCTAGGGACTGCACTTTGTTTTCCTACACAGTGCGGGCAGTTGCACAATTTCCTTGAGTAACCAGTGCGGGACTACACTTGTTACTTCTGGGGCCTGCAGACCCTGTTAAATTTTTTGAAAAACTTCAAATTTCTTCTTCCAGTTTATGTTTAATTTGATTTAGGATTTCTAGTATCTGCCCAGATCTATATTTTTCCTGTCAAAAACCTCTTGTGAGTGAGTTCCAACAGTATTTGTGTTTTGAGCGATTTTCTAGAAGTTTTGCATACTTCGACTGGTTTTCACTTGGTCTCTGTAGTGACTCAAAGATTAGAAGCTTGAAATACCTCAGATCACACTGGTCCTTTTGTTTTCTTTATGAGTCTGACTTGGTTGCGAAATCCATTCTTTTTGAGAAATAGATCTAGTTTTCTCTTTGGAAATCTTTGAACAAACTTTGCTATAAGTTTTGAATTTCATTTTTAAAAAAGAAAACATATCTAGATTTTTTTGAGTTATTTGTTATCCTGGGAAAATGAATCCTTAGTTTACTGAACAACTAAGAAAAACATTCTCAAAAAAAATTAAAGCTTTTATTCAATTAGATTTTCAAAGTTTGTAGATCTCAAAATTAGTTTTTCGTAGTTTTGACTACTTTTTAGAACTTGTAGATATCTTTTGAAAGAAAAGTTGTTTTTGTTGTTTTGAGTTTTGAAAATGAAAGGGATTTATTGTGAGCATTGATTATTTATCTCGTTTTGATTTCTTATTGCAAAAACAAAAATATTTTCTTTTCATTTATTCTTCATGTTCTAAGAAAGAATTGTCTCTTAAAAGAGTTTGCATTCTCGAACTCTTTCTTTATCTAGAATTTCATTGAAAGAAAAATGAATTGTTTATCATTTTAGGTGCATTTTTTAGTGTGTTTGGAAGTTGAGTCTTCACACCATCGAAGTTTCATTTCCATACCTATTGACTTAAAGAACAACCATAAAAACAACGCTTGATTAAAATTGAAATAGTAATCTTTTCTATTTCTTGGGCTCTTATCACCAATATAGCTTAGGCTAGTATCTTGGAGTAGGGAGTAATTAACTCTCCAAGATAGTAAAAACAAACAAGTAGATAAATATTGTGGTAGGAAATAAATCCAATTGTAATTGGTACTATTTGGGAAGCTTCTCTTAAAGGAGTTAATCACGAGATCATGTTCGAACCTTTGAGACAATCAATTTTGTTTCATTGGGAAAGATAGAATATCCGCGCGCATTACAAATGGTAAACCTTGGATTAACCATTGTCGAGGAGCCTGGGGTCACTTGTTGGTAAACCTCGGATTGACCATGTCGAGGAGCCTTCAAGGGGATTGAGCTTTGTTACTTTTCCCTTGCACGTGGAATCGAATCGTAGACTGTTCCCCCAGTTGTATTTGTTACTATTGTTAACCTTAGTGTCCATAAACTTAATATTATTTCCTAAGGTGATGGTGAAGGAAAGATCTCACTATACCTAGAGTAGACATTGACTAGACTCACTTGGACTCTCTGGGGGGTTTTATTCACACGAGATGGTTTCGTGAAGAAACTTGTGCCAGTCTGTTTCATTAAGCAGGTTGTTGGGGTAACTGTTCCAATCGCCCTTTCTGTATTAAACTTCTACTAAGTTGGATTTCATCACCAACTAGTGTTTTTAGTACGAGAAGTTACTATTTGTGCATGGTTTGAACTCTTAGATTTTAGGCATGTGATTCAGCTATTTGTTTCTTTAGAGACTTTAGGTGTTTTTATTGAAATTTTCTTTGTTTTCATGTGATTTATTATTTAATCGTGGCAGAATTACCAAGACAGCCCTGGAGACTTCAGGGGAATCCCCTTGAGTATACACCAAGTCAACTTGAAGGGGTGCATGCTCTAATATCATCTAGTAGCGGTAGAATTAGATCAACAGAAGTCGGAAGTTCATCTATAGTTGTTCATCCTGATCATCAAATACCCACGATAGAGCATATTCAAGAGCCAATTTCAGTTTCCAAAGTTACTGGTAGTATTTCTCCTTCCAGTGAACTAGCTGAAGAACTTGAAATTTCTGAGCCTGACACTGAACCTTTTATTTTGGGAATATTCTCGGAATTTATTACTCCAACTTCTAGTGATCCTGGTTCACCTAGGTTAAGAAATATTGTTACTAAAGATCTTCCATCTAGCCTCATTTCTATTGAAGAACTTTCCTATCTAGACGAAGAAGTAACTCTTCCTGAATCCCCACAGTCTTTGAATATTAGGGAGCGTGAATCCATTTTCTACAGCCCTATTAGGAACAACACTTGGTATTTATGTTTGACAAATTTTTTAGAAAACTCGAGTCTTGCTTTTTCACCACCTCGAATTCCTTTTCATCCTACACCCAGAGGTTACTATCCTTCATCGATCATGTCAGGAGAGTCATCTATGTTTTCCCAAACACTGGAAACATTTTTATACGGTGGTCCTTATGTTCCTTCGAGGTACCAGGCTCTCTCTGGTACTTTCTCAGGAGCAACTCCTCGACAGACTGAACAAGTATTATCATCTGGTCTTAATGGAATTAAAACTGAAACGTCGAACGTAGAGAAAATATTTATGATATCTTGTAATATTCCAAATCCTCAACCTCAAGGTGGTCAGTTACCGCTTGGGGGGCAACCTCAAGGTATTCAGTTACTGCCTGGGGGGAAACCTCAGGGTGGTCATTTACCGCCTGGGGGGCAACCTCAAGGTAGTCAGTTACCGCCTGGGGGGAAACCTCAAGGTAGTTAGTTACCGCCTGGGGGGAAACCTCAAGGCAGTCAATTACCGCTTGGGGGGCAATTTCAGGGTAATTTTTTCCCAGGAAAAACTGTAGGACAATATTATTTTGGAGAATAACCTCAAGGATAATAAATACCTCAAGGTTATCAACCTTTAGGACAATACATACCCCAAGGTCAACCCTAGACTCAGTATATTCCTCAAGGTCCTTATCAACCCCAGATTCATTACGCGCCTCAAGGTTATCAACCTCAAGGTCAGTACCCAACTTAAGGTTTTCAACTGCCTTCTGGTCAATCATTTGTACAAGGAGTTGGA
The DNA here is from genome assembly GCA_034641835.2 of Pinus albicaulis. NCBI lineage: Eukaryota > Viridiplantae > Streptophyta > Pinopsida > Pinales > Pinaceae > Pinus > Pinus albicaulis. The sequence continues at coordinate 1,400,220,960 of CM076577.1, forward strand.
AATTTACCACTTAATTATCAACCCTACATTCAACTAGGCTATGGTCCTTCATATGTACAACCTTCTATGGGAAAATACCCCAGAATGAACATGGTGTGGGATCCATCCCAAATTCAACAAACTATGCAACCTAATGTGCAGTTACCTAGTAAACCTGGACAACCTTTGGTTTCTGGTCCAACCCAACAAACTGTCCAGCGTACTGTTCAAATCTCTGCACCTGGTTTTGTTCAATAGTTTGGGCCTAGTATAGCTCAAACTCTACCTCAAACTATTGCAACTACTGTGACATATATTCAACCTATAACACCTATTTCTAGAGTATATGTATCTTTAGTTTCTTCTATCCCTGCATCTGTGAAAATTCCTCAAATCTTTGTACCCCAGTCAGGACCTACAGTTCAGACTTCGGTCTAGATACCTAAAGGACAAGTTGGTACAAGTACAATTGTCACGAGTCAACCAAAATTCACATATCAACTGTACAGGGACAATATCAATTCAGTCCCGTTGCACAAAACCCAGTTTATCAGTATCAACCGTATCCTGGCTATAATTATCAACATCCTCAACAACCACAATTTGGTCCAGTTAATCCTGGTTTCCTGAGAGGTTATACCATTCCTAATGCAAATCCGATTCCCAATTATCCTAGGTATCCTCCTCCCAGAATGCTCTTATTACTCAATGTTTTCGTGACCCTAACCGTTAGTTACCATTTATTGCAACTTTGGATTTACCTGATTTGTCACGCCATACGAATGATCCAATTTACTGTCATCCGTATTGGCTACCAGTGCCACATAAGTTGCCCAATGATATACCAAAATTCGAGGGTAAGTGAGGAGAGGATCTATCAAATCACGTTATGACTTATCGCCTCTGGTGTGTGTCTAATTCAATAATTGATGATTCAATTCTCTTACGTCTTTTTCAACGAACTCTTATTGGTCTTGCCGCCAAATGGTACATTGAGTTACCACGAGGTTCTTTTAATAATTTCAATCAGTTATCAACTTCTTTCTTAACTCATTTTTAGTTGCCTATCAGATACGACAATGGCACGAAACTATTGACTTCACTAAAACAATCCACGTCCACATATATTTCTGATCATATTCACGAATGGTGACATAGAAGGCGTTTAGTGAAAGTTTTCATTTCGGATCAAATTTTTGTGGAATGGTTCATTAAATCATTATTACCCAAAATCATTGAAGATGTAGCGAAGGGAGGATTTGTTACTAAAGAGAAAGTCATTTCTCAAGCTGAGTACCTTGACCTCGTCTACACGCAGTCAGTTACTTTACATGAAAAAATCCGTGATCTTCCAAAACAAGGTCAAATAACTGCAGCTCCTTCAGGGTCTCATGCCACTGACGGTATGATTGGTTCAATCAATATTGAAAGTAAGAAGAATTCTTCAAAGAATTATTCTCCTATAATAACTTTACCTGATTCCCCGAAAGGAGAATATTTCGTTGAAATTTCTGCTGACATTCATGTCGTAGAGACATCTACGACCAAATCTAAATCTGGCAGTAAAAAGAAGGGGAAGAATAAAAACAAACAAAATTCAAAAGATAAAACAGATAAAAATGAATCTAATGACGAAAAACACAAACCTTGCTATCCTTTTTTCATTTGCGACGAGGATCATTTTACCAAAGAATGCCTGCATTGAGCGGAGGTTTCAAAGTTTGTTAAAGGTTCTCAATAACCTGCTGTCTTGAAGGATCCTTTTCCTACTCAAGATAGTAAGATGATTAGTTCTACCTCGAACACCTTAGAAGAACCCATTATGATGATTTCTCATGTCGGGATTGTGACGTGATCGCAAGATTATGGTAGTAAAAGTCCCGTTGGTGGTAAAGAAGCAGAATCTTCTAATTCAAACACATCAACTACACCTTCTCCTATTTCTGATCCACTACAGATCGAGAAACCCAATTCATACTTAGTAATCAAACCACTTGCTAAAGGTGTACTTCGTAAATTAGCTTTCAATCCACATGCGAGAGCTACTCAATATTACAACATTGTTGAGGATTTAGCTATTTCCCCTTTAGCAATGTTGGCTTTGGAAGTGCTAAAATCATGCCCAGCACAGTGTAAATTACTTTTGTCTGCCATAGGAGCTATCGATATTCAGGATTCGAACCTAATAATATTTGATTTAGAGAATAGTACACCCTGCCTACCTCATCAAATGGCTTTCTAGATTCTAGTATTAGTCAAAAACAAACCCATCTTTTGGACTGTGATTGATGAAGTGGATTCTATGTGTATTATGTCGATCTAGTGTTGGAAATTGCTTGGTTCTCCTACAATCAATTAGTCTCTGACAATTATAAAGGCTTTTGATGATCGAGGGTTCCATCCTTTTGGTATTTTGCAGGATTTACCTATAGGGGTCGAAGGAAAAATCGTAAATCTAGATGTGGAGGTGGTTGATGCCCCTGTAGATTACAACCTTCTCCTGGATCGCAGTTGGTATTATTCTATCACTGCTGTTGTTTCATCGGTCTTTCAGCTTATCAAGTTTCCACATCAAGCAAAGATCGTTACAATAGACCAGCCCACTTATTTCTCGTCCGATCCAGCCTCTACAGAAACTATCCAGCACATCGGTAAAACGACTATCCCTTACAAGGATGTTGGTGTAGGCTCGATTAAAGATTCTGGTTTACTAGGAAATTTTTCCTTTCCTGTCCCTAACGTATCACCTCCTATTGCAAATATTCATATAATTTCATCAAATACTATTACTTTTGATGATCCTTGGATTGTACCTTCCGATTCTGAGGTGGATTCATTTGATGGTGTGATGCCTATGAGTCCCTTTGAGATTGCATATCAGGCTATATAGTCACTTTCTGATCCTTCTTCAACCAAAACTGATCCAATGAATGTGATCCATGAGGAATCACTTTCTATATCTAGCTCAGCCACAATGACATTTCCCGATCTTGTTCATACTGATGAGTAGATTCGTGAACTTTTGTCTGTTGACGATTTACCATGGGAAGATCTACATCATCGATCTTCATTTTTACCTAAGCTGGATAATTTTGAAAATGATTTCTCTTCTTCTTTTAGTGTTGAATATGTCAAAGAACAGAAAATCCATTGTAAAATCCCGATTCTGAGTTAAATTTGGAAAATATCTCTCGAATGATTCCTATTGACATTTCAGTTAAGCCTAGAATAATTGAAAACATTCATATAGGTGCTTCCTGTACGGACGATGAAATCCAAACTTATAAAACCCTATTTCAATAATTCTGTGACATGTTTCCTTTATTTGAAATGCCAGGAATCAATTCGTCAATTGTTGTACATGAAATTAAGACTTACCCGAATGCAAAACTTGTCCGATAGTGCTTACGTCAGATACATCCAAGAAAAGCTGCTACTATCAAAGCCGAAGTTGAGAAACTACTTCGTGCATGTTTCATTTATCCAATTCCTTTGACAGATTGGGTATCGAATATTGTTCCTGTCAACAAAAAACAAGGAATGATAAGTGTATGTATCAACTATAGGGATATTAATCAAGCTTGCCCTAAAGACAATTATCCAACCCCCTATATCGATCAAATCATTAATGATTATGCCAGCAGTGAAATTTTCTCCTTTATGGATGGTTTTTTTGGTTACAATCAAATAAACATACTCCCTACTGATTAGCCTAAAACATATTTCATTTTTCCGTGGGGAACATTTTCTTATTGAAAACTACCCTTTGGATTGAAGAATGTTGGGGCAACTTTTCAAAGGGCTATGTCTTACGCATTTCATGACATTAAGCACATTGTGCAGCCTTATCTTGATGATTTACTTGTTCATTCGTCACATAGGGCTGACCATCTCACTCATTTATGAGCTATCTTTATGAGATGTAGGCATTATCAAATTAGGCTCAATCCACACAAATGTGTTTTCTGTGTAGAATCGGGTCGCTTATTGGGATTTGTTGTTTTGAAAGCAGGCATTCATGTTGACCCATCGAAGGTCGAAGCTATTGTCAATCTACCTTCTCCTTCAACTCTGCGCCAACTCCAAATTTTGCAGGGGAAAGCAAACTTTTTACGTCATTTCATTCTTAACTACACCGAGTTAAAAAAAGGTTTTACCAGGTTGTTAAAAAAAGAAATTCCATTCTTTTGGGGTATCGATCTTTTGATGCACTAAAACTCACATTGACCCATGCACCGTTAATGCATCCTCCCAATTACAACGAGGATTATTTTTTGTACCTTGTCGCTTCTCATTCCGCCATTGGGATGGTTTTAGTTCAGGAAGATGAATTCAAAAATGAACATGTGCTTTATTATCTTAGTCGAAATTTGCATCTGACTAAGATCAAATACACACATGTGGAGAAATTGGCCTTGGCAGTTGTTCAAGCTATCCAAAGATTTCGTCACTACATCTTGTTATGTAAAACAACAGCAATTTTTTACTGTAACCCTGTGATGTACATCTTGACCAAATAATTGCTAGGAGGCAAGTATTCCAAATGGATAGTTATCCTGCAAGAATTTGACTTGGAATTTGAAAAATCCAAGGCAAAGAAATCTTTGGTTTTTTCCAAACTGATGTGTGATTTCCCGTCTACTGATATTGAAACCGTGGTGGAACAACCCATTGTGGAAGAATCATTGTTTCTTATCAGTACTCTAGATCCTTGGTATGGGGATATTATTGTTTATCTCAAAACCCAATCATTTCGGCCTGAAATCTCACGATCTCAGTGAGATAAAATACATTTCCAATCCCAAAAATACACTATTATTGGTGACACACTCTATCATCATGGAGCAGATTCTGAGATTTTAAATGAAGAAGCTGAAAAGGTTTTAAATGACTGCCATTCTGGAGTATGTGGTGGTCATATGTTTGGGTATGCCACAACCCAAAAGATATTGCGTGCTGGTTATATCTGGTCATCCTTATTCAAATATTGTATCTATGCAGTTTGGAAATGCCACAATTGTCAAGTCTTTGATCGTAAAATGTGTGCACCACCCGCTCCTCTTCACCCTATAATTGTTGTTGGTCCTTTTTCAAAATGGGGTATTGAATTTATTACATGTAATCCTCACTCAGCCAGGGGGCATGCATATATTATCCTAGCAGTAGATTATTTTACTAAGTGGGCCGATGTGATGCCTACATTTTCGGCAGATGGCAAGGTTGCTGTAACTTTCGTGTTCAATCATGTAATTTCTAGATTTCGTGTTCCTCAAACTATAATTACGAATCATGGAAGTCATTTTTGAAATATCATGATGAATGAACTAACAGATCAACTTGGCCTATGCCACGATAGTTCTACTCCATATTACTCGTAGGCTAATGGTCTAGTTGAAGCTATCAATAAAGTTTTAGTCACTATGATCAAACGAATCATTGGTATTCATAGGTCGAATTGGTATTCCATGTTATTTTAAGCACTTTTGGCATATCGGACCTCAGTAAAAACATCAACTAGTTTCACTCCTTTTCAACTGGTTTACGATTTGGAAGCTTTGTTACCTATTGAATGCGAAATTCCATCATTAAAATTAGTCATAGAATTACTCTCAGCTACTTCTGAAGAGGAGAAATGCTTTTTGTACTTAGCTCAGCTAGATGAGGATCGACGCACTGCTGCATTAGCAAACAAGGCTCATGTAAAGCGAATAAAAGCTCAGTATGATAGAAATGTTACACCTCACAACTTTTCAAAAGGAGACCTAGTTTTAGTATACGATCAAGCAAACGATAACTTAGGGTATGGAAAATTTGTACCTATGTGGCATGGTCCTTACATTGTTAAGCGAAAGTTGGCAAAAGGGGCCTATGAACTGATAGATTTTGACGGGGTATCCTTACATAAACCCAGAAATGGGCTTTATCTGAACAGATATTATGCTTAAAATTCTGAGTGCAGATTTTTGTTAGATTAGTTTTTTTACTGTTGATGTGTCTTAGATTAGAAAATCGTGCCTAGTTTAGAGTGTGCTCTTATCACTATTCCTGCTTATCTTGGTGTTACTCTTGATAGTGCAGATGATGACGTCTCTTCAAACCTACATTGGTTTTGGTGATGGTGCTTGTCCTGGTACATGGAACATTTCTTCTATAGCTTCGGTTATCTATTCACCTTCTGATGAGTTAGTGTCCATGCATGGGGTAAGCCTTGGTCAAACAGCGAATAACATTGTAGAGTATAGTGCAGTGATTGAGTTATTATCTAAATCCATATCGTTTGGAATTCGGAGTTTGACTGTTAGGTTGGATTTTGAACTTGTTGTATTACAACTTAACAGGGTTTATGCCATTAGAAATACAGTGTTATTACGGTTATTTTTTAGAGTTCGTCTCTTGGAATGTGAATTTGATTACATTGAATATCAGCATATCCCAAGACATTTCAATACTTGAGCAGATGTAGTCACTTCCAGTATGATAAATAGACATTTGCAATAATCAAAACAGTAAATAACACAACATTCAATAACATGTTACATAGATAGCAAGTAACAATGATATATCATAGCATAGAAGTGTGTTTTAAATATACATCATCTTCACTCATAGGTTGAAAAGCACCTTATGATCGGCAAAAATAATAATACAAAAGGTCAAAAATGTTATGAGTCTACAAATCGATCATCCTATCCATGGTGATGATCATGATAAGAAACCACTGCTCGCGCTACCCTACACAGGAGCCTCCTAAAAGGTCCTAGGACACCAATCAAATATCTCTATAACCTTAGTGGGATATCATCTATATCAGTCTCTGGAATGTCTAGTGTCAAGCGCTCTAGATGATGCTCCAAATCGGTAAGGATCTCTGCTGATTGGCCCTGTGGGGTTGGTGCTGCTGCAGCCGGATGTCTCCTCTCATAAGGCTGGAGAGTGGCTGGTAATCATGGGCCCTCATATGCATTTAAACCTTTTATTATTAGTTTTGGTACAATTAAAAAATAAAAAATAAAAAAAATTAGAACCTAGAAATTGTTGAAAACGATTTTTACCTGAATCATCCCACCGTTCTCCTGCTGGGAGAGCCATGTCTTGGTCGCCGCGGAATTCCATCCTAGCGTACGGAAAGTCCTCTATAAAAAAAAATTTGGCGTTCTAGCCAATGAAAATATGAAGAAGGAAATTTAACAACCTCTATGCTCTCAGTATGGCAGGCCATCAAAGCAACCCAACGAACCATCCTAGGTTCTCGAGGTCGACCATCATCGACAGGACTGTGCTGCGGAGCTGACATGGGGATCCTCTCTAGAGAAAAGGTGACTACAATGGATCCATATCCAAAGTTGTTTAGCTTTCCATTCTTTGCTCTGGTTATTTGGCTTTTCGCATTGGCCAACATAGCTTCGCACCAGTTGAAAATGGCTCCTTGAAAATAGTCTACTGCAATGTGCATCTGGGAACCGGTAGCCACGTGCAACGCTGCACTCCCACACAGTCTAGTAACAGTAAATGCTACACCATTTTTTGGTCATCTAACCCATTATCATTAGATGAACCCAAGTACACCATGTAAGACCAATTTGACCCCAAGTAAAATTGCTTTCACCACATTTGTTTATGTTTCTTGGTCATATTTAACCCAAAACAAGGTAATCAATTAAATAAATCATTATTTATTTAATTATTTCCTAAGAATAAGTTATTTCAATATTATTCCTAGTTAAATAATTAAATAAACCATTATTTATTTAGTTATATTCCCCTCATTTCCCTTAAATAGTAAATAAATCATTTATTTATTTGTTATTTATAAATAAAGGAATTGACCCAAGTCAAAAACCCTTTTCCCTCCAACAAATATAATAAAATATTCCTAAAGGGTGATTCTAGAATATGATTAATAATATTTTATTCATGCACCGACTTCTAGAACACCCCAATATTTTTTTATAAATAGAAGGGTTTTCCCCATTCATTAGTCACCTCCATTGCATTAGATCACACTAGATCTACTCTTGGTCACCATTTTCATTTGCTTGCATTTTGAACTCCCATTGAGTTCCATGTTTGTTAGGGTTTTCCACATTAACCAAAGAGAGGAATTTTAGATCTGAAACACTGAGGACTTCCAAGAACCCATCCCACTGAGGAGAACTGGAAAACACCTTTCTTGTTTTCCTCTCAGGTGCCCCATTCTTTAATATAATATAAGATTCTTTTTTATACATTGTTCTTGTCTTGTCCATTGGATGCATGGAGCCATTTTATATTTCATCTGCTTAATGTATTTTATGCTTAGATCTAATTTTATGCAGCAAACTTAAAGATATTTTGCAACCATACTTGATGTTAGGGCTACTTGATATGCATAGCTAAAGTGATCTTTTACGACGAAAGAATCATACTAACAATTGGCAACTCCACACGGGTTTTCTTTTGCGACCACTATCATTTTCTATTTTCCTGCATATCTAGTTGTTTCAGACCCTAGGGTTTCTCTTCAATTTTTTGTTTTTCCTATTTTTATGCTATATTTTACCTCTAAAGCCCTCCAACATTCAAATTTTTAACTTCTTTGTGTTTCTGGCCTTTTTGCGCAGATGACCGACATCAACCGCAACTGAGACAACAAAATTATCTGAAATCTGCCGTCGCTAGACTCAGATCTGTAGGTCACACTTATTGGTCCAAAAAGTGCGACTTGGCCTTGAGGTCGCACTTTTATGCTCCAAACCTGCGACCTGGCCTGAAAACAGGCCAAAACCTGTGACCTATACTTTTCTCTGCAATTTTCCAACACTTTTTCTGGGTTCGACTAAAGCTTCTGCGAGGGTTTTCCAGCCTTTGTCTCCGCCCGTTCAGACCTGTTACTGATCTGTTTCACTCACCTAAGTGGGACTCTTGCCCCTTAGGGCCCTGGTTCCCTCCAATTTTTGTGGGAAAGCTTTTGCTGTTTCAGACGTCTGAATTTCCAGAGTTTCAGCCTTATTTATTTCAGATCTGATACCTCCTGTTCAGATCCCCACAGGTCAGCTTTTCTTCCCTCCTTTTTGCTTTGTTTGGGTTCATCTCTAGGATCACCTCTTTTACCCCCCCTATTTTTAGCTGATCTCCTCTTTTCTAGCAGCAACCTTGCCCCTGCCTCTTTGCTTCTTTCTACACCACTTTTCAGCAGATATACCCTTTAGATCCCAGTCCCTCCAGACATTAGATCTATTGGTCTCTTTTCAAGCGTGCTATACCTAGCTTTCTTCCTCTTATCGACTAGTTTCGAGATGACCCGCCTTCGTGGGTTCGATTGCTGCTTTTTAGTTGCTAATTTTCTGTTCTTTCAGTCTTATTTACTACAGTTTTCTTTTCCATTACACAGCACACTTTTTCTTTTAATCTTAAAACATCTGGGTTTAATCAATTAAAATTAACGCACATCACACACTGACCCTAAGTGAAGAAGAGCCTGGTTAACAACACTTGGCAAAGACTCTAAAATTAATTGACACTGCACCTCTGTGCCCTTGTCGCATCTTGCTCTTGCACCTTACTGCCCTTGTCAGTTTTTCTTCTTCCCGTCATCATTGTACCTCCAAGGCACTTATCTCGGAGACGTCTTGGCCTTCACCCTCAATTTTCGGTTGATCGACTTCCTCCTTCCCATCATCATCGAGTAAGTCCTCCCCCAAGTCCGCACTCTGACTCTTCCTCTGATTGTTTGGGTTCTCCCCCCACGTCTGGTTCTTCCCCTTTTACATTTACCATGTCTAGTTCAGGACCTAGCCCTAACCCCAGTTCTACTGCTGGGTCTATTTCCAGTGGAACCACTATGAGACCTACCTCGACTACCCCATTACTCCCTTACATGGCCGGCCTCAGTCTCCGCGACTTCACTCAACTTATCAATGATCCTATCTGCCACGATGTCAATTGGCCTGCTATGCCAACCAAGCTCCCCTCCAACATCCCCAAGTTCGAAGGCCTTTCTAGTGAAGATCCCTCCAATCATATTCGATCTTTCCACATGTGGTGTTCTTCCAATTCCATCACTGACGACTCCATTCATCTTCATTTGTTTCAATGCACCCTTACTAGCGAAGCTTCCAAATGGTATGTCGATCAAGCCACGTCTTCCCATACCACCTTTGCAACCATTTCCCAGGCCTTCCTATCTTATTTCCAGCTCTCTCTCTGAGACGAAATTGGTACTGAACTCTTAACTTCTTTTTCTCAATCCTCTTCAACCCATCTTTCTGCTCATGTTCATCAGTGGCGACGCAGACGAAGCTTATGTCGTGCTCCCCCATTTGAAGATTGAGTTTACATGGATTGGTTCCTTCGCTCTCTCTTACCTCCCATTGGCAAAGATGTCGCATCCCATTTCCCCCAAACCGAAGAAGCCACCCTTCAAATCGCTTTAAAATACGACCTTATCTATGCCCAATCTCTTTACGTTTATACTGTCCTTCCTGACCTCCCCAAGCCCGGGGGCACTAGCACCTTAGAGGCCTCTCACTCTGCCGATGGTATCATTGGAGCCATGTATGATACCTCTGCTCAACCTCTTATGCCCTATGGTTTTCCTCCTAGAGGGGCTAGCACCTCCAGCACCTTTCCCCCTCCCGGTAACATGTATCTAGGATTTGGCATGCCTCCTCCCTTTTCCCACTCTCCTACTTACCTCAATGTTTCCCATTCTCACCCTTATCCTTATCCATAGCCTGGTGTCCCAACTCCTCCAGCATTTGGACCTCCCACTCCCTTGCCTCCTCCACCCCCATAGCTGCACTTACTACCCCCTCCCGGGCACGTATTCACGCAACACGATGCGACTACTCCTCCTCCTTCTCAACGGCGGAGGAGAGGCAATCCATCTGCCTTTGGTAATCATGGACCCCATTCTTCCAGTATTGACCCTAACACCGCTACATAGCCATAGGGCTCCCAACCCAAGCAAGACAGGCCACTTCGCACCAATAAGCCCTGTTCATGTTGTGGTGTTTTTGGTCATTACACTCACGATTGTCTTCTATTACCACAAATGCGACAGATGTGGGAGTCTTAGGCCACTATTCGGGGACAACACTCCTCCCCTCTTGTTCCCCCCAAAACCTCTACCTCTCAACCTATTGTGTTTACTGATCCTTTCCCTCAACAAGGATTTGTGGCTACTCAATCCCCTCATGCCCCGGTAACCCCTCAACCTTCTCCTTCTGGTTCCTCTGATTACCATATTCTTATGATATCCTCTGACCAACCTCTCACTGTTGACCTTAACCTTCAAACTCAGTCTCATCAATACTCCCCACCTCCCGTCCCGTCTGTCTCCGAATCCCCATCATCAAGTTCTACAGAGCCTATATCGACACCCAATGGTCCCTTACAAATCCCTCCACCCAAAGTTTAGGTTCACACAAAAATTCCTAAGGGTCCATTACGCTGAAATGCTGCCTCTAGTCGGGTTGCCCATTCCTACAACATAGTAGATTGTCTGGCACAATCTCCAGCTACCATTTCAACACTGGAACTCCTCCAGTCATGTCCTTCTCAAAAGAAGGCTCTAATATCTGCCATGGGTGTTGTAGATCCTGCTGATGACCTATTAATTGTTTTCGACACCCGTCAGTTAGACCATCCCCCCCTTCCTCCTTCGGTTGCTTTCCAAATCCCAGTCAAAATCTGAAATGCCAATGTCGCTCGATGTATTATTGATGAGGGGGCATCTACCTGTGTAATGTCTGCTTCAGTTTGGAGACAACTCAGATCCCTTGAGCTAGCCCCTTCCACAATCATCGTCCGTGCGTGGGATGGACATGCCTCCCAACCCATTGGTATTTTTCGTCACTGTCCTATCACCCTTGCCGATAAGACTGTCTATGTCAACGTTAAAGTTATCGATGCCCCTCTCGACTACAACATTATTTTGGATTGTAGTTACACCTATGCCATGTCTACCGTCCCATAGTTACTCCATTGCAAGATGTTTTTCCCTTATAATGGAAAGATATTCACCATTGACCAGTTGTCGTATCATGAACCTAAATCTCATACCTCACCTGAGTCCACCATCTCTACCGTCACCAATAAGCAAACTATTGATTCTTTGACCAGTGTTTCCCCTAGCATCTACAAATACTCCTCTTTTCTTGGAACCTTCCCCGGTTCCCCCCCCCTCCTCCTATCTCTGATCCTAGCTCAGGGAATGTTTGCATGATGCAATCGTCTCAGGCTACCCCCGCGCAACCTGCTCCGGCTAGTCAACAACCTCCACCTCATCCGACTCACCCTGCTCCTAGCCCTTTGCCTCAACTGCTTCAAACTCTCCCACCGGGTCCTTCCCCTCCCCCTCACACCCCAGAATCTCCTTATCCTCCCGCATCAGTTCCCTCAGGCCTCCACCATTTAGGATCAATCCCTCCTGGCCATTACTCTGCCGGTCAAATCCCTTTCCTTGGCCCTCCCCCTAGAGTCTATTCGGTTCCTATCATGGCCACCCTTTCCCTACCTAATTTAACTTTTGGAATACTGGTATGGTATCTTACTCCTCCAACCGAAACCCCTCCCGGCCACCCTAAACCATACATTTTTGTGACACCAGTTCAACCGATTCCCATTGTCCCTCCCACCCCTATAGTACCTCTAGCCATGTCGCACGACCCTCCTCATGTTGAGACTGCTACGCGCAAGAAAAGAAAAACTCACAGGGGGGCATCCAAAGATAAGGCCACTGCTCCCGATCGTACTCCCCCTCCACCCGCCAAGCCTTGCGCCTTGTGTGATGCTATCAGTCACGCCACCCATACTTGTCCCGCGTTGCTCCGTATCTGACCCATGGTCAAAATCGCGTTCCCTGAATTGATGGCCCCAAAACCCTCTGTTTCCTCCTCACCCATGCCCAAGAACCCAAAGGCCCTTCGCACCAACAAACCCTGCACTTTATGTGGTGTCCATGGCCATTATTCTCACCATTTTCCTCACCTCACGCATTACCGCGCCTCTTTAGAGGTCATTCACGAGTATGAAGTTGAACAGAATCAATCTGCCTCGCCCATCCTTGCTCAATATGCTTCAAGTTTACTCGAGGATCCTCTAGCCACCATTGACATCCCTCCCCCTGATTTTGAGATGTCCGATTCTGCTTCCCCTCTCTTGTACCTATCATCATCTACCCAACCCTCGGAGTACATCCCCTCTGTATCCACTCCGTCTGTTTCGCTTGACCCTCTTTCAACACCTTTCTTGGGCTCTTCATGTTTCAACCATATTTTTACTTGCTCTTCTGTCATCTCCCCTGATGAGCGTTATGTGTGCCTTTCCTCCATGACTGATGATCTAGGTAGCTTTGCTACCTCTTGTGGTTTCCATCACCTTTCCCTCTCTTCACCTAACCCCGCTACTCCCATCTGTATCTATGATGTACGTCGCCACATTAGTCCCTGATCCTCCTCACTTTTCTTATCTTATGATGTTATTCGCTTGACCCTCTCATCCACTCATTACATTGGTTTTGCCGATGGTGCAAGTCAGTATTCCCGAAACCTTGCCTCAGCCGCCTGGGCCATCTTTACCCCCATGCATACCCTTGTTCTTGCAAATGGGGTCTGCATTGGTACCGCCACCAATAACCAGGCTGAATATGATGTAGTTTTTGGTCTCTTAGCTGACACTCTCTCCCATCACATCTTTCATCTGCACATTTATTTAGATTCCCTGCTTATTCTCTTACAACTTAATGGTGTCTACCGTGTGCATAATCCTATCCTGTTTAGAAAATATTTACGGGTGAGACTTTTGATACATGAATTTAGATTCATTTCGTTCAACCACATCCCTAGAAGTCACAATCACTACATAGATCAGATCGCAAATCATGTTCTAGACTGGCATTTATCACATATAAGACAATAGCATTTCACACCATCCACAAAATGTACATAAAATTCATATATATATTATATAACATGTGTTTTTAAAGTCAACATACTTTGACACATATGACATGTCCGTCGCATGCTACCAACCCATAACTACAAAAATGGGGGGCACCACTTTCCCCTACACCACCATTGGGGGGCACCACCTGCCCTACATCTAATCACTCTCTGGAGGATCCTGATCCAATGGCTCTGCTCCCACAGCTTGCAGATCATGCACAGTCTGACCATCCATCGCCATGCGTCGCATGATACCTCTCCATTCCAAGGGAAACCCAATACATAACGCTATGTATCGGTCATCTAAATCCTGCCGACCCTACTCCGACACACCAGTCAGCAACCCCTCACATGTGCGATGGATGTCCTCCACCATCGCAACCATCTCCTCGTTCTGCCCTGTCCCCGATCCATTTGCGCCCGTAGCTACTGCTGCTGCAGGCCGTCCCATATATCCATCCGGTTTTACCGGAGCTATATCTACATCCCAAACAATATAAGGATTAGCACCATGAATACTAGTCACAAACCATACAAAGGAACATAATAGATTAGTTTCTTGTCACTTACCATCAGGTCCCCATACTCGACCAGGTGGCAGTGGCAAGTTCGGATCTCCCCAGTAACTCATCCCACTATAGGGATAGTCGTTTATGTATAACGGCATCTGATCCCAATGGGCAAAGAACTCTGGTCGAAACACCCTTCCGACCGCCCCTCCTCCTCCTCTACTTAGTAGTTGTCCCCATTGATGCATCCGGGGCTCTCTCAGTCCCCCATCAGGCAACTGTATATGAGGTCGTAAGGTCAGGATCTTCTCAAAGAAGAAAGAGCACAATACTGTCCCATACGCACAATCATGATTTACTTGCCACTGCCATAGCGACAGCTGTCGTTTCAATGACACCAACATCATCTGGGCCCATCCATAGTAGGTCCTGCCCAACACACTCTCTACAATCATCATCTACCCTCCAGTGATGTGATGGAATTCTTGGCTGCCCAAAACCCGCAACACTGTTGCTGCCACTGCCTGGGTCTCCAACCTCTCCAGATCCCCAATCGTTATCTGAGTCCCCTTGACTCGGATGCGTGGTCGACAATGCCGCACAACAAACTCCATAATGTTACGCCCCCATGGTAACACAGGCTGCGTATTCCCCACCATCCCCAATGGTGGGAGCCCAGTCAAGAAATAAAGATCTTGTACCGTCAGATCGATCCTGTGCCCCTGCATTATAAACACCTCATGATCCAGATCCCAATAGTTGATAATCTGGGCCAACAAGGGCTCCCCATCTCTCGTCAATGGGTTCTCCAAAAATTTTAGAACACCAAATGTAGCTAGTGCACAACAGACACACTGATCCGCTTGGATTTTTGTCCGCAATGTACCTAAATCTCTTTCCCTCCATTTAATCAGTATATTGGCCATATCTGCACAAAAACATCATTTTTTCAGTCTACAGATCAACAAAACTACATTATCTTGCACCAAAACAGAATTTCAGCCCATAACAGCACTGAAACCTCCCACACCTAGCAGGTCGCACTTTTTGGGAAAAACCTGGGCCAGGTCGCACTTTTCAGGCAAAAACCTGCGTCCCAGGTTGCAGATTTTTCCCCAAAAGGTGCGACCCGACCGTAATGAGGAAGTAGGGGTAGTTTCTAGAATTTAACACCCTAATCTACAATTTCCATCCATCAAAAATAAAGCTTAGGATTAGGCCTCTTACCTGCCACTGACTAATCCCGATTCCAACGGTCGGTTTTTCCGCTACGATCATCGCAAGATTTAGGGCCTTTTCTCCTCTCCACATTCACCACAACTACACAAGAAAATGAATGATTTTGGAGGGAAAAATCCTTATTAGAAGAGAAACCCTTATTTTTTCTTTTGTCATCCGCGACCAAACCGTAGCCCCGTTTGACAAACCGTCTGCACCGTTGGAAAGCCCTCACCGAGCACTCAAATGGGTGTTTGTTAGTTTTTCATGTTTTGATACTTCACCAGGACACATTTTGTCCATGAAGGACCTTTTCATCTCTCCTCACAATCGAATTTCTTCACTTACAACACTTGTACCTGGGGCACCGCTTTGCCTTCCTACTTGTCTTTGTTCGTGTTGAGTTTCATCATGAGATACCCTATTGTACTCATGTTTTTATGGTTCCCCATTAGACCTTTACTGTGTGGCAGCACCATCGAGTCGCCCTTGTTTAGAGCATCCGAGTTGAGTCATCATCCGTCATGGAGTATATCTCGCGTCCCTTTGTATCCCGCTATAGTCCTCCATCCTTAATTGCTTGGCCCCTCTCTCATGTTGCACATTATCGCCTTCAGTCCCATTGTCCCCTATCCCTCATGATATTGTGTCAGTCGCTACCAAGCCATTCATGCCCTTTATGCTATAACAAGGGAAGTCGTCCATCCGCTACTCGGTATCCCTCATATCATCATCATCATTAGTGTTTGTCTGTTCATTGCTCCACTATTTTCCCTCGCGCCTTAGTTGAGGTTCCCTTATTGCCACACCTATGGAAGAACTACTTCTATCGACATTAGCTCATTTACTCCAGAATTCAGGTCTAGGGGGTAGTGTACCTTGGTTCCAGCTCTTTTCAGCATGATCGTGATCTATACACTGGATGGTTCAGTGATGCAGCAGCAGCTATTGGTGATACCCAGGTGTGTGTGAGATGTCTCAAACCTCATGAGGGGGTGGCCCTGCAGGTAGCCCCCTACATACCCGGATGACTTCTTCCTTCCAGTCCTTGATGCAACTCCTCTCATTTGATGATATTGGCCTCAGCCGCTTGCAACACCTCTTCGATTTGCACGTGTCGGTCTGATTTCACGAGCCCTTCCCCACGTGTAGGAGGCATTTGGGTGTATTAGTATCTCATGTACTACCATATTATTGTATAAGTCTTGACGCTTATTCTAGGCATCGCATGTATGTGGGATTCATCATTTTTGTTTTCTGGCTCATGTTTAGGCCAACACTAGTTCTACTATTGCGTTATGTGCTTTTTCGGGCACCTTATTCTTTGTACTATTGTCTCGGTGGGCATAGGTATGCCTCCCCCACCGCCTTTCACATTGGTACCACATCATACACTTGAGACTTGTTGCACCTGTAAGTCTTGTCTCCTCCGGGTCTAGTCCTCCACCACTTTAGATTACCTTACATTCCTCTCTTTCATTTCTACCTTACTATCTAGTGCTTGAGTTCTTACAATGTACTTCGGTCATACAATTTGCTCCTAACACTCGTACGTTGGGGGGCAATCTGTTACATCATTTTTTGGTCATCTAACCCATTATTGTTAGATGAACCCAAGTACACCATGTAAGACCAATTTGACCCCAAGTAAAATTGCTTTCACCACATTTGTTTATGTTTCTTGGTCATATTTAACCCAAAACAAGGTAATCAATTAAATAAATCATTATTTATTTAATTATTTCCTAAGAATAAGTTATTTAAATCATTATTTAAATATTATTCCTAGTTAAATTTGACTAAATCATTTTTAAATAATTAAATAAACCATTATTTATTTAGTTATATTCCCCTCATTTCCCTTAAATAATAAATAAATAATTTATTTATTTGTTATTTATAAATAAAGGAATTGACCCAAGTCAAAAACCCTTTTCCCTCCAACAAATATAATAAAATATTCCTAAAGGGTGATTCTAGAATATGATTAATAATATTTTATTCATGCACCAAGTTCTAGAACACCCCAATATTTTGTTATAAATAGAAGGGTTTTCCCCATTCATTAGTCACCTCCATTGCATTAGATCACACTAGATCTACTCTTGGTCACCATTTTCATTTGTTTGCATTTGGAACTCCCATTGAGTTCCATGTTTGTTATGGTTTTCCACATTAACCAAAGAGAGGAATTTTAGATCTGAAACACTGAGGACTTCCAAGAACCCATCCCACTGAGGAGAACTGGAAAACAACTTTCTTGTTTTCCTCTCAGGTGCCCCATTCTTTAATATAGTATAATATTATTTTTTATACATTGTTCTTGTCTTCTCCATTGGATGCATGGAGCCATTTTATATTTCATCTGCTTAATGTATTTTATGCTTAGATCTAATTTTATGCAGCAAACTTAAAGATATTTTGCAGCCATACTTGATGTTAGGGCTACTTGATATGCATAGCTAAAGTGATTATTTATGACGAAAGAATCATACTAACAGTAAATGCAATGAATTTAAGCTCAGGATGGATGATATTTTTTATATCAATCTTTTTGTCCTTGGGGTCTACCTGATCATCGGAAAACTCTAGTCGAAGACTAGCGACAGACTAGCCACCTAGCCTAGTCCCAAACAGAGAAATTTGTTTGCCACTCTTGGAAAAACTAGTTAAAAAATATATATCCTCCAGCTCAATTTCGAGCTGGTGGCCTCCAATAACCAATCACTGGTCCTGTATGTTCCATCTATTAACTAGCCACATCAGGAGGTCTACCTATGCCCTCATGCCTTGAATGGCCCAGAATTTGTATAAACTGCAAGCTCTCAATGCCTGCATTGTAGGAAAATGATTCATTGCGGTTTCATCTACGTCCTCATGCTCGTGTTCTCTCTAAATAAGCATTTTGAATGTCCTAAAATGCATAAAAATATATATTAGAACAAGCTTGTTTAAAAAAATTTGGGCGGAATTTGAGAAATTTAAGTTTGAAATTTCATTGCGCGAGGTCGACACCCTATTTTCATACACAGTGCGTAGGTACGCATTGGAGCAATGAAACAGGTGCAAACCCAAGACTTTTTTCTATGTAGAAAAAATTTGAGGTCCGCAGGGCCCTCGTGTTGCACCTGCAGACCCCTGCAAGTGATTTTTGCAACCTATTTTTCCTTAAAAAATGAAATTTAAAGCCTAAAAATGAAATGTAAACAGATGAAATGCAAGATAAGGAGGACATGGATTACCGGGAGCTGACAGTTCTTGATTTCGTCAAACGGATTTTCCAGAATCTTCACAGGAACTTTTCTACCCAAAAGCTCTCACTTTTCACCCTGAACTCAAATGGTAAAAATGAAGTTAGAAAATCCCTTTTTATAAGTTTTTTCGAATAAATGAATTTTTAATTTGTTTATTTTTCACTTTAAAAAGATAATTTTTTAAAATGTTTTTATTTATCTTAAATAGGTATGTGTAATGTTTCAAGTTTTTGTGCAGAAAATTGGATTTTTTGGGAAAATTGATCGTTTTTCAACAAAGAGCATACTTTTATCACTTTTTTGGTCTCTTTCAAAAATTTACGAAAAAATGAAAACCCAGAGTTGTTAGGTCCCTACATTACTAGTGTAGTCCCTCATTATTATTAGTGTAACCCCCTTATTATTATTATTGTACCCTTGTAACCCCCATTTTGTTATTATTGTGCCCTTAAATTATTATTGTTAGGTCGGCTAGGATTACATTATGGCCACATGGACTCCTATATATAGAAAGGAGGTTTTGTAAATTGTATCATCCAAGAATTGTTCATTTATGTAATGTATTCAAGGTTGCCCCCTTGAATTGGCTTATTTCTAAAGCATTAATATCTCTTTTCTTCTATTTTTGGAGCTGGTTACACAACATTTGGTATCAGAGGTTTGGATTCTAGGGTTTTGCTACTCCAAACAGGTCATCGTGGCATTGGCGCTATAAAAATTTTTTCGACAAAGTTTCAGAAGCTGAAATTTTTAGGGTGCGAAGCCAAAATCTGGAGGAACATCGTCAAAAAATTTCAAAGGTCGGTTCGCAATATTTTTGGAGATATGATCTGTGGAAGTTAGGTCTTTTTTCAAGCTCCTAAACAGGTCATCATGGAATTTTCTCTATAACTTTGTTTCTACGAAGTTTCAGACGCTGAAATTTTAAGCGTGGGAAGCCGAAATCCTAAGGAAAATCGTCAAAAAATTTTAGAGCTTGGTTCGTAATATTTTTGGAGATATGATCTGTGGAAGGTAGTGCTTTTTCAGGCTCCTGAATTTCATCTCAAAGAGGTGATCATGGTAAAATCTTCATAACTCTCTCTTTGAGCATCGGATTGGAGTGCTGTAAAAAGTGGTTGCAAGTACATGAACTATAGTTTCTTGGCTATCCATTTTAGAGCTGAAGGATGAAACAGTGACACATGGTAGGTTGTACAAGTTTTCTCTACTGAACGAGTCCAAAATTAGGTCATTGTGGGAGATTGGACACAACTTTGCCTTGGAGAATCCAAATTAGGTCAGACCTATGGTATTCGAAAGATAATTCAGAGGGCTAAGTTGGTACCAAAATTCAAATATTGAAGTGCTGCAATCATAGAGATAATCCAATTTCAATATCGAGCTCCTCAAAAGCAAGAAAAAGATGTGTATTTTTTTTCCGAATTGCATAAGTCTTGTTTGAAGAATCAATTTGAATTGATTCCAAGGGAATATTGTAGAATAGATATCAGTATTGGGTTCTAAAAGATGCCCTGTAAAAATAATTCAACACCCATTAATCCTTCAGAAGGCTCTGCTATGACATATGAAGATGAAGAATTGCAACATGATCTATCAAAATTACAAGACAAGTGCAAAAAATTTCACTCTCACAAAGAGCAACAAAAAATGAGATGGAAGTTTTGAAGAAAGGTGTGGAAGAAAAGATGGATGGCATGGAAGCTAAGATGGATGACATGAAAGACAACATGGAAAGCATGAAGAATGATCTAAAAGCAGACATCGAAGGTTTGACAAAGTTGATACAAGAAATGTTTCCTAATGGTTAAAATATAGTAGAAGAACCTCATGATGAGAACAAAATAAATGTTAATCATGATTTCATAAACTCTAATGTTGGTGGGAAGAACCACCATATTCCAAAAATTGATATGAGGAAGTTTGATGGAAAGGATCCTGTAACATGGATACTACAGATGGAGCAATATTTTGATCTCCATAACGTGCAAAACACACAAAAGGTACACATTGAAACTTTACATTTAGAACAAAATACATTTGTATGGTGTCGATGGCTTTGCTCCCGTAAAAAAATTGTCACTTGGTAAATTTTTACAGAGGAAATGATAGCACATTATGAGGATAGAAAGAGCAACACCTTCTTTAGCCAATTGATAAATCTCAAACAAAAGGGTTTAGTGGGGAAGCACATTGAGGAATTCCAAAAATTGAATATAAGGGTAGTTGATATTCCAGAGGAACACATGATCAATCTCTTCATAGGCACTTTAAAGGATAACATCCAACATGAAGTTCGTGTTTTGGAACCGGATTCATTGGAGAAGGCATTCAGGTTGGAAAGAAAAGTTGAATGTAAAATAATGGTGACAAGGAAGCCTATCACTCAATTCTATAAAGAAGGAAGTGTTGCTACGCCTAGATTTCCACAACCTACAAGGTTGACACAACAAAAATTGGAAGAAAAAAGAGCAGAAGGGCTTTGCTACAGTTGTGATATCAAATACACTAAAGGTCATAAGTGTGCTGAGAATAAGTTATTTTACATAGATTGTGAAGAGGAAGAAGAAAATGAACAAGAAGAGGATATACACCAAGAACCAGCCCTAGAAGAGGAAGAAATGAATCCCACCATATCGTGTAATGCACTGACAAGAATTACCACTCCTAAAACTCTCAAGATAGAAGGACATATCAAGAAGAAAAAGGAAATAGTGTTGATTGATTCAGGTAGCACCCATAATTTTATTCATTGTAAGGTAGCGAAGGAATTAAATTGTTTCCTATACCCAGCACCAGAATGTCAAGTGATGGTTGCAAATGGAGGAACTATAAATTGCTCTGGAAAATGCCATAATATCAAGCTAACCATGGGGGAATATGTATTTACTAGTCTAATGCTTTCCATTCCTATGGGAGGTGCTGATGTTGTACTAGGAGTACAATGGTTACAATCTTTGGGGACGGTAGCTTTTAATTTTCAAGAACTTTTCTTGACATTTTTTTCAGAAGGAAAGGAAGTCGAATTACGGGGTATTGAAGGGAAGCCGGGAAGGATAATAAGCTCTAATGTCATGACAAAGCTTCTAAAGAAAGAACAACGAGGAATAATTGCACAATTATGCTCACTAGAAGTTCCGACATCAAAATCATCTATTTCTACAGATCTCCAACAAGTCTTGGACAGTCATTTCAAGGTGTTTGAAACTCCCAAAGGACTCCAACCTATTCATGATCATGATCATGCTATTCATTTGATTCCAGGAAGTGTTCCTCCAAACATCAGGCCTTATAGATATCCTTGCGTCCAAAAGAGTGAAATTGAACGTATGATTGCAGAAATGTTAGAGGCGGGTATAATTCAACCTAGTCAAAGTTCTTTCTCTGCTCCTGTAGTATTGGTACACAAGAAGGATGGATCATGGCGAATGTGTCCGGATTATAGGAAGCTCAATAAGCTCACCATTAAAGATAAATTTCCCATTCCTGTGATTGATGAATTATTGGATGAATTACATGGAGCAATTTATTTTACCAAGTTGGATCTTCGTTCAGGATATCATCAAATTAGAATGAAGACTGAAGATATTCCAAAAACAACATTACGAACTCATGAGGGTCATTATGAATTTTTGGTCATGCCTTTTGGCCTTACCAATGCACCTTCTACATTTCAAGGGTTGATGAATTCCATTTTCAAACCCTTCCTTAGAAATTTTTTGCTAGTATATTTTGATGATATACTAATCTATAGCAGCTCTTGGAAGGATCATGTTGAACATGTTGACATGGTGCTCAAACTATTGCAGGAGAAACAATTATATGGAAAAACATCCAAATGTTTCTTTGGAGTACAAGAGGTGGAATATCTGGGTCATATTGTATCTCATGAGGGTGTTAAAGTAGACCCTAACAAAATTAAATACATTAAGGAATGGAAAGTCCCCACAACCATAAAGCAGTTGCGAGGATTTCTGGGGTTAACAGGGTATTATCGCAAGTTTGTTAAGAATTATGGGAGAATAGCAGCACCTCTAACCAAATTATTGAAGAAAGATACATTTTCACGGACTCCTGAAGCAACTAAGGCCTTTGAACATCTTAAAGAGGCAATGTGCCTAGCACCGGTCTTAGCTACGCGAGACTTCACAAAAGCCTTTATTCTAGAATGTGATGCCTCAGGAAATGGAATTGGTGTTGCTGTAATGCAGGAAGGAAGACCCATTGCTTTTGAAAGTCATCCAATCAAAGGAAAGTATTTATAGAAACCTATTTATGAGAAGGAAATGTTAGCAATACTGCATGCACTAAAGAAATTGAGAACTTACCTAATGGGAAGACACTTCAAGGTAAAAACTGATCATGATAGTCTTAAACACTTTTTGGAACAAAGACTATCTTCAGAAGAGCAGCAAAAATGGTCACAAAGATGTTGGGTTATGACTTTGAAATAATCTACAAAAAAGGAAAGCTTAATGTTGTTGCAGATGCACTCTCAAGAAAGAATGAAGAGGTGGAAGCATTGCTTTGTGCCATTTCTATTATCCAACCAGATTGGATAACCGAAGCAAGAGATGAATGGAAGAAGGACAAAGATGTATTGACACTCATTCAAAAGTTGCAGCAAGATCCTAGTACATCTGATACATTTAGTTGGAAAAATGATTCCTTATGGTACAAAGATCGCTTATATCTTTGTAAGAATTCCCAACTAAAACAAAAGATTCTTTTGGAATTGCACACTTCTCCTTTAGGAGGACACTCGAGATTTTTTAAAACTTACCACAGGGTGAAGAAAGAATTTTTTTGGGATGGCCTTAAATCTGATATTCAAAAGTTTGTGGCAGAATGTTTGGTTTGCCAGCAGAATAAAGTGGAAAAAATTAAGACCCCGGGACTTCTACAACCTTTATCCATTCCAAGTCAACGTTGGGAGGATATTTCAATGGATTTTATCACAGGTTTACCTAAGTCCGAAGGAAAGAGTGTCATCATGGTGGTCGTTGATAGAATTACCAAGTATGCACACTTTTGTCCATTATCTCATCCATTTAAAGCAGATATAGTTCCTACTACATTTATGGACAGAATTCAAAAGCTACATGGAAGCCCAAGGGTTATTGTGAGCAATAGAGATCCCATTTTTACTGGAAATTTTCGGATGGATTTCTTTTCTTGTTTGGGTACTCAATTAGCTCATAGCTCATCTTATCATCCTAATCTGATGGTCAAACTAAAATAGTAAATAAATGTTTGGAAGGATATCTTCGTTGTTTTATATCTAATAAAAAAACACAATGGGTCAAGTGGTTAGCTCTCGTTGAATGGTGGTATAACACTTCCTTCCATACTGCAGCAAAAATGACCCCATTTATGGCACTTTATGGATATCATCCACCATCCATCACATCATCTTTAAGGGAAAATTTGAAGGTTCAAGCAGTGGAAGATCACATCGAGCATCAGCAAGAAATTCTCCAACTCTTAAAGGATAACCTGAATTTGGCACAAAATCGAATGAAACAACAGGCAGATCAACATCGTAGCGAGAGAAGTTTTGATGTAGGAGATTGTGTATTTTTACGGCTACAACCATACAAACAAATGTCCCTCAAGCAAGCAAAGAAGGATAATAAATTATCGCCAAAGTACTATGGTCCTTACAAGGTGTTGCAAAAGATTGGTACTATGGTATACAAATTGGAGCTTCCTGCTTCTTCGCGAGTACATCCAGTTTTCCATGTTTCATGCTTAAAGAAGGTTATAGGTGAAAATCTTCCAGTTCAAACAGTATTGCCAGAACTTGATGAGGAAGGGAAAATCATATTGGAACCTGAAGCAGTCATGGAAAAAAGAACTCGACAACTACGGAATCGATCAATTTCAGAGTATCTCATCAAGTGGAAGAACTTACCCACTGAAGATTCTACATGGGAGGATGAGAATTTTATACAGAAGCACCTAGAGCTACTCAAGCATTGAGGACACCACTTTTTTGAAGGAGAGGGGCATGTTAGGTCCCTATATTACTAGTATAGTCCCTTATTGTTGTTAGTGTAACCCCCTTATTGTTATTATTGTACCCTTGTAACCCCCATATTGTTATTATTGTGCCCATAAATTATTATTGTTAGGTCGGCTAGGATTACATTGTGGCCCCAATAGGATTACATTATGGCCCCATGGAATCCTATATATAGAAATGAGGTTTTGTAAATTGTAACATCCAAGAATTGTTCATTTATGTAATGTATTGGAGGTTGCCCCCTCGAAGTGGCTTATTTCTAAGGCATTGATATCTCTTTTCTTCTATTTTTGGAGCTGGTTACACAACAAGAGTCCTCTTTTAAGTTCTTTTTAGACTCTCGAAAATTGAAAAGATTGCCAAGCACTTGATTATTCGAAATCGTTAAAATAAATGAATGATCGTCCCTTCAGTATAAGTTTAACCCTTTTAAAAACTAAAATGGACTATTTACGAAAAAGGTATACGTTGACTAATTACAGTCAATAGAGTTCTCTCCCGCATTATTTTATCCATTTTCGGGCTCAAGAGACTGAATTTACGAAAAAGTACACCCATGGAGTTTTCTTAAGTTTTTCTTGTAACTCCCTAAAATTGAAAAACACCGAGTTTCTCCTATACTGGACTCGTTAAAATTTAATAGTAAAGAACATGTTCAATTTTAAACAAGAACGAACCACTAATTCTTAGGGTTCGAATCTTAAACTAAGTTGGACTCATCTAAAGGAGGAGCTTATAAACAAGCAAATGTTATCCTCCTCAAGCTTGTCAAAAATAAAGAGGTACTTGCCAGAAATGGTGGGGGAAAAGAGAGAAAAACAAACCTATTTGTTACATTTTGATTATTCGGAAAACCATTAAGCACTCTTGAACACGACACTTTTGTTCACCTGGGTTGGGAAAATCCTTTTCCTAACCGTTAATCAAACCATATTGAAAGTCTTCAACTGGTTTCTGGGTATTAGCATTGGGTCAATTGTCACTAAGCCATCTGCAGTGTCGTTATGTGTTCAAGAGGATGGTTCAAACAAACCATTCATCTACAAAATATCTGTCTTCCATTTTGA
This sequence comes from Pinus albicaulis, assembly GCA_034641835.2. Classification (NCBI taxonomy): domain Eukaryota; kingdom Viridiplantae; phylum Streptophyta; class Pinopsida; order Pinales; family Pinaceae; genus Pinus; species Pinus albicaulis. The sequence goes on from CM076577.1 coordinate 1,400,246,937, forward strand.
CCATCCCTGAGTCAGTGCTTGCCAATATATTTATTCAAAACTTGATCTATGATTTTGTGTTGTGCGCTTGCCTACAACGGATCACTTCCTATCAACGACATCTCATTATCTAGGAATTTGATCTAGAAATTCTCTTTATCTTGAAATCTGCATGCCTCAATGGCAGGTTTCTCGCCTTCTATGACAGGTTACATCATTGACCTTCAATCGAATGATTCCATGACATGTTCAAATTCAGCTTATTTATTCACATTTCATGGATTGTACTAAGTACTTTGAGAGCCATTGACATTATTGGTGGTTACTCTCACACTTGTTAAAAATTTAAATTATTGACTGGTAATCAAGTGGTTTCTACCATGTTCGACTTCGACAAATTTATTCACATGGATAGACTCGTACTGGTTCGAGAAACCAAAATCAAGACCCTGGAACTAGTTTCTACCATCCAGGCTGTGAGGAATTTTGTTATTCATTTATACAGTGGACTATTCATAAGCATATGGCTGTGTCCATACTGTGTCTACACATGTATATACTGTTGATATATTGAAAATCATTCCTATATCAGAACAGTTTAAATCAGTTTTCTAGTTAGTTTTGATCTGAGTATGGGAATGCCTACCTCAGCGATGATATGTTTACATATATATGTTTTTCATTGAAAGTTTTTATAGGTTCCGACTGGGGTGTCCACAGGATCATCCTTGAAATGATAAAGTACTTCACTCTTCATATATGACAAACTTCATCTTCATCTATTCTAGACTTCGCACTTTAGGGGGAAATCTGTTGCACTAAAAACTATCACCTTGACACTCTGCTGACTGTATGAGCTCATTATCACTCATACTTTCCTCCTTTGCAAGTCTAAAACATTAGTTCCTCACGTCAAGCCTTAAAAATAAGATAAAAGCTCTCAAAAGTCTCTAAAACTCTGGTATCGCACTTTCTCTTTGTCTTACCTGCGGTCTTGCACCTAATGTTCATGACTCCTATGTATTTGAACGCACTTTCTCTATGTTAAAAGTGCGGACCCCTATAAATATTAAAAAGGCGCAAAGTAAACCCAAAAGCTCACTTTCAGTCATTTTAAGAAGCTTCTGGAAGGAATCTTGCAGTGGCAAGTTCGCTCTTTTTACATTCATGCATCCCATGCCTTAAGGAGCTAACCCATTGATGCGATGAGATTATACCTTTGAAGGAGGATTCTATCCCTTCATAGTTCGAACTGAAACCTCCTCTTTTGCACTATAAAAAGAGGCCTTGGGTAGCCTCAAAGGGAGTAAAATCTTTAGAATTGTTTGAGGTAAAGTGTTGTTGGGATTCAGACTCATTTAACTGAGATTTTGTGAGGAAAGATCACATACCTCTATCTGTCTCAGTTGGAAGAGTGCAAGGCTTGTCAGAGTAGAGGAGATTCCTGCTTCAGACCTCGGGAAGTCCTGTTCAAAAACAAGGCTAAGGTTGTAAGGTTTTCCTTCATTCAAAGTTAATACAAATGAATTCATTTTTCTCAACAAGCTGTTAATTAACTGTTTCTTTCATGGATTCCTTGATCATAATGATAGGGATGATATATAATATTTACTATGCAAGTGCTATTTAATGTTTTCTTTTTTCTGACTGCAGGTATTTAAAGATTACTCTTTCAAGTGACTGAAGGACAACTACTTCGAACAAGCATTGGATCTATGGTAAGACCTTAACACCTTTATAGTATTATTTTGTAAAACGCATATGTCTAGAGAAAGATAGGTTCGTTTGGCTGTTTGTTGCTAGATTACCTTTTGGTACTAGGAAAATCGATCTTGTCTGCAAGATTGATTTATCTGGTCAACAGAGTCTTTTCCTGAAAACCCAAATAGATATCTTAAACCACTATTCGCATCAATAGCTCATCATTTCTTATCCTTTACAATAAAAAATGCTTCTCTATTTATAACAATCTAGCCTAGACATTCCTATGGTCCGCAACCCACGATTTTCGGACCCCTAGTTTATCCTTTCACCAATTACAATGCTTTCGGGGCTTTGACCCACCCCAAAACCCCTACGCTAGAGTAAATATAATAAAAAATATTCAAAATGGACTAGTTTCACAGCTTGTTAGGAGACCCCGTTCCAACAGTCCCCCAACACACTCTTGTGACTCGTCCCAAGACACTGCAGTGGCGCAGCCTCTATTTGCATGTGCAAGGTAGCCAGAGCGTGGACGAGTGGAGGGAGCACTTCCTGACTCTGGGCCGCAACTTTTTGTGCAATGTTGACAAGTGTCAGGGAGCCAGGACCGTCTAGAGCCAAGGTAATCCTTTCTAATAGCCGGTGGAGGCACGCAATGGTATACTGAGCGTCTTCAACGAGCTGGAGTGTGGTGTCGGCCCATGGTTTCAACCGTTTTCGGATGACATGCTTATTGTCGTGAAGGTTCTCAAGCTTGTCCAAGACGGCTAGACGCTGTGTAGAGAGGGTCGAGGCTCTGACTTGATCTAGAGTAGCTTCTGCCTATATTCCTTCTAGATATGCTGAAGCATAGAATGGTGTTGAACGACCGTCCATAGTTGGGTAGTTGTTTCAACTAATTGTGCACCCCGCATCAACTCCTCCTGAATGATATGCGTTGCATCTGTGACCATTGAAATCCACTGGTCCCATACTTCCAGAGGTATGTCATACTGTTGTTGCATGGCCCAGTCAAGGTGGAGAAACTTGTGTAACACTCTGGTGTATAGTCCTTGTAGATTTGTGCGAGATAGCTACGCTAAATCTATTTGGATGTCCCCAGTAGTTGGATCCTGATTGTTAACTAGGGCACTGCGAGGGAATGATCATACATTGCTTCTGCTGGGTGGTACTCTGGAGTTGCGAAGAAGTCACAACATGTCCCTGTATCTCAGCATTCCTCATTGGCACAAAACCAGTTGTGACATGATTGTGATGCTACAGGTGGGGGATTGTGGTACTAGCAGTCCTTCCTCTGCTATATCTTCTAAGGCCATCTAACTAGGTCTCGCGGATGTCCCTAGAGTGCGAAGGTCAGTTATTCCTATCATGCCATACTGGTGCCTCTCTGTGTATGGCTCACAGATAATTATTTCTACAAGAAGCCAGTCCTCACTCCTTTGACTGCACTCAGCATTCCCAAGGCCTCTAGCTGTGGGTGTCGAGAAGCCCTGGAGTGGATCATTCGGAGGGTTAGAGTCCATCATAGCAAAAAGAAAATAGGCATTACAGAGAATGTTAATGAGCACAAAAACCTAGTACGCAGATAGCAGGAGCATGTTGTAGAGTGAATAAATAGCCTAGTGCGACATCATGCAACCACCTGCACACCGTTTATAGATATTTAATGGTGGAGTATCCCGTTCATGAGACTGACCTTCGCTCATGTGGATCAATATTACCATAAATGGCTGCATTAATGATCTGCCACCTATTTTGCGTACTTGTAAGGTTCCTTTTTTATCACATCGAGAGGTTTTGATGGATGTCACTCATGCCTAAAGTCATTTCCATGGAATGTCAGACTGCGAGTGATGCCTGTGTGCCATTTGCATTCCCTAAATTAAGGTCGATGTTAGGTGTCTCAAGACATGGTGTAGGTACCAGATTTTCAAGTTGGCCACCAATATTCTCGAGCGATGTGCCTCACCCTTGCTTGGGAAATTTCTGTATGGTAGGGATGTGTCACACATTATTAGGCCATCTGTTACTGGAGGCATCCGCAAATTCTCCCAATTGCACTTGGGTTCAGGTAGGTCCGTAATCGAGCGCACGCCTAGGTCAGCAGTACCCAAGCGAGCCTGTCCAGGCAAGGTTCACTCACACCCTTGAGTGTTGTATGTCAGCAAGTCTCTATGTAGATCAACTGACCTCGGAGCCTATCTAGCAACTGGGCTCCCTAAGCACAGGATCACCCTACTCCAATACTTCTCTTGAGGGAAGAATACCAACCCTTGCATAGGTGCTCCACATAGTGTTAGTGGCAGTGCTCCTGGCCTATGTTCGGTAGGAATTTTAGGTTCAACAGTATTCTTATTATTACCTAAGTTTGTATGGCAAGGTAGGTCTCTTTTCATGGTAGAGATGCGACGGAAATTCCTGACGGTCCGAAGATATCATAGCGCCAAAACCTCGTGCAATCGACCTTGCCAATTTTCCAGCTCCTCATCAGAGTGAGAAAAACATTCAGTATCCTATTCCCAGCAGAGCACTCCTTCATCCACGGGGTTAACCCGATTTTTATCCTGTGCAGTTAATTTATAAATGTGATCTATTTCTTCCTCCTCATAGGCTAGCTGTGTATACCACGCACCTTCCGCTAGATCAAGTGGTACTATGGCGCGTGTACCTTTTTTTTCGAACACCATGCTGTGCTTTTTGAGATTGATGACACCCCCCATGTCTATTTCCCAGTCCAGTCTGAGGAGCACAAGGTAGGGATCCACATCTTCCACAATTTCTATTATTTCAAAGTCAGCTAGGACCCTTACCCCTGTGATGTCAACCATGAATTTTGATAACCTCCCTAGAGGGATGATTTTTTGTTGATTAACCATTCACAACTGGATGGTGGACCATTCTAATTTAGGCTCTCCCATTCGTTGCCATTTCTATTTTAGTAATACATTCACATCTGACCCAAGATCTAAGATAACCTGATCCATCTCATAGTCAACAATCTGCACAGTCAATCACACCACTCTTCCGGTGCACTTCTTATAGCTGTATAGTTTGTGTACATCCTTGGTTTCAGGGATAAAATTGGATCGAGCTGTACAGGTATTCAGTAGTTCTTGGAGATTTCCTACAGCCTGCAGATTTCATAGCAGCTTAAGACATGTATTTAAAAAGGGCTCAAATCCTTCCTCAAACTGGGGTTGCGTCGACTACTATGCGGGGGCTACCAGTGGTCTTTGTTCTTTGAAAGGCACTCCTTCCCAGGAGGCAAGCTCGTCTTTTGCTCGGTGGGTGACCAGACTGCTACGTGTCATGAATTTTACATAGGGATCTACCTTTCTTAGCTCGATTTTAACTCTTTGTACATTCTGCGTAGGGGTGGGTTTCTTTTCCCACATCTTGGCTATTAAAATTGGGCAATCCTCCACCACATGGTCCAAATGCATACAATATTTGCACGATGGCCTGGTGGGATTTGGGCATTCTCTAGAAAAGTGCCCTATTTCTCCGCAGTTATAGAAGATTAGCTACCCATGTCCTCGGCCTGCGCTTCCTCCTCAACCTCCTCTACCTTTGGACGGTGATCCTCCAAAGTTCGCAGAAAGTCTTGGTGACACAGGGTCCGATTGTAACCTATATAAGTTTCCGTGATCCATAATTAAGTCATAGGTTTGATAGTTCTACTTGTCGTGTCCCACTGATTGACAGAATCTGCACAATTGTTGCTTTAGTTCTAGGAAATATGAACCTAGTCGAGGGCAATAGTTCGTATCATGTAGTTTTGATACGTGACAATCGTCACACCACAGCGCAGGTCCACTCGACCCAGGTCATGACAGAATAGGTTCCCTATTTTCCCCTAGGCGTACCGAGCTAGGTCCTCCTACTTGCATGTAATCTGTTAGTAGAGGGCATTGATCCTTTGTATGGCCATACACCCGACATCATATGCACCAAAGATCTGCGCAACCATCCTTTCCACATTCTTTTCACAGGTTTTGTATTTCCATATGCATAGCCCCAAGCTGTTCCTGAATTTGTTGTATCCCCGCTAATATATCCTCTTGAGGGGCAGCCTCTAGTTTCATAGCGACTTCCACAACCTTCTCCTACAACTCAAGGGTTTGATGACTCATTGGCGTGTGCAGGGGAGTTAATAACATAGCGATGAACAAATCTGTATGTTGTCTATCATCATATTCAAATCCTCCTTCCCTGATTTCTTTCTTCAATCATTGATCAGCCTCCCATACTAACTCAGATGCACCTTGTTTGAAGTCCTTCACTTCTGCTACCAGCTGGGAATAAGATTTTGGCTTCCTAAACTGGTGCTTCAAAGCATCCTTGATCTCTTGAATGGATGTGCTCCCATTCTGGGTAATATACCGCATATACCAGTCCAGGGCCCTGTCCTTGAATGCCAACGACAGATGCACCCTTTTTACCGTATCACTCGCCAAATTTTGTGTAGTCCATATAGAGTGTGCAACAAACCAAAATTGGTCCATATCCTCATATCCTAGCCCCTTGAAGGTAGGTAGTTTCAGATGCGCAACCATATCACTATCCAGGGGGGGTGGTGGTATAGGTGAACTCTTACCTTTGCACGGCCTAGGTGGCAATGTAGCTGCGGGATCTTGCGCAGCTGGTTCCTAAAAATGATTGTAGGCACATCTCCCTCTGTCAAGTTTTTTCCGATAGTATTTACCACTGCGCGTCGCACTCCCATCTAGATCCAAGGTAATTCAGCTAGTATGACTACACAAAATACTCTTTTTGCACAGTAATATCTTAATTAGCAATGGTAACATCCTCAGAAATTTTCCTCGAAACCCTTTGAAGAATCGTCGCTCGACCTTAGAGTATGAGATAAACTGATCAATGTCAAATTCCATCACAAATCCTCCTATCACATTATCCACCCAATGATCCAAAGTGTGCGTGATAGTATTATCAGTCTTTTCCAGCTTCTCGAGCAGCTTTGGGATCCACTGACTAACTCGCTCGTCCTTCCAACACTTCTGGAATTACACAAGTCTGGCTAGCCACTCTTGGAGTTCAATCACAAAGGTCACAAAGAATATTTCATAGCGTTCAGTAAGGATGTACCTATTTTTACACCTTTCCACCGTTAACTTCCCACTACAATTTTCTTTTACTGCGAACTCTTGGATCTGCCTCTCGAACCAATATTTGATTTCTTTTCTTCCAGGCTTCTAGCATTCTCTTGTAATTACCCGATCCCTTCTCTCAGACTTCTTCGGGTCCCAGCAATGAAACCATTTGTTGGCTTGAGGGGTCCTGACCAAGGTTTGGTGTGCAAGGTTTGCCAAAAAACCCCTCTAATAATGGCCCTTTCGGCAGTGACCTGCTTGTGCAGGTCAAAGTCTCACCCAAAGTAGTATGGGTGGGTGCTGTAACCAGGTTTCTGTAGCCTGAGAAAGGATGGGTAAGGCAAGCAAAGCTGCGCTAGATCCTGTGATTCCCAGATTACCTTGTTCTGCGCAGAGTTAATTAAGTCTCTATTTTCATCCACGTGCACTAGATCTATACTTATATGCTTGTTATAACATCAACACAACAATACATAAATAGAATATAACAGATCTAGATCCAAGAAGGCAGTACACAGATCTTTCGTAGCTTAAATATAGAAACGCACAATAGAGAAATTATCAGTAATTATCACAAAAGTACTCACATATTCAGTTCTCTAACAATCTTTCGCATTCATTCATTCATCAATTCTTCCTTACAATTCCCTTCCCAACCTGTGCACACAGCAGCGGGGTCCGCACACAGTTGGACTTGGATCTCTGCACACACAGCCAGCATGAATCCTTTCCCTGAAACCCAAACATATATCTTAAACCACTATTTGCATCAATAACTCATCATTTCTTATCCTTTACAATACAAAATTCTTCTCTATTTATAATAATCTAGCCTAGACTTTCCTATGGTCTGCAACCCATGGTTTTTGGACCCCTAGTTTACCCTTTCACCCATTACAATGCTTTTGGGGTTTTGACCCACCCCAAAACCCCTACGCTAGACTAAATATAATAAAAAATATTCAAAATGGACCAGTTTTGCAGCTTGTTAGGAGACCCCATTCCAACAAAAGGTAAAAACCCCTTTAATTAATCCTCATTTCATTCAAAAACCCAAAAAATGCACTTATCCAAAGTTTTAAAGTGTAAAATTTTGATATTGGAGTCGCACTATGAACATCCCACATTAAAACATGTTTTTACACTACCCTAAGTGTATTTTTTTATTCCTGCATTCATTTCATTCATTAACATGCTATTATAGTGTACTAACTCCTTCATGAATTTTCCACCCAATAGTATATTAATTCATTTATGTTAAATAAAACCAACCCATATTTTATGTTTATCCTATGGTATATTTACCCCACGTGATATTTTCCCCGCTCCCCATAGGTTTAAACTATCTTTTTTTATATTAACCCGCCTAATGTTCACATTACACCCGCTCAAATTATATTTTATATGTAAAAAATTAAAACTCGTCTATCCGCCTATCCCTTTGAACATTAAAATTCTATGTTAAAAACTTTATTTTAATGTATAAGCTTAAAACCCACTGCATAAAGAACTGAAGGGCCCCATGACCATTACCCCACAAATCCATGACTAATCCTAACCGTTTGCATCCACTCGCCAAATCCAAAGGCCCAGATCTCCCATCACAAATTTAATAGCACAGTCATCAAACAAAATAAGGTTTGCGATAAAATTAGTTTCAACCCTTCCTTTCTCCTCCACGCGTTAATTTTATATTGGATCGCATCTGTTCAAGAAATACCATTTACCACCTTTCGATAGTGCGATAACCGCTCAATGGTAAATCATCCCCATGCCTAAACTGTTTCCGATTTGAAGTGACTGGTAATAAATGCAAACACTATTCAAATCAAAATCTTTATAAAATCACCAGAATGTACACGTTTCAAGCCCTCTATTGCTCTTTTTTCTCATAAAATCATTCCCCACTGAGAAAAATAGGTTTCCACCCTACTTGGATGCAAAAAACAACAAAATTCAACCAAAGCCAGTGTTACGATCACTCAAAGCCTCCAATCTACATTTAAAAGCCCTTAGCAAGCTTTTTAAAGCTTCCAAATCCTAGCAAACCCTTTTTCCGCGTCAAAATTCCTAAATTCACAGGTATTTCTCAGGAAAATGACCTATCTGTCCACTTGAAAAGAAATATACTATTGAAATTGTAGCTTTTTTAATACCTTGTTTGCCTAAGGAATATCCCTATTTCCTTCAAAAATTCATCTCTGCCATAAACCTGATTATTCCCATAGTTTCTAAAGATTGTAATTTTTTTTTGAAGAAAATTAAAGAGAATTTAGGTATCTGCAAACCTAAAAGAACCCTCTGAAATGTCCAAATTCTTTCTACAAAAATTAGAAGTTCTTTATGTATAAAGTTGGATGTTTTAGGAATTTTTAATCAATAGAAAAGTACATTAAACCCTTGTTAGCCTTTCCCAAGTCTGTAAAAGTTAAATAAATTGGGGTTTTAAAGTAAAATTGATAGTTTGAGGCAGAGAAACCAAAATTTTACCTGTTGCAGTCCAAGGGAAACCTCTATTATACTAAAAATACCTTGTGTAAACAGTTTAATCTTATAGAAGAGTGTTAAAAACCAAAAAACAGAGTTTCAAAGATCAAGAAAGGTTAAATTGTTAAAAACAAACCTATCAATGGAATCTAAAAGAAAAATTGTCATCAATGCACTACAACCTCCTATTGTAGATATTGAACATACCACATTGGCTGATGTAGACTATAAAATCACTGATCGAGTAACTGAATATAACCTTCTTTGTTAAGAATTTACCGCATAAATAAAATATTTGCCGAGAGGAATAGTAATAAAAAGGAATGAACAGTAAAACATTAACATAAACACAGATGTTTATCCGGGAAAAACCCAAACTCTGGGGAAAAACCCAACCAATTAAATTTCATTAAACATTGGCCAATACCCTGGCCAATCTGGCCAAGTGAGCCTTCACCCTTCACCTCTAGGCCTACATTACAATGAAGTCTTCCCAGCCTTTTATAGGCTCCATTATATGCAATACCATGGGCTAAAACCATGGGTGCACAATACCATGTGCCCCAAAACCACTACTATTTACCCTAGTCAACATTGACTCTATCTTGAGTCAATTTTACCTAACAATTCCCCCCTTAAACTTGACTTGGGGATTATTGACTAAATCCAGCCAAACCTGCTAAATGAGACTACCCCGCTCACTCTAGCTCTTCCCCCCTCAAATTTTTGCCCAGGGTAATTGTTAACTTGAAATCCCCCTATCACCTAGGTCTAACCCAGACTTTACCAGTGATTACCCAGGGGTATGCATGCCATACCAGGTGTTACAACACTATGCCCATTTACATGTAATAAAATTAACTCCATTATAATAATATATATATATATATATATATATATATATATTATTGTTGCTATTCTTTGTATGACCATTCTCTACATTCATTCATGATGTCCTCTCCAAAGGGGACATCATATTTGTACATCAATCTGCCAAATGACATCAATGTCCATATAAAAAGAATCCATCTACCAGAATACATGGGTCACCAGCCTCTGTAACCGCTAGTCCTCTAGGAATTCTCTTCTGATACATGGTTCATCAATTAATTAATCCATCTACACATATTCTCTCTCATTTTCACAAGCTCTCTTTGATCTATCAAACCCTTGTTTTAAACCATTCCATCTCTTACCATAAGCATGGCCCTAATCACGTAGTGCTACACAACTTATTTTTATTTTTATTTTTGTTTTGTTGTCATACCGCAATAGCACTCTCGCCATCGTTTCTTTTCCCGGCATCATCGAAACCCCAACAACACTCTCGCCATTGTTTCTCTTCTCAGTTTCATCTTTGGTTCTCCCAAAAATTAGAGTCCATCCATCTTTGCAAACGAGAACCATGGTGTTTATGATACAACCCATCCACATAAAAAATCACAAGATCCCCCATAGGCGCGGTCTCTTGAGTTCCCTTTCATGGGCTACGCACTTGATCAAGTTTGATCCTTTCACAAACAGTTGCACCTCCCACATATGCTCCTATGCTACTCACAGTTGAACTGGTTCACGTGCCTTTGTGCCAACTAAACTTGCTTCTATGTAGCTCACATCCAGGCCCGTGAATTTTCCTTATGCGAAAGTGCCCGTGCCTCTGCCTGCGTTATTTGTGTTAGGTTTCCGTAATCAGCAAGATTGGCAAAGTCCGATTATGGAAGCAACATCGTTTCAACCAACTTTGGGATTCTAGGATCTAGCCCTCCTGAATCCGGAGAGGGATCTCTCCAATAAGTGCAAAGATTGATTTGTCTTTGAAGTTTAGGGTGATGATGTTAGGCTAGTTATGAAGACCAAGGGTTTGTTTGGTTTTCTGGATGGTTGAGCATAATTTACAGTTTGAGGTGGAAATATCTATATGAAAAAAGTTTCAAAGGTGAGAAGTTGCAAGTAAATAGAGAATTTTTGGCTAAAATATAGATATAACGTTGGTTTTCAGTTCATTGGGCTATGGAGTCATATCTAGGCTTTAATTGAACAACAACATCAAGAGTGATCTGAGGGGCAAGCCATCCATATCACAAGATCATTGAGATTAAAATGATGGAATGGAAACAATAAATTTTAGAGGGGTGGAAACTGATAATAATTTCACGAGGGATTTATAGTCAGTCCAAACAAGAAAAGCCTCTTAAGTAGCTGTTTAAAACCAACCAAGAATAGGGCTAACCATAAGCTTCTTGGGAAAGTTTGTATTCAAGCAGCTTAATTGACAAACAATCCAGTAATCTACATAATTACCTTCAGAAAGTATGAATACAGATAAGAGAGAACAAAGGGCAACCTAAGATCAGATAAGGTACTTTTAAACCTAGACTGCTTTCAGTCAACACCAAGGGAAATTTTTAGAACCTGCTTTTAGAGAATAGAAACTAGGAATTAGGGAAAACCATATCTTCTCTAGTCTAACTTTAATAATAAAACGATGAAAATGACTTTCAAGAACAAAGTTTAAAGAAAACAGTAGGACGAGAGAACACCAGAATTCCTAACTGCTTAACTGTATTAAATCATTCTTAAATAAACATTTTTTAGGAAAACATTAACATAAAGATTTTCAGTCAGAGAAGGTTACTGATATACAGTAGTTCCTAACTCTATGTGTGTTGTTCTTTACAAGAGAAAGTGAACAATATGACATACGTAGAGGGAAAACAAGAACAAAGAAAGAAGCACTTCACCAGCAATATAGACCAGGATCCCAAGAAAAAGCTTGATATTAATGTCAAACCGGTTACAATCTTCAATTCCAATGTTTCAGTTCAATAATCATCTTCACTGTTCAGCCAAACTAATTTATCACAAGCAGAGCTCCAAGGGCCAGTGAACACTATTTACCAACATATGTCTTCATCTTAATTACATTACAATGTTCAGCTATTACATCAACAACCAACCCCTCACTCATCTTCTGCAGAAGTATATATAGAACGATGAGGAGGTGAGATATGATAAAAGATCTCAATTTATAATTATTACAGTCTTTATGATTTCTATGCCTTTGAGGGGATTTGACGAAGAAGTCTACAAGTGGTTCTCTGTATTAACTGTTTTTCATTTATGAATTAAGCTCGGTGGGAAATTTATTTGACTTTGAGGCTTCGTGTAATGTTTGGAGTAACTCTGCAGATATTTCTGCATTGATTTCCTTGCAGAAGTAAATCCTTGGATGCGCTGGAGGTGGATATCTGATTTTCTTCGATAACTTCGGCCTCTGATTGAGTACTTTGAGGAACAAGTGGCACTATGGTAGCTGAGGACTCAATTGGTCTCGGATGTGGCAGTGGAGGCTTTCTGTCTGATGAAAACCCTTTAAGATCTTCCTTTAAACTGTGTTTAAATTGGGGATTAGGCTTTTGATAACTGTCTTGGCCATAATCCCCGTAAAACTGTCTCTAATCCTCTGTTCTGGTATATTTAGGTCTTCGACACTAATACTCTATGACTATGCCTGATTCTGGGTTTTCTTGTTGTTGTTCAGGGCTGCGCAGGGTTTATAAAGCATCAAGGCTTAGAGAAAATTCTAATGAAACATGAATTTGAACCTGCGTAAGATTTTCTGTGGTCAACCGAAGGAGGGAGGATCGTCACCCTCGTCCTTCGAAATTTCCTTAGAAACAACAAAAAACCGTTAAAATCCTGCATATCTAGGTTTCACTGCATCGGAAGGCGTCTGAAGAAGCGGGGATGTTCGATGGCATCATCCAATGGTCGGGGTTAATTGGGAGAGATCATAGAATGACAGAAAAGATTAAATCTGAACCATTGATCGCGCAGAGATCCACGGTCGGGGCGAAAGTGGAAAGTCAAATGGAAAGAATTTGGGTGATGAATTCTGGACCGTCGATCCGCAGATCAAATCGACGGCAGAGATGCCGTTGCTGCTGTATGATGGCTCGGTTATGGCGCATGCAACTTGGTTATAAGTCGAGTGACTAAGGCGAGCAATCACCATTGGATAGGCGGGCCTAGATAAGACGGTGGAGGTGAATATTGTTGCGTGCCCTGGTCCGAATGATAAGGTGCGATGGATGGTGGTTTTACAAAAGTACAAGGGATGCATGTCAAACAGCGTATAGAATCGCTGGCGATTGGAGGAAAACTGCCCCTCGCCCGAAGGCGGTGCGATGAATATCGCATGGTATTAGGAAAAAAACTTATGGAATACGGGGACCACCGGGAGAGGAACTCCACACCGTCCGATCTGGGGAGCAGATCTACAGTGTAGATTTATTTATATATTACTCCGGCGGAAAACTTAACAAAATAAAACAAAACCTAAATTATGTAAATAACAAAGGTTTTTGTATTTTATCGGAGAAATATTTATTTAAAAAGGGATTAGCACCTACGTGGATAAATGCTTGGTTCTGGCACTAGGGCGCATGGAGGAAAGGGCTAGAGTTTTTTAGCCCGAGGGTGCTTCAGTCCAATATACATGAAAAATGTGATTTTTGTGGTTTTCCAAGGATTTCAAAGGTTTTGGTGGGTTCTGATAAGGGAAAGAAGGAGTCTTAAAACCTTATAAAGGGGATTTTGATGAAGTGGGAAGGGGGAAAAACATGGAAATGGAAGATTTTCATGAGGGAAGAGGAAAGGAAAAAGAGGTTAGTTTTGGGAGCAAAAGAAGTGGAAAATGTGTTTGCAACAATAATTCGGCCTTAGAAATCAGCAGGATTTCAGAGTCTTTTTAGGATGTAAACAACAGTATGGATTTGGACAGAGGTAGGAGGCCTTCAGGAGTCTTCAATAGCCAACATGTTTTAGTCATAGAAAATTGTTCTTTGAAGGCTCAAAATAGATTTAGCCACCTTTTGGTATAAACAAATTTTTACAGGTGGCTAAAACTGGCTCCACTTGGGGATGGTGCCTTTTTGAAGGCATCAAGAACTTCAGACCTGCATTCTGTGGGTGGCTGACCTGTGCCTGATCCATTGGGCTACCCTTCTTTTTGCTGGGATGATTTTCTCTGAAAATATATTAGCAACCATAAAGATAACGGATCTTCACCAATACAAACTTTCTACCTACCCAATCCTACTGATCTAACATTTTTTCTTCATTTAGAGTGCACTTGGATTGGAAAACTCTTTTCACAACATTTTATTATTTTGAAAGCATGAAACTATTCTAATTCTACTCCTTATTTCTCCCTGAACTCAGATTAAACAGTTGAGCTCAGATATTTCTCTACCTAAACTACTGTCTGTTGGGATTAAAATGTCCAACAGATTTTCATTCTCTAAATTCTAAAACAAAAATTTAAAAATAGTCAAGTCAAGATTAAACTATTTGACTTGCTGTGATCTATGGCATAAAGACAAGCTGCACATAGATATTTATTTTTTGCAGAAAATTAAATAAAAAACTGAAGGCTTAAGATCTGAAATTTCAAAGCCCTTCCTTTCACCTTTTACAGCTCTGCTTGTTCCTCCTTTTCTGAGCTATTTCTTCCAACTCCTTTGGTTCAGATTATGAGTTTGTTAGAACCAAATTTACTTCTTTTTGACTCAGAAAATAAAGCAGATTTGAGTCATATTTTTTGGAAACTTAGGTTCAGGTTTTGAACATGTTTGAACCCTTCATTTCTATTCTAAACTATCTATTGATAAGCCAAGATTAAACAGTTTGGCAAATCGAATTGACTATCCTATCAGCAGAAAATTTAAAGCTAATTAGCCAAGTTTAGACAGTTTGAGTAATTAGAAGTGTGTTTTTGGGAGTGGAATTTGAGCTTGCACACTTTTAGATTTGTTTCTCTTTTTGGCATGGGGCTTTGCCTTTCTTGTTTTCATTTCTGCCCTCTTTTCTTTCATTTCTTTGTTTTTGTATTTTTTATTTTTACAACTTTGAATGCAATGATGGATGAAGTATTTATAATGGAAATAAAAATAAAATGGGATTTTGAGAACATAATTTGGATCAAGAGAAGTAGTGCTTGAGCATCCTGCCATTGGCAGGACCCCTAAACAATTCAGCTCCATTCAATTCCTACAAAAAATATGCATTATTTCCAGGAGCTGAATGAATAGAGTAAGGGCCAAGCCATAGATTGTCAAATTTCTAATGATTGCCCTTATCTTCCCTCCTTGAGTCCCACTTTAAAACTTTGTCCCCAACTTTGAAATTTCTAGCCTTTGTTCTTCTATCAAAAAGCCTTTTAATGCTGGCCTATTTCTACAATGCTTTGTTATAAACTTCCTCTCTGGTTTGCTGAAGATGGATGGTCTGATTTATTCTCCTGGTCATGTCATTTTATTTAGTCTGTAATTCTTGAATCAACTTCATAACTGGTACACCAAGACTGTTTGGAAAAATTGCATCAGTACCATACACAAGCTGAAAAGGTGACATGCTAATAAATTTCTTCAAAGTCAATCTGTCAGCCCAAAGTGTATGAACCAGCTTTGTGTGTCAAGTCTTTTTTTTGTCCTCCAACAATTTCTTGATGATGTTCATTAAGCTTTTGTTTGAATATTCTGCAAGTCCATTACCTTGAGGGTAATAGGCTGTGGAATGCCCCAATGTTATTTGATATCTATGATAAAACTCAATCATTTTATTTGATCCAGATGCTGTTGCATTATCTGTGATGATCTTGGTGGGACAACCAAATCTGGAGAGGATATTATTCTCCATAAATTTTATAATAATAGAGTCATTGGCTTGCCTACAAGGAATGGCTTCTATTCACTTAGTGAAATAGTCTGTGGCAATGAGCATCCATCTATGCTAAACAGAAGATGGGGGATGGATTTCTCCTATGAAGTCAAGTCCCCATTGTTAGAAAGGGGCTTCAACAATGATTGGATGCAGAGGTAGGGGTAGCAGTTTTCTTTTGCCTTCAAAAAGTTGACACTTATGATAGGCTATGATCATTTTGTGCACATCATGGAAAAGAGTATGCCAATAGAAACCAGACCTCAAAATTTTGTTGGCTGTTGTTTTCTAGTACAAGTGACCTCCACATTCTCCTTCATGGAACTCCTGCTTGACCTTCTCAGCATCAAAATCAGGCAAACATTTAAGCAATAGACCACTTGCATTTTTCCAATAAAGACATTTATCTATAATGCAATAGTTTACAACTTTTAACTTTAGGAACCTTGCCTTTGTTTTTGTAAAACCAGGAGGTGTATTCAGATTAAGCAAAACATAAATAATATCAACATACCAAGGAGAATTCATAAAATGGTTTTCAACAATAGGAGTTGAGAATCCTTCTTGGTCATCCAAAGCATCAATCATATTGATATCAAGAACATCAAAATTGGATTCAGCCATCAATCTAGCTAGACCTTGGCCTTTGATGAGTTTAGTGGGTTTTATCTCTAAATCATATTCAAGAATAACTACAATCCACTTACCTCTTCTAACATCTGGGTCCTGTGTTAAAATGTCTTTAACAACTGATATTGGGACAAAGGCAATGATGTGTGAGTGAAGGATGTATACCCTGAAGTCTTTTAATGCTTTCACCAAAGCAAAAGCTTGCTTCTCCATAATGTTATATTTCAAAGGGGCATCCCTCAATGACTTACTAAAGAATGCAATAGGCTGCTCTTGTCCTCATGGATTTTTCTGTAAAAGGACAATAGCAATGGTATGTTTTGATGCAAATGAGAAGATATAAAAATCTTTTGAAAAATCAGGACTTATTAGAACTGGTGTTTTGGTTAACGCTTGTTTCACCAGCTCAAAGGACTTATTTGCTTCCAAGGTCCATTTTACCCCTTGCTCCTTCTTTAACATGTTCGATATATTCCTAAGGAGCTCTACCATGTTGTGGATGAACCTTCACAAAAAGTTAATCTTTCCAATGAAAGATTGCAACTCCTTGATGTTTCGAGGATGAGAAATTTGCAATATGGCCTCAATCCTCTTTGGGTCTATCATTATACCCTCTTCTGAAATAATGTGCCCAATAAGTCTACCTTCTTGGAGACCGAATAGTGTCTTCTTAGGGTTTAAAGATATCCCAAACTTTCTGCATTTCTCGAAAACCTTTCTTAAATGTTCTAAGTGTTCTTCATCTGTTTTTGAAAACACAGTAACATCATCAAGATAGATGATGATGAAGAAGCCTAGTTCTTCCGATAATTCTATGTCCATGGCTCTTTGGAAAGTTTCTCCAGCATTCATTAGACCAAAAGGCATCTTCACATACATGAAAGTGCCCCATGGTGTAGTAAAGGTTGTCTTTAATTGATCAACGGGGTGAACTAAAATCTGATTATACCCTGAATAGCCATCAAGCAAAGAAATTCTTCTAGACCCTACCACCCTTTGTAAAATATGATCCATCTTGGTTAGAGGGTAGTTATCTTTTAATGAAGCTTTGTTCAAATCCCTAAAGTCTATACAAAGCCTAATTTCTCCAGTTTTCTTCCTAACAAAAACCAGATTAGATACCCATTCAGAGTATCTAATAGGGACAATAATACCAACATCATACATTTTCATGATTTCCTTCTCAACCAAAGGCAGTTGAACAGGGTTTATTCTGCGCAATTTCTGTTTGAATGGTTTTTGGTTTTCTTTAAGGGGGATTTTGTGTTGTATTATTTCAGTGTCATAGGATTTAAGATCTTCATAACTCCATGCAAAAACATCAGAAAATTCTTTAAACAGCTCTATGTATTTGAGTTTAATGTGAGCTGGTAAAGTCTCAGACAATTTAATCATCTTTGGTTTTTCTTCACTGCCTATATTGCATTCCTCTACTTCAGTGTCTACAGGTTCCAGTTTTAGCTTATTCGCCACATCGTTGAAATTGAACAACTCTTCTAAAGGGGCCAGACCTTTAGGAAAACTTTCATCTTTAGAGTGCAGCGTTTCTAACTCCTCTGTTTCCAATTCTGCATTCATTCTTGTTTCGTTTTCAAGTTTTCTAGATAACAGGTTTATATTAGCAAGTTTTGGAGGCAGTTCTTCTTCATAAAGAAAATTTTCTTCACTGCAGTCTATTCAATAGTTTGAATCCGAACTGTTGAGTTCGAAATCATTTCTGAATTGCATGAAGTCTTCTATTTTTTTTTCATTGTCAAACACCTACCAATACTTCTCATTATCAGGAACAACTTGTCTGAATTTTATCTGAGTTGTAGAGTCTTTGGTCTCATATGGCGTTAAGCACGTTCTAGCTACAAAGGCTAAATTGTGGGCGGCAATATTTATTTTTCTTGGGACAAAAATCAGTTGGGACTGGTCGAAAGTTTTCAAAAGGTCCATGACATCATTTCGATAGGCTCTAAGTTTGGGATGATACGCGTTATATTCCCCATTGACTTGCCTAATGACTAACTCTGAATCCCCATATACATTAATTCTTTTGGCTCCTAACTTCTTCAACAATCGTAAGCCTAAAAGAAGGGATTCATATTCTGCTATGTTATTTGAACACTGGAAGTCTAATCTACAGGAAAGACTTTCTGTATGGTTGTTTTCAGTGTTGCAAATCCAAACCATTGCACCAGCATTGCTCCTAGTGCAGGATCCATTGAAGTTCATACTCCATAGAGGAATGTTTTGGGTCTTTCCTGTTTGGTGAATGTCCTCTTCAATTACTGTGCCTTCTGATTGTTCTTGAGTTTCAGCATTCAGTCGAATTTGTTTGGACTCTTCAAATTTTTCGTTAAGCAGAGAAAATTTTTCTCGAGTGTCTAGGTTTAAGGGCAACGGACGCATGAACTATAGTTCAAGACCTATGTTATTTACCTCATCCTTACTATTTGATAATAAATTAGACAAGGCCATTTGTTCATCTAATGCTTCTTCATTGAAAAGGATAAATGAATCAAGGCTTGTATTTATAGAATAGAGACGAGAGTTTTGTGGTTTTTCTTGACTCGTGAATATGTATTGCATGTGAGACTCCCTTTAAAGTCTTCTAGTCTGATTGAAAATAGGGATATTCGCATAGGTCATATCCATCTGCATAGTCCCCTGTAACTTAGCCCCCCAAGATCTAGATAACAACATTCCATATTTCGGGGGCACATCAGCCACAACAATATCCATGAGTAAGCATTTGGCTGGAATCTGGGCTAAGTTAACATAGATATCTTTAATTAATCCTAAGCATTTTACTCTGCTCAAGTCAAAGGGGTAAAGTTCTTTATAAGGCCTGGTAATTTCAAGACCCAGGCTCTCCATTACGGCTTTAGGCATTAAATTATGAGAAGCCCTTGAGTCATGCATAGCATTATGTAAAATCTTGTCATGAACGTTTAAACTCACGTAGAAGGGAGGAACAGGTCTTTCTTGAAATTTACCTTCAATCTTGGGACCAAAAATAAGCTCTGGTTGGTCATCACTAAGATTAAGAGTGTCCTCATTTTATTCTATGTTCAAAGCCTTCAAAATCTGGGTCTTATACACAGTTTGGGCAGCTAACTCATTCAAGGGAACAGAGATTTTTATCTTTGAAATTTCCTGCTCCACGCTGAAAGGAATTTGACTCTTTGAAGTGTTGTTTTCAGCGTTATTGGTTGTCACTTTATCAGCAACAACAACTTGCTAATCTGTTTTATTTAAACTTGACAAAATTGTTTTCACAAGAGTACTAGCTGAAATTTTAGTACTGCTAGGGTCTGCACTCTGAGTTGTAATGTTTTGAGTGCCTTTCTCTTTGACATTATCAGAATCTACAGCCACTGTTTTTTCCTGTTGTTTGGAAATTTTAGGTTTGGTTGCAGTGCTGTTTTTTGAAGATTTGTCATAGGTTTTAGTGTTGGGAGTTTTATGACTGGTTTTGCTTTTGAGGTCATATTCTCTTTGAGATTCTATGATGACATTTTCCATGTCTTGATAACAATTTTCATCATCATTTCCTTTGTCATCATAGGGTGTGTATAGAACTTGTTTTTTATCATAAAGAATCTCAAAATCATCATTACCTACTCCCAACATGTTGATGTCCTCTTCCTCTGTTATTTCATCTACTCCCTCAACCTCACTCACATAGTTTTGATGAAAGGGAGGGGTGATCTGTTGATCATCTTCCCTAGGCATGTTTGGAGGTTGATTCCTTCTGGGATTCTGATTCTGGTTTCTATTTTGAGGAGCAGTTTGGTTTTGACTTGCTTGTGCCCTCTCAAGAATGCTCATTTTCTTCATCATCTCCTCCATCATTATTTCCATTTTTGAGTTTGAAGTGGAATGTGTGGATTCCTCTCTAAAAGATACTCTCTTTTTAGCTTTCATCCTTACTCTCTTCTCCATTAAGTTTACTTCCACAGAAAGAGCACCTCTTTGCATATCTTCGAGAGTTGCAAAATCTCTCTCCCTTAATGAATAGGTCATGTCAGCGTCAAACCCTTCAGGAAACTTGTTTAAAGCTGAGCCTTGTGGAGGTTTTAGTTCTAGGGATAGTGCATTGTATACGCTATTAAATCTAGTGGAGTATGCTTGCACACTTTCCCATGGGTTTCTATGGAGGTTCTTGTAATCAGAGAGGACTTGGAGAGGATTCTTCTTAACTTCCCATTTCTTTAAGAATGTTTGATGGAACCCTTGGAGATCGTTAATACTGTGGGGGGCTAACCCTTTAAACCATTTTCTTACTTCTCCACCCAGACTTTGAGCAAACAATCTAAGTTTGACAGAATCATCATCAATTTCATTTCTGTCAAAGTAGTCGTTCATCTTATCCACATGTTTTGATGCATTTGTGGTATTGCTAGCATCATATAATGGAATTTTGGACTGATAGTCCTATGGAAGATTGACTAATGGTACAGGAAGGACTAAGGGAGCATACCATGCTACCATGATATATGGTGGAGGTGGATTCACACGAGGTGGATTAAAAAAAGGGAAAATGGGCTGGGATGAAATGGTTTGGACAGTGGATGTAGGGTGAGCAAAAGTGGATGGAACATCAGTAGATTGCTGAGCTGATCTTGGATGAGAGATACCTAAGTTATGGAGGAAGTGTAAATCAGCTGGTGTTGTTTTTCTACTCCTAAGATGTTCGCTTCTTTAGGAGATGAATGTGAAGACTCAGAATCTGATTGATCTGAATCACCAAGAGACCTAGTTCTAAATGGATTTACTAAGTAATATTTTGATTGTTGTAGAGCTGAAATATTTTCAGGGAACGAATTATCTCTCACGAGTGGTCTGAAAACAGTTGATAATTGAATCCTAGGCAACTTCCTAAGGATAATGTCTAGGTCATCAGCTATCTCGGGTGGATCAGGGTCAGGATAGGCTCTAGTATGAATATTTTTAGCAGCGACTATGTTGTGTTATTAGACCCAAATAAACAAGAAAATTTCAACCAGGTATTACAATCTTTGAGAGGTTAACTAATCTGTTTACACAAATATTAATCCTATAGTACTCTAACTGAGTTTGAATGATGTTACAAAGATGAGGGTTCTTCCCAGTGGATTCTTAAGGTCTGTTGAGGATTGTGGAGTTGCTAGGTGGAAGGTTTTAGGATCTTTCTAGGAGGTACACTGTCCACCACAATGTTTGTGAAATATCCCTTTTCAAGGATATCCTGAAACGCAACAAACTCTAACCAGATAATGACTGGGAGGGCATTCACCAGATATCTCACCTCTAAAGAGGATGAGATCCGGAGGCTACCTGGCCCTTTCCAGACTCTATCTAAGAGTATCGAGTAAAACACCACAATAGGTAGGTGAAGTGTAAGAATAAGTGTTTTACTACCAATCTGAAATATTTTTGGTATTTTCTGAGTTATTTTTCAATTGTGTGGTTTTTAAGAATATCCTACCTCTATTTCAAAACTTAGCTATGGTTGTGAGACAAAGACAGTCTACTCTTATGGGGAAGCCAGCTGATCTTTCAAGGTTAGATAAACGCTTGGGAAAATCCTAGGGTTTACCTAGTTTGTCACTGATTCAAACAAGTTTCATCGTGATTACCATTCTTTGGTAGTGCTTGAAAAGTCTGCTTTTACTCTCAAGGTTTTGTGAAATGATTCTGGGTTCAGTTCCCAGTGGAGTCGCCAGAAATGTTAGGTTTCCGTAATCAACAAGATTGGCAAAGTCCGATCATGGAAGCAACATCGTTTCAACCAACTTTGGGATTCTAGGTTCTAGC
This sequence comes from Pinus albicaulis, assembly GCA_034641835.2. Taxonomy (NCBI): domain Eukaryota; kingdom Viridiplantae; phylum Streptophyta; class Pinopsida; order Pinales; family Pinaceae; genus Pinus; species Pinus albicaulis. Next base: position 1,400,269,355 of record CM076577.1, read on the forward strand.
CCTCCTGAATCCGGAGAGGGGTCTCTCCAATAAGTGAAAATATTGATTTGTCTTTGAAGTTTAGGGTGATGATGTTAGGCTAGTTATGAAGACCAAGGGTTTGTTTGGATTTTTGGATGGTTGAGCATAATTTAATGTTTGAGGTGGAAAGATCTATATGCAAAAAGTTTCAAAGGTGAGAAGTTGCAAGTAAATAGAGTAGCTTTGGCTAAAATATAGATATAATGCTGGTTTTTAGTTCATTGGGCTATGGAGTCATATCTGGGCTTTAATTGAACAACAACATCAAGAGTGATCCGAGGGCCAAGTCATCTATATCACAAGATCATTGAGATTAAAATGATGGAATGGAAACAATAAAGTTTAGAGGGGTGGAAACTGATAATAATTTCACGAGGGATTTATAGTCAGTCCAAACAAGAAAAGCCGCTTAAGTAGCTGTTTAAAACCAACCAAGAACGGGCTAACCATAAGCTTCTTGGGCAAGTCTATATTCAAGCATCTTAATCGAGAAACAATCCAGTAATCCGCATAATTACCTTCAGAAAGTATGAAAACAGATAAGAGAGAACAAAGGGCAACCTAAGATCAGATAAGGTACTTTTAAACCTAGACTTCTTTCAGTCAACACCAAGGGAAATTTTCAGAACCTGCTTTTAGAGAATAGAAACTAGGAATCAGGGCAAACCATATCTTCTCTAGTCTAACTTTAATAAGCAAACGATGAAAATGAATTTCAAGAACACTGTTTAAAGAAAACAGTAGGATGAGGGAATGCCAGCATTCCTAACTTCTTAATTGTATTAAATCATTCTTAAATAAACGTTTTTGAGGAAAACATTAAGATAAAGATTTTCAGTAAGAGAAGGTTACTGATATACAGTAGGTCCTAACTCTATGTGTGCTATTCTTTACAAGAGAAAGTGAACAATATGACATACGTAGAGGGAAAAGAAGAACAAAGAAAGAAGCACTTCACCAGCAATATAGACCAGGATCCCAAGAAAAAGCTTGATATTAATGTCAAACTGGTTACAATCTTCAAGTTCAATGTTTCAGTTCAGCAATCATCTTCACTGTTCAGTCAAACTAATTTATCACAAGCAGAGCTCCAAGGGCCAGTGAACACTATTTACAAACAGACGTCTTCAGCTTAATTACATTACAATGTTCAGCTATTGCATCAACAACCAACCCCTCACTCATCTTTTGTAGAAGTATATATAGAACAATGAGGAGGTGAGATCTGATAAAATATCTCAATTTATAATTAATACAGTCTTTATGATTTCTAGGCCTTTGAGGGGCTTTAATGAAGAAGTCTAAAAGTGGTTCTTTGTATCAACTGTTTTTCATTTATGAATTAAGCTCAGTGGGAGCTTTACTTAACTTTGAGGCTTCGTGTAATGTTTGGAGTAACTCTGCAGATATTTCTGCATTGATTTCCTTGCAGAAGTAACTCCCTGGATGCGCTGGAGGTGGATATCAGATTTTCTTCAATAACTTCAGCCTCTAATTGAGTACTTTGAGGAACAGGTGGCACTGTGGTAGCTGACGAATCAATTGTCCTCGGATGTGGCAGTGGAGGCTTTCTGTCTGATGAAAACCCTATAAGATCTTCCTTTAAACTGTGTTTAAATCGGGGATTAGGCTTTTGATAACTGTCTTAGCCGTAATCCCTGTAAAACTGTCTCTAATCCTCTGTTCTCGTATATTTAGGTCTTCGGCACTGATATTCTTTGACTGTGCCTGATTTCGGGTTTTCTTGCTATTTTGCAGGGCTGCGCAGAGATTATAAAGCAGCAAGGCTTAGAGAAAGCGCTGATGAAACATGAATCTGAACCTGCGTTGTGGTCAACCGAAGGAGGGAGGATCGTCACCCTCGTCCTTTGACAATTCCTTAGAAACAATGAAAAACCATTAAAACCTTGTAAAAGACAAAAATGATTAGAAAATCTTGCATATATAGGTTTCAATGCATCGGAAGGCGTGTGAAGAAGCGGGGCCATTGGATGGCATCATCCAATGGTTGGGGTTAATTGGGAGAGATCATAGAACAGCAGAAAAGATTAAATCTGAACCGTCGATCATGCAGAGATTGACGGTCGGGGCGAAAGTGGAAAGTCAAATGGAAAGAATCTGGGTGATGAATTCTGGACCGTGGATCTGCAGATCAGATCAACAGCGGAGATGTCGTTGACACTGTACGATGGCTCGGTTATGGCGCATGCAACTTGGTTAGAATTCGAGTAACTAAGGCGAGCGATCACCGTTGGATAGGCGGGCCCAGATCAGATGGTGGAGGTGAATATCGCTGCGTGCCCTGGTCCGAAGGATAAGGTGCGATAGATGGTGGTTTTACAAAAGTACAAGGGACGCATGTCAAACAGCGTATGGAATCACTGGCGATTGGAGGAAAACCGCCCCTCACTCGAAGGCGGTGCGATGAATACCGCATGGTATTAGGCAAATGACTTCTGGACTGTGGGGACCACCGGGAGAGGAACTCTACACCATCCGATCTTGGGAGCAGATCTACAGTGTAGATTTATTTAGATATTACTCCGGCGGAAAACTTAACAAAATAAAAAAAAACCCGAATTATGTAAATAACAAAGGTTTTTTTGTTTTATCAGAGAAATATTTATTTAAAAAGGGATTAGCGCCTAACTGGATAAACGCCTGGTTCTGGCGCCAGGGCGCATGGAGGAAAGGGCTAGAGTTTTTTAGCCTGAGGGGGCTTAAGTCCAATATACATGAAAAATGTGATTTTTTTGGTTTTCCAAGGATTTAAAGGTTTTGGTGGGTTCCGATAAGGGAAAGAAGGAGTCTTAAAACCTTATAAAGGGGATTTCGATGAAGTGGGAAGGGGGAAAAACGTGGAAATGGAAGATTTTCATGAGGGAAGAGGAAAGGAAAAAGAGGTTAGTTTTGGGAGCAAAAGAAGCGGAAAATGTGTTTGCAGGAGTAATTCGGCCTTAGAAATTAGCAGGATTTCAGAGTCTTTTTAGGATGTAAACGGCAGTATGGATTTGGACAGAAGCAGGAGGCCTTCAAGAGTCTTCAAGAGCCAACATTTTTTAGTCATAGAAAATTTTTCTTTGAAGGCTCAAAACAGATTTAGCCACCTTTTGGTATAATCAAATTTTTACAGGTGGCTAACAGTGGATCCACTTGGGGATGGTTCCTTTTTGAAGGCATCAAGAACTTCAGACCGGCATTCTCTGGGTGGCTCACCTGTGCCTAATCCATTGGGCTGCCCTTCTTTTTACTGGGATTATTTTCTCTAAAAATATATTAGCAACCATAAAGATAACGGATCTTCACCAATACAAACTTTCAACCTACCCAATCCTACTGATCTAACATTTTTTCTTCATTTAGAGTGCACTTGGATTGGCAAACTCTTTTCACAACATTTTATTCTTTTGAAAGCAGGAAACTATTCTAATTCTACTCCTTATTTCTCCCTGAACTCAGATTAAACAGTTGAGCTCAGATATTTCTCTACCTAAACTACTATCTGTTGGGATTAAACTGTCCAATAGACTTTCATTCTCTAAATTCTAAAACAAAAATTTAAAAACAGTCAAGTCAAGATTAAACTGTTTGACTTGTTGTGATCTATGGCATAAAGACAAGCTGCACATAGATATTTATTTTTTGCAGAAAATTAAATAAAAAACTGAAGGCCTAAGATCTGAAATTTCAAAGCCCTTCCTTTCACCTTTTACAGCTCTACTTGTTCCTCCTTTTTTGAGCTGTTTCTTCCAATTCCTCTGGTTCAGATTTTGAGTTTGTTAGAACCAGATTTACTTCTTTTTGACTCAGAAAATAAAGCAGATTTGAGTCATATATTTTGGAAACTTAGGTTCAGGTTCTGAACATGTTTGAAACCTTCATTTCTATTCTAAACTATCTACTGATAAGCCAAGATTAAACAGTTTGGCAAATCGAATTCACTATCCTATCAGCAGAAAATTTAAAGCTAATTAGCCAAGTTTAGATAGTTTGACTAGTTAGAAGTGTGTTTTTGGGAGTGGCATTTGAGCTTGCACACTTTCATATTTGTTTCTCTTTTTGGCATGGGGCTTTGCCTTTCTTGTTTTCATTTCTGCCCTCTTTTCTTTGTTTTTGTATTTTTTATTTTTACAACTTTGAATGCAATGATGGATGAAGTACTTATAATGGAAATAAAAATAAAATGGGCTTTTGAGAACATAATTTGGATCAAGAGAAGTAGTGCTTGAGCATATTGCCATTGGCAGGACCCCCAAACAATTTAGCTCCATTCAATTCCTGCAAAAAATATGCATTGTTTCCAGCAGCTGAATGTATAGAGTAAGGGCCAAGCCATAGATTTTCAAATTTCCCATGCTTTCCCTTATCTTCCCTCCTTGAGTCCCACTTTAAAACTTTGTCCCCAACTTTGAAATTGCTGGCCTTTTTTCTTCTATCAAAAAGCCTTTTAATGCTGTCCGGTTTCTGCAATGCCTTGTTATAAACTTCCTCTCTGGTTTGTTGAAGACGGATGGTCTGATTTATTCTCCTGGTCATGTCATTTTATTTAGTCTGTAATTCTTGAATCAACTTCATAACTGGTACACCAAGACTGTTTGGAAAAATTGCATCAGCAACATACACAAGCTGAAAAGGTGACATGCCAATAGATTTCTTCAAAGTCAATCTGTCAGCCCAAAGTGCATGAACCAGCTTTGTGTGCCAAGACTTTTTGTTTTCCTTCAACATTTTCTTGATGATGTTGATTAAGCTTTTGTTTGAAGATTCTGCAAGTCCATTACCTTGAGGGTAATAAGCTGTGGAATGCCCCAATGTTATTTGATATCTATGATAGAACTCAACCATCTTCTTTGATCCAAATGCTGTTGCATTATCTGTGATGATCTTGGTAGGACAGCCAAATCTGGAGAGGATATTAGTCTCCATAAATTTTATAATAACAGAGTCATTGGCTTGCCTACAAGGAATGGCTTCTATCCACTTAGTGAAATAGTCTGTGGTAGTGAGCATCCATCTATGCTGGGCAGAAGATGGGGGATCGATTTCTCCTATGAATTCAAGTCCCCATTGTTGGAAAGGGGCTTCAACAGTGATTGGATGCAAAGGTAGGGGTAGCCGTTTTAGTTTTCCTTCAAAAATTTGACACTTATGACAGGCTATGATCATTTTTTCCACATCATGGAAAAGAGTAGGCTAATAGAAACCAGCCTTCAAAATTTTGTTGGCTGTTGTTTTCCAGTACAAGTGACCTCCACATTCTCCTTCATGGAACTCCTGCTTGACCTTCTCTGCATCAAACTCAAGCAAAAATTTAAGCAATAGACCACTATCATTTTTCCAATAAATACATTTATCTATAATGCAATAGTTTACAGCTTTTAAATTTAGGAACCTTGCCTTTGTTTTTGTCAAACCAGGAGGTGTATTCAGATTAAGAAAAACATAAATAATATCAACATACCAAGGAGAATTCATAAAATGGTTTTCAACAACAGGAGTTGAGAATCCTTCTTGGTCATCCAAAGCATTAATCATATTGATATCAAGAACTTCAAAATTGGATTCATCCATCAATCTAGCTAGACCTTGGCCTTTGATGAGTTTAGTGGGTTTTATCTCTAAATCATATTCAAGAATAACTGCAAGCCACTTACCTCTTCTACCATCTGGGTCCTGTGTTAAAATGTATTTAACAACTAAGTTTGGGACAAAGGCAATGATGTGTGAGTGAAGGATGTATACCCTGAAGTCTTTTAATGCTTTCACCAAAGCAAAAGCTTGCTTCTCCATAATGTTATATTTCAAAGGGGCATCCCTCAATGCCTTACTAAAGAATGCAATAGGCTTCTCTTGTCCTCATGGATTTTTCTGTAAAAGGACAGCAACAATGGTATGTTCTGATGCAAATGAGAAGATATAAAAATCTTTTGAAAAATCAGGACTTATTAGAACTGGTGTTTTGGTTAACGCTTGTTTCACTAGCTCAAAGGACTTCTTTTCTTCCAAGGTCCATTTTACCCCTTTCTCCTTCTTTAACATGTTCTTTATATTCCTAAGGAGCTATGCCAAGTTGGGAATGAACCTTCTCAAAAAGTTAATCTTTCCAATGAAAGATTGCAACTTCTTGATGTTTCGAGGATGAGAAATTTGCAATATGTCCTCAATCCTCTTTGGGTCTATCCTTATACCCTCTTCTGAAATAATGTGCCCAAGAAGTTTACCTTCTTGGAGACCGAATAGTGTCTTCTTAGGGTTTAAAGATATCCCAAAATTTCTGCATTTCTCAAAAACCTTTCTTAAATGTTCTAAGTGTTCTTCACCTGTTTTTGAAAACACAGTAACATCATCAAGATATATGATGGTGAAGAAGCCCAGTTCTTCCGAGAATGCTATGTCCATGACTCTTTGGAAAGTTTCTCCAGCATTCATTAGACCAAAAGGCATCTTCACATACATGAAAGTTCCCCATGGTGTAGTAAAGTTTGTATTTAATTGATCAACACGGTGAACTAAAATCTGATTGTACCCTGAATAGCCATCAAGCAAAGAAATTCTTCTAGACGCTACCACCCTTTGTAAAATATGATCCATCTTGGGTAGAGGGTAGTTATCTTTTAATGAAGCTTTGTTCAAATCCATCAAGTCTATACAAAGCCTAATTTCCCCAGTTTTCTTCCTAACAGACACCAGATTAGATACCCATTCAGAGTATCTAATAGGGACAATAATACCAGCATCATACATTTTCATGATTTCCTTCTCAACCAAAGGTAGCTGAATAGGGTTTATTCTGAGAAATTTCTGTTTGAATGGTTTTTGGTTTTATTTAAGGGGGATTTTGTGCTGTATTATTTCAGTGTCATAGGACTTAAGATCTTCGTAACTCCATGCAAAAACATCAGAAAATTCATTAAACAGCTCCATATATTTGAGTTTAATGTGAGCTGGTAAAGTCTTAGACAGTTTAGTCATCTTTGGTTTTTATTCACTACCTATATTGCATTCCTCTACTTCAGTCTCTACATGTTCCAGGTTTGGCTTATTTTCCACATCGTTGAAATTGAACAACTCTTCTAAAGGGGCCAAACCTTTAGGCAAACTTTCATCTTGAGAGTGCAGAGTTTCTAACTCCTCTGTTTCTAATTCTGCATTCATTCCTATTTCATTTTCAATTTTTCTAGATGACAAGTTTATATTAGCAAGTTATGGAGGCGGTTCTTCTTCATCAAGAAAATTTTCTTCACTGCAGTCTGTTTCATAATCTGAATCTGAACTGTTGAGTTCGAATTCATTTCTGAATTGCATGAAGTCTTCTATTTGTTTGTCATTGTAAAACACCTGCCAATACTTCTCATTATCAGGAACAACTGGTTTGAATTTTATCTGAGTTGTAGAGTCTTTGGTCTAATATGGCGTTAAGCATGTTCTAGCTGTAAAGGCTAAATTGTGGGCGGAAATATTTCTTTTTCTTGGGACAAAAATCAGTTTGGACTGGTCGAATGTTTTCAAAAGGTCCATGACATCATTTCGATAGGCTCTAAGTCTGGGATGATACGCGTTATATTCCCCATTGACATGCCTAATTACTAACTCTAAATCCTCATATACATTAATTCTTTTGGCTCCTAACTTCTTCAACAATCGTAAGCCTAAAAGAAGGGATTCATATTCCGCTATGTTATTTTAACACTGGAAGTTTAATCTACAGGAAAGACTTTCTGTATGGTTGTTTTGAGTGTTGCAAATCCAAACCCTTGCACCAGCATTGCTCCTACTGCAGGATCCATTGAAGTTCATACTCCATAGAGGACTGTTTTGGGTCTCGCCTGTTCGGTGAATGTCCTCTTCAATTACTGTGCCTTCTGATTGTTCTTGAGTTTCAGCATTCAGTCGAATTTGTTTGGACTCTTCAGATTTTTCGTTAAGCAGAGAAAAGTTTTCTCGAGTGTCTAGGTTTAAGGGCAAAGGATGCATGACCTGTAGTTCAAGACCTGTGTTATTTACCTCCTCCTTACTATTTGCTAGTAAATTAGACAAGGCCATTTTTTCATCTAATTCTTCTTCATTGAAAAGGATAAATGAATCAAGGCTTTTATTTACAGAATAGAGGGGAAAGTTTTGTGGTCTGTCTTGACTCGAGACTATGTATTGCATGTGAGATTCCCTGTAAATTCTTCTAGTCTGATTGAAAACAGGGATAGTCGCATAGGTCATATCCATCTGCATAGTCCCCTGTAATTTAGCCCCCCAAGATCTAGATAACAACATTCCATATTTCGGGGGCACATCAGCCACAACAATATCCATGAGTAAGAATTTGGCTGGAATCTGGGCTAAGTTAAAACAAAGATCTTTAATTAATCCTAAACATTTTACTCTGCTTGAGTCGAAGGAGTAAAGGTCTTTATAAGGCCTGGTAATTTCAAGATCTAGGCTCTCCATTACGGCTTTAGGCATTAAATTATGAGAAGCCCCTGAGTCATGCATAGCATTATGTAAAATCTTTTCATGAACGTTTAAACTCACGTAGAAGGGAGGAACAAGTCCTTCTTGAAATTTACCTTCAATCTTGGGACCAAAAATAAGCTCTGGTTGGTCATCACTAAGATTAAGAGTGTCCTCATTTTCTTCTATGTTCAAAGCCTTCAAAATCAGGGTCTTATATACAGGTTGGGCGGCTAACTCAGTCAAGGGAACAGAGATTTTGATCTTTGAAATTTCCTGCTCCAGGCTGAAAGGAATTTGACTCCTTGAAGTGTTGTTTTAAGCCTTATTGGTTGTCACTTTATCAGCAACAACAACTTGCTGATTTGTTTTATTTACACTTGACAAAACTATTTTCACAGGAGTACTAGCTGAAATGTTAGTACTGCTAGGGTCTGCACTCTGAGTTGTAATGTTTTGAGTGCCTTTCTCTTTGACATTATCAGAATCTACAGCCAGTATTTTGTCCTTTTGTTTGGCAATTTTAGGTTTGGTTGCAGTGATGTTTTGTGAAGATTTGTCAGAGGTTTTAGTGTTGGGAGTTTTATGACTGGTTTTGCTTCTGAGGTCATATTCTCTTTGAGATTCTATGATGATATTTTCCATGTCTTGATAACAATTTTCATCATCATTTCCTTTCTCATCATAGGGTGTGTATAGACCTTGTTTTTTATCATAATGTATCTCAAAATCATCATTACCTAATCCCAGCATTTTGATGTCCTCTTCCTCTGTTATTTCATCTGTTCCCTCAACCTCACTCACATATTTTTGATGAAAGGGAGGGGTGATCTGCTGATCATATTCCCTAGGCATGTTTAGAGGTTGATTCCTTTTGGGATTCTGATTCTGGTTTCTATTTTGAGGAGAAGTTTGGTTTTGACTTGCTTATGCCCTCTCAAGAATGCTCATTTTCTTCATCATCTCCTCCATCATTCTTTCCATTTTTGAGTTTGAGGTGGAAGGTGTGGATTCCTCTCTAAAAGATACTCTCTTTTCAGCTTTCATCCTTACACTCTTCTCCATTAATTTTACTTCCATAGAAAGAGCACCTCTTTGCATATCTTTGAGAGTTGCAAAATCTATCTCCCTTAATGAATAGGTCATGTTAGCATCAAACCGTTCAGGAAACTTGTTTAAAGCTGAGCCTTGTGGAGGTTTTAGTTCTGAAGACAGTGCATTATTTACACTATTAAATATAGTGCAGTATGCTTGCACACTTTCCCCTAGGTTTCTATGGAGGTTCTTGTAATTAGAGAGGACTTGGAGAGGATTCTTCTTAACTTCCCATTTGTTTAAGAATGTTTGATGGAACCCTTGGAGATCGTTAATACTGTGGGGGACTAACCCTTTAAACCATTTTCTTACTTCTCTGCCCAGACTTTGAGCAAAAAATCTAAGTTTGACAGAATCATCATCAATTTCATTTCTGTCAAAGTATTCGTTCATCTTATCCACATGTTGTGATGCAGTTGTGGTATTGCTGGCATCATATAATGGAATTTTCGACTGATAGTCCTGTGGAAGATTGACTAATGGTACAGGAAGGACTAAGGGAGCATACCATGCTGCCATGATATGTGGTGGAGGTGGATTCACACGAGGTGGATTAACAAAAGGGAAAATGGGCTGGGATGGAGTGGTTTGGACAGTGGATGTAGGGTGAGCAGAAGTGGATGGAACAACAGTAGATTGCTGAGCTGATCTTGGATGAGAGATACCTAAGTTATGGAGGAAGTGTAAATCAGGTGGTGTTGTTTCTCTACTCCTAAGATGTTTTCTTGTTTCAGGAGATGAATATGAAGACTCAGAATCTGATTGATCTAAATCACCAAGAGACCTAGTTCTAAATGGATTTACTAAGTCAAATTGTGATTGTTGTAGGGCTGAATGATTTTCAGGGACCGAATTAGCTCTCACGGGTGGTCTGAAAACAGTTGATAATTGAATCCTAGGCAACTTCCTAAGGATACTTTCTGGGTCATCAACTATCTTGGGTGGATCAGGGTTAGGATAGGCTGTAGCATGAATATTTTTAGGAGCCACTATTGTGTGTTATTAGACCCAAATAAACAAGAAAAGTTCAACCAGGTATGGTAATCTTTGAGAGGTTAACTAATCTGTTTACACAAATCTTAATCCTACAGTCCTCTAACTGAGTCTGAATGATGTTACAAATATGAGGGTTCTTCCCAGCGGAGTCTTAAGGTCTGTTGAGGATTTTGGAGTCCCCAGGTGGAAGGTTTTAGGATCTTTCTAGGAGGTACACTGTCCACCACAGTGTTTGTGAAATATCCCTTTTCAAGGATATATTGAAATGCAACAAACTCTAACTAGAGATTGATTAGGAGGGCATTCACTAGATATTTCACCTCTAAAGAGGATGAGATCCGGAGGCTACCTGGCCCTTTCCAGACTCTATCTAAGAGTATGGGGTAAAACACCACAATATGTAGGTGAAGTGTAAGAATAAGTAGTTTACTACCAATCTGAAATATTTTTGGTATTTTCTGAGTTATTTTTCAATTGTGTGGTTTTTAAGAATATCCTACCTCTGTTTCAAAACTTAGCTACGGTTGTGAGACAAAGACAGTCTACTCTTATGGGGAAGCCAGCTGATCTTTCAAGGTTAGATAAAGGCTTGGGAAAATCCTAGGGTTTACCTATTTTGTCACTGATTCAAACAAGTTTCATCGTGATTACCATTCTTTTGTAGTGCTTGAAAAGACTGCTTTTACTCTCAAGGTTTTGTGAAATGATTCTGGGTTCGGTCCCCAGTGGAGTCGCCAGAAATGTTAGGTTTCCGTAATCAGCAAGATTGGTAAAGTTCGATCACGGAAGCAACGTCGTTTCAACCAACTTTGGGATTCTAGGATCTAGCCCTCCTGAATCCGGAGAGGGATCTCTCCAATAAGTGCAAAGATTGATTTGTCTTTGAAGTTTAGGGTGATGATGTTAGGCTAGTTATGAAGACCAAGGGTTTGTTTGGTTTTTTGGATGGTTGAGCATAATTTACTGTTTGAGGTGGAAAGATCTATATGCAAAAAGTTTCGAAGGTCAGAAGTTGCAAGTAAATAGAGCAGCTTTGGCTAAAAGATAGATATAACGCTGTTTTTTAGTTCATTGGGTTATGGTGTCATATCTGGGCTTTAATTGAACAAAAAAATCAAGAGTGATCCGAGGGGCAAGTCATCTATATCACAAGATCATTGAGATTAAAATGATGGAATGGAAATAATAAAGTTTAGAGGGGTGAAAAACTGATAATAATTTCACGTGGGATTTATAGTTAGTCCAAACAAGAAAAGCCTCTTAAGTAGCTGTTTAAAACCAACCAAGAACAGGGCTAACCATAAGCTTCTTGGGCAAGTATGAATTCAAGCAGCTTAATTGACAAACAATCCAATAATCCGCATTATTACCTTCAGAAAGTATGAAAACAGATAAGAGAGAACAAACGGAAACCTAAGATCAGATAAGGTACTTTTAAACTTAGACTGCTTTCAGTCAACACCAAGGGAAATTTTCAGAACCTACTTTTAGATAATAGAAACTAGGAATCAGGGCAAACCATATCTTCTCTAGTATAACTTTAATAAGCAAACGATGAAAATGACTTTCAAGAAAAATGTTTAAAGAAAATAGTAGGGCGAGGGAACGCCAACATTCCTAAATACTTAACTGTATTAAATCATTCTTAAATAAACGTTTTTGAGGAAAACATTAAGATAAAGATTTTCAGTCAGACAAGGTTACTGATATACAATAGGTCCTAACTCTATGCGTGCTGTTCTTTACAAGAGAAAGTGAACAATATGACATACGTAGAGGGAAAACAAGAAGAAAGAAAGAAGCACTTCACCAGCAATATAGACCAGGATCCCAAGAAAAAGCTTGATATTAATGTCAAACCGGTTGTAATCTTCAAGTCCAATGTTTCAGTTCAGCAATCATCTTCACTGTTTAGCCAAACTAATTTATCACAAGCAGAGCTCCAAGGGCCAGTGAACACTATTTACAAACATATGTCGTCAGCTTAATCACATTACAATGTTCAGCTATTACATCAACAACCAACCCCTCACTCATCTTCTGCAGAAGTATATATAGAACGATGAGGAGGTGAAATCTGATAAAATATCTCAATTTATAATTAATACAGTCTTTATGATTTCTGGGCCTTTGAGGGGCTTTGATGAAGAAGTCTACAAGTGGTTCTCTGTATTAACTATTTTTAATTTATGAATTAAGCTCGGTGGGAGCTTTATTTAACTTTGAGGCTTCGTGTAATGTTTGGAGTAACTCTGCAGACATTTCTGCATTAATTTCCTTGTAGAAGTAACTCCCTGGATGCACTGGAGGCGAATATCTGATTTTCTTCAATAACTTCGGCCTCTGATTGAATACTTTGAGGAACAGGTGGCACTGTGGTAGCTGAGGAATCAATTGGCCTCGGATGTGGCATTGGAGGATTTTTGTCTGAGGAAAACCCTTTAAGATCTTCCTTTAAACTATGTTTAAATCAGGGATTAGGCTTTTGATAACCGTCTTAGCCGTAATCCCCATAAAACTGTCTCTAATACCCTGTTCTGGTATATTTAGGTCTTCGGCACTGATACTCTTTGACTGTGCCCGATTCCAGGTTTTCTTGCTATTGTGCAAGGCTGCGTAGGGTTTATAAAGCATCAAGGCTTAGAGAGAGCACTGATGAAACATGAATTTGAACCTGCGTAAGATTTTCTATGGCCAACCGAAGGAGGGAGGATCGTTTCCCTCGTCCTTCGACATTTCCTTAGAAACAGAGAAAAACTGTTAAAACTCTGCAAAAGACAAAAATGATTATAAAATCCTGCATATATAGGTTTGCTGCATTGGAAGGCGTGTGAAGAAGTGGGGCCGTTGGATGGCATCATCCAATGGTCGGGGTTAATTGGGAGAGATCATAGAATGGCAGAAAAGATTAAATCTGAACCGTTGATCGCGCAAAGATCGATGGTCAGGGCGAGAGTGGAAATTCAAACGGAAAGAATCTGGGTGATGAATTCTGGACCGTTGATCTGCAGATCAGATCGACGGCGGAGATGTCGTTGCCACTGTACGATGGCTCAGTTATGGCGCATGCAACTTGGTTAGAATTCGAGTAACTAAGGCGAGCGATCACCATTGGATAGGCGGGCCTAGATCAGATGGTGGAGGTGAATATCGCTGCGCGCCCTGGTCCGGAGGATAAGGCGCGATGGATGGTGGTTTTAAAAAAGTACAAGAGACGTGTGTCAAACAGCGTATGGAATCGCTGGCGATTGGAGGAAAGTTGCCCCTCGCCCGAAGGCGGTGCGATGAATACCGCATGGTATTAGGCAAATGGCTAATGGACTGCGGGGACCACAGAGAGAGGAAATCTGCACCGTCTGATCTGGGGAGCAGATCTACGGTGTATATTTTATTTATATATTACTCCGGTGGAAAACTTAACAAAATAAAACAAAACCCGAATTATGTAAATAACAAAGGTTTTTGTGTTTTATCGGAGAAATATTTATTTAAAAAGGGATTCGCGCGTAACTGGCTAAACGCCTAGTTCTGGCGCCAGGGCGCATGGAGGAAAGGGCTAGAGCTTTTTAGCCCGAGGGGGCTTAAGTCCAATATAAATGAAAAATGTGATTTTTGTGGTTTTCCAAGGATTTCAAAGGTTTTGGTGGGTTCCGATAAGGGAAAGAAGGAGTCTTAAAACCTTATAAAGGAGATTTTGATGAAGTGGGAAGGGGGGAAAACGTGGAAATGGAAGATTTTCATGAGGGAAGAGGTAAGGAAAAATAGGTTAGTTTTGGGAGCAAAAGAAGCAGAAAATGTGTTTGCAGCAGTAATTCGGCCTTAGAAATCAGCAGGATTTCAGAGTATTTTTAGGATGTAAACAGTAGTATGGATTTGGACAGAGGAAGGAAGCCTTCAAGAGTCTTCAAGAGCCAACAGTTTCTAGTCATAGAAAATTGTTCTTTGAAGGCTCAAAACATATTTAGCCACCTTTTGGTATAATCAAATTTTTACAGGTGGCTAACAGTCTGCTCCATACCATCCTCGCTCGTAAGTCCAATATTGGAGGGCGTAGGCACCAAGCCTAACATAGATTTCTGCCCAGCTATGAATCACATTACAAGATGGTAATTCCAATTTTATTCGGGCCAGACGCTGCTCTAAATTTAGGAATTGAGGGAAGTGCTTCTGTGCATTCTTTGATACCCAAAATCCACATTCAACTACTCACAGTTTCAACCTATGATAGCCACAGAGGCCCTTGATCTTCTTGACCTCGCCACAAAGGCCAAACAAAACTTTCATATTCATTGGCAACTCAATAAGCTCTGTACTGTATCTAGCACGCACCATGCGCACTGCAATTTCACATAGCAAATTAACTATCTCAGAAGGCAGAGAATGGATTGTGAAATTCAAGTCACTAACTGGTTGTGCAACAGGCACATCCTCATCTTCTCATCATCTGCCAAATTTTGAAATGCCCTCTCATCACAACTAGAGTTAAAAGGAAGGCTGGGACGCTGAATCTAACACACAATCTAAATCCATAGCATTACTATGTTTCTCCAGAAGTGCCCTAAACTCTTCCTCAAGGAAATCCATAGCTTGATGGTGAATATTTTCCAAGTTCTGCACGACCGTCAAATCTTTCACATCATCGAGTAACTGACTGAGCCCATCAACTAAACTCTGAATATCATCAACTTCCCATACGTGCGAATAAACTTGTTCCAACACCTCAATCCAATTCGAACCTTCCACAAAAACCCTGAACCTTCCCATTTCATGATCGTATCCTCCAAAAAACTCATTTCTTCTTCTAGGTTTACAGGCAAGGAAAATTCCTCTACAACACCATGCCCCATATGGAGAGATCTACAAAAAAAAAACTTTATTTATTTCTTCATTTATTTCTCCATTCACTAGGCCAATAAAACCATTGACTCCGATACCATTTTTTAGGAATTTACCACATAAATAAAATATTTACAGAGAGGAATAATAATCATAAAAAGGAATCAGCAACAAAACATTAACATAAACACATATTTTTATTTGAGACAAACCCAACCAATGAAGTTTCATTAAACATTGGCTAAAACCCTAGCCAATCCAGCCAAGTGAGCCTTCACCGCTCACCTCCAGGCCTACATTACAATGAAGTATTCCTAGCCTTTTATAGGCTCCATTACATGCAATACCATTGGCTAAAACCATGGGTGCACAATACCATGTGCCCCAAAACCACTAGTATTTACCCTAGTCAACATTGACTCTATCTCGAGTCAAGTTTACCTAACATTCTTGAGCTCCACTGTTGGAGCCAAGAGAAATATTTGGACCAAGTAGATGATGTGCTTATTTGGGAGTCTAATTTTTCCAAGTATGTTGTTCCCCACACCCATCAATGACCTGAGGCCATCAGATTGTGCCAAAATTATTATTCCCCAAATCAAAGAGAAATTATCAATGCTGAAAAAGAATTTTTGTTCACAATAACAGCTGAATCCATAAACCAAATGCTTCGTTTGCAACGTAAACCCAAAGCAGTTGCTTTGTCCATTAAAGTTCCAAAAAAGTCCTATTTTGAATTAGATTTTCCCAAAATATTCCAAATTTTCCAAACATTTATGCCCTCCTATGTGGAAATTCCAAGGCTAAATCCTACCTATTTCTCTTCAAAATTCCAAGCAGGAATAAGAAACATTATCAAAATGTTGTCTTCAATCCTTGGTTACTTCATTGATGAACATACTATACTGATATTAGAGTTTATGGGACAACCATCATTCCCTACAAGTTGCCAAATTATTTACCAATGATGTTGTTTGTTTTAGAATATATAAGACAAATCTTGAATTTAGATTCAGTAAATTTCTTGGCTGCTAAAAAGAAAACTCAGTTTAAATTGAAGAATAAAGTAGGTCCCTTTATATGCAATAACAAAGAAGCATGTATAGAAGCATAAAGGTAGTTGGTAGAGTATAAATTCAACGAAAGCTTTATTTGGCACTATGACCCTTATGGTATAATAAGAAAAATGAGAGTGAAGTGTAAATTGATTCCCTACATCCATGAGAAAAAACCTGACATTGAGAAATTTTCTAACCAATCTGAATGGTTAGAAAATACATTGGTAGAAGTTGATTAGCAGAGTGATACTAGTCACATTCTTAAACTCCAACTCATGAAGATAGAGGTACAAAAAGAAAAGGGAAGAAGGATTTTACACTGTTGAAACTACCATAGAAATAAAGTTTAAAATAAGGTACACCAAGAAACCAAAGGCAAATCTAGCAGATAAAGAAAAAGAGATAGTGGAGATTTTAGATACAGATATTCCAGATAAAGACATAGTGCCTCCCACAGTGATTGTAAAAGAACAACAACCTGCTACTTCTAACACACAATTGATCCAGAAAAAATAGAGTGTGGAAGTTTCATCATCAAAACAGCTAGAGGACAAAGATATGGATATTAAGGAAATGTATAAAGAGATCAAAGCTAAGAACGAAGAAATCAAGAATGAAATCTATTCTCAATATTTGAAGTAGACTCCAGGGATACAAAATAGGCTGCTTTCAACCTTTGATTATCAAAACAAAAAATTTCTAATGACAGTACTTCAACCGGTAGTGCCAGCTCCCAAAACAAAATTTGATTACAAAAAGGTGGATTTTGAAGTACCAGTCCACGACATTCATCCCTTGGACTAGGTTGAGTTCCACAAGCAAAGCTCAGAAATCATATATTCTACAATGACTACAAAAGAAATGAGTGTACAAAAGCTCTAGAGTGCTTTGAAAAATGTGAAATATCAGCTCAAGGTTGAAAAAGCTTCATAATATGCTAAAGACACTAGAATAATGTCTTTAGAGGAGTTAGTTATTGAATTGGGTTATGACCCTTCTAATGTGAAAGTTACAGAAGTACTAGTAAAAAAGAAAAACGCTGATATTGCAGCACTTTGAAAAAAATTGAAATTACCTCCTACAAAGCATCCAGAGGCTAAAGAGATTGTACAGGAGGAAAATCGAAAGGATGAGATTATCATAATCTCATATTACAGATGATAACACAAATTAAGGAGGTGAAAATTGAGATGGAAAAGTTAGTCCAAGAAAAAGAAGTTGCCAAAACCTAATAAATCCTCATCCTGTGGCAGAGTATGAGGATGAGGATGAGGACCGCTATGAGCCTTTGGCTATGGTTATGGTTCAAGAGGCCTGCTCTATGTATGCTATAGCTAAAAAAGATCGTTTTGTGGCAGAGGACGAGGAAAAATCTGTGGCAAAGGACTATGACCCATAGGATGAGGATCGTTCTGTGGTAGAGGATGAGGAATACTCCATGGAAAAGGATGAGGACTGCTCTATGGCAGAGGACGAGGAGCCAGAGGAAAAGGACCGCTCTGTGTCTAGAGAGAAAAAAAAACTTCAAGGACTTCCGAAAGATGAAAAATTATCATGGTTCAAGGGATTTATTCCGAAGGGTAATGTTTTGGAGCACACAGAGCCATATTAGTAACTTCCAGGAAATAGGAGAATGGGAGACTAACAGATCTTTCCATAAGTTAATGAAAGAGCCCAATGTGATACAACGAATGTTGGGTTCTGGTAACAGTTCAAATTATTTTGATAATAAGAACTTTGATCTGTTATATCGAGAAGGTATATGGTTCGAGCCCGTATAGCCCTATAAATTCGACCCTACTACTGTAATTCCTATTGAGACAAAACTAGTGCCATCCAATTTAGCAAAAGAATTGGCTCCAAAGGTTTCGTTGGCCACAACAGTGCCAGTCACTTCATCCACCACTTCTGCCAATGAGTCTTATACTACAGTAGTTCAAAAATCAAATGAGGCCAGAAATTTGATAAAAGCAATGGAGGACATGTCCATAAAAAATAGTGATATAAACATGTCGAAATAGAAAATCAAGAGTCATGAAGATCCCAAGAAGCTAGCACAGATCAATGCTAAAAAAGAATAACAAAAAGCTAAAAGGTTAAGTGAACAACTCAAAAAGGTAGAAACAGAGTTTACCTTCAAAGAGCCCATGGCATATATCAAAAATCAACTGTGGTCCAAAATCATTGAATCAGTCAATGATCCTTGGCCATAAATACAGGTGATTTATGAACACAAGGATTTACTCAAAGAAGCTAGAGAAGAAATACAAAAAACCAAAGATCAATTTCGCACCAAACCTGAAGAAGCATTGGAAATTACTAAGTTCCTCAATTCTAAAAAAAAGCAGGAATTGAATGAAATAGGAATAATAGACAGGATAGAAACTCTTATTAAGGTAAAAAAAGTAATTTCCGTGAAAATTTTGATGAAATTGTTGGGATAAAAGTGCCAAAATATGGATATATCCATCACATGATTCATGGTGAAATTTGAAATCTTGAGGCAAGAAGGACTTCCAAATCTTCTAGTAATCAATGATAAATTGATGAAACAAGAAGTTTATTATAAAAAAGCAAGGGAATTTTCCAAAGAAAAGGTGAACAAATCAAATTGGCAAGGGATTCCAACAACTAAAGTTTTTCACAAAAGCATTGAAAAACTTTCTTACTTACAACATGAGGTAAAACACCTTTTTGTGGTCAAGCCAACCTTTGAAATGTACACTGAAGCTTATGAGAACTTCAGGAAACTCATGAAGATTAAATTACCAGAGGAAAAATTCTGGGAGAAGCTTACAGATTTTCTATAAAATCATTTTACAGTAAGAAAAGATGAAAAACAGAGTTGTGGTTTTTACACTGTAAAACAGATTGTTAAGACAGTAAAGTAGTCAAAATCAGCAACCAAAGTGTATCAAGTTAAAGAGTATTAGTCGAAAAAGGGTATCAGATGAAAGAGGAAGACTAAAACTGATTGAATATCAATTTACAATGTGAGGGACACCTCAACTACCCAAATGTAGCCCAAATCCAAACAACGGGTGTAATATCCCATGTGCGGGTAGGGAAAGCAGCCACGTGTCCGGGTCTATGTAATGAGGGGTGTTGCGCAAGGGCCCCCACCCTCAGATGCTCTGATGGGGTTAGGCCCACCCTTAACACCCTGGGATGCCGCCCTCACTAACAGTTCGAGCTTTTGGTGTAGCGGTTGGATCTACGTGGTATAAAAGCTCAGTCTCGAGGTAGCGATTCGCGGAGCATTGTGCGTTGTAATATCCCATGTGTAGGTAAGGCTTGCAACCACGTGTTTGGGTCTATGTAATGAGGGGTGTTGCACAAGGGCCCCCGAACTCAGATGCTCCGGTGGGTTTAGGCCCACCCTTAAAACCCTGGGATGCCGCCCTCACTAACAGTTCGAGCTTTTGGTGTAGTGGTTGGATCTAGGCTATAATGTTCCCAATTTTGCAACAAGAAATTTTGAACATTAGATTTTGCTACTTTCACCTAGGAGAGAAATAAATGGGTAAGGGAGCCCATGAATAATAAAAATATGAATAATTTCCACCTTAATAAGGAAGGGAATCACTTCAGGAGTTGAAATTTACACTTACAAGTGTGAACAAGGGCAAAATAGATGAGGACATAGTCAAGTTTTACTAAGTCAACATGCATTCTTGAGGAGGAAGAGATCACCTGAGTAAACCAGCTCAATGTGAACAAGGATCAGCCTAAGACACACATATGCAAACTAGATTGAAGTTCCCTAGTTTTAAAAGAGGAATTGGAGGTAGATTAGTTTTAGTTGACCAAAGTCAACAACACAGTCACAAGAGGAGGGAAGCTAGCTAGGGCAGCGCAGCTCTGAAAGAGGAAGCTTCATGAAGAAGTGACCTCAACATTGTGTGGGGTCCAGCGTGAGGAGGCTCACCAAAGATAAAATGAGGGCATAGCATCAAAGGATTTTCTTTCATGTATTCATCTATCTTGGTCTAAAGACCAATTGCATGCTTCAGCTATTTAGCTGGAGTTTTTGCACTACTTAGTGTAAGGAATTCCTGTGTGGGAATTCCATCCTCTCTTGAGATCAGCTTGCTTAAGGGATCAAAGTGGAGTGATTTGAACTTCCTTTCAGAATTTGGCTTGGGGCCATTCATTCATGCTTAGCCACAATGTAGTCTCCTTCAGAAAACTGCGTCCTTGATGCAGAGGCAGCAGCAACAGTGTTGCATCCTTTGATATCCTGCTAGTCCTTGAGGAGGAGGCACTCATTCCCCTCTGGGAGTTTGTTAGAGAGACCTTTGGCCATGTTTCTATATTATTCATCTCTTCCATGGTATATTCATTCATTTCTAATACAGTGTTGCAGTGAACTGCGTTATTTTCTATAGTGTTGCTTTGTACATGCATTTTTCCAGAAACCTTTGCCGGGTGTCTTGTTTCACTATATAAGCTTGTAAACCTCCATTTCTCTATTGTTTGCTTAATATAAGAGGCATATCAGACTCCTTTCTTCATCTTCTGTAGAAACCCTCATTAGAATAACGCATTCCTTTCTTCAGTAGTTGCTACATGAGCTAGACTATGGGGTTTTGGGCGTATTTTAGCCGCATAGACTTGGGAGATCTATTTATTTGAGCTAGAGTTATTTATTTCACCTAAAAATATGCATGCAAGTTTTATATCATGTCTTCTAAGGGATCCAAGTCCTATTTCTCACTTTTATCGCGTTATTTTATGAAGACAGCTATTTTATGCCCTATATTGTTGCATTTCCCCATGCGGGAAGGAGAATATAGGCCATCTTGTTGCTGAGGTTCTCTCATCTGCTGGTTTTATGTTATTTTACATATATTGAGCTGCTATAAATTTAAAATCTCATGATTTGTTGAAGCTCCACATTGGTAATAATCAAGATTATTCCCAATAGTGTAGCTCTTCCTAATTTGGGAACATTACAGTGGTATCAAAGCTTTCATATTGGCTCAGCCTGTGGATTTCAGATCCAATCAGAAGATAAGAAGGATAGGAGAAAAAAATTATGTACAGGATGAGCTTACGCTCATCCATTTTCAGATCTAAGAAGAAAGAAGAAGATAAATGCATTGAAACTCCAAAAGGGTTTCAAGGAGGAGAGAGCTGAAATGAAACCTCTAGGTTTCAAGAGGCAGAAAAAGATGCATGCACTTCCTGTTCTCATAGAGGAGGTGAAGAGCAAGGAGACCACTTAGAACATGAAATCCTAAGTGGATATTTGGTAGAATACAAGTGCCAACCTAGGGCTATCAAACAAACCCTAGATTTTCCTCAGTTTATTTAACTGAGAGAAGAGAGGAGACCCTACAGTGAAGGAGGTATCAAAGGAAATAGGTTCCTATTGTCTAAATTTGATGGGTCAATTACAACAAGAGCTTGGGTAAGGAAGCTTGAGGCATTATTCCTACTTCATCCAATGGTAGAGAGGAAGGCAGCAGAAGTTGCAGTGCTGCACCTAGAGGGTGAAGCCAATGCTTGGTGGTACAGTCACTTAAGCCACACAAGAGTGACTTATTTTTCTGAGTTCACTCAAGAGCTGATCAGAACCTTTGATGGAGAAAGATCAAGGGAGAGTAGATGGAGACCACCATGGCAGGAGGCAAGTACCAACGTTGTCACCACCATAAGAGAGCAGCCTTCTACACCAGCAGTTGGAGCAGCCATAGTATGGGAGGAAGGAGCCTTGGTAGCACTACAAGAGGTTCCCGCATCTCACCAAGGTATGGGAATATTTCCACTTTTACTTATTGAAGAAAATCTTTCTAAATATTGTGGAAATATGTCATCATATGGCCCAGGATCAAACTTTATTGTTGAGATAGAGCAGCAGGATTGCTCGGCGTTGTGCAAGCATGGAGGGATCAAGGGAGATTTTAACCCTCAACCTCATGCATCACTGATGAGTTGCACTCAATCCTTGAGGATGGAGTGAAATTTTCTCCAAGCAAAGTCATGCAGAAGCAAATGTTCATCCAGAAGTTGACATATGAGATAGTCAAAATACCCTGGAGGAGGGTTACAGAACTGTCAAATAGTAGCAGAAAGGAGGCTTTTCTTTTAGCCCCTTTGGATCCTTATGGGTCCAAGATAATCATTGATGAGAGATATTTTCTTGGAGATCTCCAAGGAGTTTCATTTCAGCCTCTTATGAAATCCAAGGAGAAAGGTCTGGTATGGGAGGATGGTAGACCTCATTGGAGGAATGCCAAGATGGAGAAATCTAGGAGGCATCTACATGGAGTTGAGTGGATGTGGATGCGAGGAAAGATATTAGTAAACCTCTTAAAATTCTATGACACCAGGAAGCAAAAGGCAATGTTGCGTTGGCTACTCTTGAGAGATTCTGGTCACCCTATGACATGTCCTTTCCCACGGGGTGAGGAGAAGAAGGGAGATTGGAAGGATACTTTGATCATGGGGAAGAAAGGAGTGTGGATTAATTATGGTGATGTGATAATTATTTTTTCACCTCATAGGTTGTATGATGGAGGTATGGTGAGGCAGCAAAGTCATTTGTTGCTTTGGAGGATTGGGAGAGAGCAAGGGTAGAATTGCTCTCACACTTGGCAAGATGCTGCAAGAGTAAGGAATGGCACTAGCATAGTACAAAGAGCAGCACCTCCATATTGGGAGGATCTCTACATGTACAGTATCATTTTTGGAAGATTATTTGACACAATCTATGTCAAAGAATTGAGCTTTGAGATGACAGTAGCACTAGTCCAAAGGTTAGCAGTGCTGTCACTTAGGAGCTTGGATTGCTTGCTGAAGTGTTCCCAAGACCACTTCACAAGTAATGTGCCATGGAAGCATGTAGAATATGGGCATTAGAAAGTAATGGATGGGATTATAACTTACTATGTTTTGACCTTCTTGGCTTGGAGTCACAAGCACAAGGAGAAATATCTACATGCAGCATTTGTGGACTTTCCTTCCATGCATTTTTATGCATACCATCCCTCAATGGAGGAGTTCTTTTGGGAGGGAATTCAATTTAATTTATATTAGCATATGGAGATATGAAAAACTCATAAGATGAAGAAAATTTTGGCACAACCACTTCCCTACTCACCTATAGCAAGGGAGAATTTTCGCTTGAGCCATTTCAGCTCAATGACCGAAGTACATGATGGAGGAGGTAAAATTTTGTTCTGTATTTTACACTTACTTATCTATATGAACAGCATATCATACAAAGAAGGCTCTTTCTTTCTTGCATATTACATTTCTATGTACTTGAGGCCACTTGCAGTGTTTATGATGGCCATTCTATTTGTGGATTTTGGGGTAATTCCACATGGTTTTCGGTGTGCATCATTGGCACCAAATTATGCTTTCATGATTCCATTTTGTAAAATGAATGTGGAAGAAAACAAGTGGCTGAAAAAACACTTGTTGGACTATTTATTGAGGTAGGCAAAGAATGCCCTGTGTTGGTTCCATGTTTGGGACTATGTTCTACCTCCTTGTTTTCATATGTTTATGCTTCCATATTATGCTACTAAAACATTGATTGTAGGAAGAACCATTGGAGGAGTGGCACAAGAGGTGAAGAGGCCCAATGAAAAAATGATTATTCACAATATAAAAGCTACATATTTCAGAAAGAGTAGTGGGAAAACCTTTATTGCCATACTATACACCTTGCCTTCAAGTGAGAAGACTCATTTGGGGGGTTTGAGTTCTTTAAGGAGACACCTCATGGGTGTTGGATTTGATCGGATGGCATGGGTATTTCTCGAAGATCATTATATTTCAGCCACATATCAGCAATAGCCCCATATATATCATAAGTGGAGAGTGAAGCAACAAGAGATGTACATTTTGACTCTACACAGTCAGCTATGCAACCCACCTTCTTTGTAGGAGCTCAAGGTGGAAGAGATCCTTCATGAGTTGCCATACTAGAGGGTGACTCATTTTGTTTGGTTGATAGCTTGGGGAGGAGAGATTCAAATGGGGGTTATGAATGCTAATCCATATCATCCCTCATGCCTCAAGAGGACCTTCAAATAGCCCATTTTTGCCCCATGGATGTTTCATTGTCACATCATGTTAGCTATTTGGGATGTTCCCCAATAGATGGCTTGCACACTTGGGAGGAGCAACTCAGAGATGTTGATACAACACCTTGATATATTAATGATACAACACCTTGATCCTTGGGAGATTGCATCATATGAGGTTGCTACATGAGCGGATAGGATGTTCTTCGATCTTATCCTTGCAGTTTCTTAAGGACAAGAAACATTTGGGAGGGGAGGACTATAATGTTCCCAATTTTGCAACAAGAAATTTGGAACATTAGATTTTGCTACTTTCACCTAGGAGAGAAATAAATGGGCAAGGGAGCCCATGAATAATGAAAATATGAATAATTTCCACCTTAATAAGGAAGGGAATCACTTCAGGAGATGAACTTTACAATTACTAGTGTGAACAAGGGAAAAATAGATGAGGGCGTAGTCAACTTTGACTAAGTCATCACACATTCTTGAGGAGGAAGAGATCGCCTAAGTAAACCAACTCAATGTGAGCAAGGATCAGCCTAACACACACATATGTAAACTATATTAAAGATCCCTAGTGTGAAAATAGGGATTGGAGGTAGATTATTTTTATTTTACCAAAGTCAACAGCGCAACCACAAGAGGAGGGAAGCTAGCTAGGGCAGCGCAGTTTTGAAAGAGGAAGCTTCATGAAGAAGTCACCTCAACATTGTGTGGGGTCCTGGGTGAGGGGGCTCACCAAAGATAAAAGGAGGGAATAGCATCAAAGGAGATTCATTCATGTATTCATCTATCTTGGTCTGAAGACTAATTGCATGCTTCGGTTGTTTAGCCGGAGTTGTTGCACTTCTTAGTGCAAGGAATTCCAGTGCGAGAATTCCATCCGCTCTTGAGATCAAATTGCTTAAGGGATCAAAGGGGAGTGATTTGAGCTTCATTTCAAAAATTTTCTTGGGGCCATTCATTCATACTCAGCCACAACTTAGTCTCCTTTAGAAAACTATGTCCTTGATGCAGAGGCAGCAACATCAGTGTTGCATCCTTTGATATTGTGCTAGTCTTTGAGGAGGAGGCACTGATTCCCCTCTGGGAGTTTGTTAGAGAGGCTTCTGGCCATATTTCTGTATTATTTAGCTATTTCATGTTATATTCAATCATGTATAAGACATTTTCTTAGTGAACTGCATTATTTTTTACAGTGCTACTTTGTACATGCATTTTGCCGGAAACCTTTGGTGGGTGTCTTGTTTTACTGTATAAGCTTGTAAACCTCCATTTCTCTATTGTTTTCTTAATATAAGAGGCATGTTAGACTCCTTTCTTCATTTTTTGTAGAAACCCTCATTAGAATAACATAGTCCTTTCTTCAGTAGTTGCTGCATGAGCTAGACTATGGGGTTTTGGGCTTATTTTAACTGCATAGACTTGGGGGATATGTTTATATGAGCTAGAGTTATTTATTTCACCTAAAATTCTGCATGAAAGTTTTATATCATGTCTTCTAAGGGATCCAAGACCCATTTCTCACTTGTATAGTGTTATTTTCTGAAGACAACTGTTTTATGCCCTGTATTGCTGCATTTCCCCACCCGGGAAGGAGAATATAGGCCATCTTGTTGCTGATGATCTCTCATCTACTGGTGTGATGTTATTTTACATCTATTGAGCTACTATAAATTGAAAATATCATGATTTTCTGAAGCTCCACATTGGTAATAATCTAGATTATTCCCAATAGTGTAGCTGTTCCTAATTTGGGAACATTACAACAGGCTATTTAATTTCAACAAATAGGATAGCTAGCAAATTGTTAAGTAGTTTTCACTATATTTTTGTACAAAGATATTTTATTTTCCAAGAAAAATTCCTAAGATTGTTCTAGGATATTTTGTAATAATTTTTATATAAATACTTCATCATTTGAAGTATTAGTGTGGATTAATTACTGAAGATTTCTATAGCTGTTATATTCTAAACCTAAGGGTTTTTGCAACAAGTTCAAGTCAGAAGACTGGATCTCAAGAAATAAAGCATCATATTACTGGATTCATGTGTTGGGCCACTAAAGTGAAGTATTTTGTAAATGTTATTTGTCATTTTTCTTATGTTTTTCATCCATTCATGAATGTGTTCTAAATTTTAATGTGAAATCAGGAATTGTTACATCAAAATTTGTTAAAAGCACTATGTTATTTATTGATTTTCATTTAAATTTTTTCTGTTGATATCCAGACTAGGGAACCCTTAATTGCTCCCTAATTTCTATTGACATCTCCCTTTTCACTCCTTATCCGGATCAAAGAATTCTTAATTGCTCTTTATCCAAATTAAAACCATTTCACCATCAACCTTTGAAGATCTAAAGTGACTCTACTATCTTGCCCAGTGAAATTTTGACTTTATACCTTGATCCTCATCTATCTGCTTGAGACATTGACTGCATCTGCCCAATGGATTACGTATCCACAACTATCCATCTCAGTAAGTGATTTTCCCACCAAAATAAATCAAAACCAATTTTACCTATATGACTAGTCTAAAATCAGATATAAAAACAAAGTTAACTCTTATAGAGAGAGCCCTCTCTAAGCCTTATGAATGTGTTGAAGCCTAGACAATCTCTACTTCAAACATCGGGGAAAACCACCCGGTCGGGACCTTAAGGCAGCTCCTTTTCCGTTTGGTATGGTGGCTCCGACTGGATTTAAAGGACCAGTTTCCTTGTAACTAAATATATTGGATTGGATGGGTGGAAATGAGACTAAACTAACTCAAATAAAACTATCTAATCTAAGCTAAATACTAATAAAGAAATTCTAATACTAACCCGGGTGGCTATATGTGAATACAACTTAAGATTGTTCCAATTTAACAATAACCATGAAAATGTATTATTAATCAAATTGAAATGTGCAGAAACAAATAAAGATAACTCTGTTTAAGAAATTAAACAGATTTATATAAACATATTGCATTCATCATTGTATACCATTTACATGTAACTATGAAAAATAACGTTTCAATTATACTCAGAAATGATATATAAAAGGAAGCGTTGTTAAAACAAATATACATATAAATGATACCAATTTTAAAACGAATATCATAAAACAAAAGAGATCAACAATGAACAGATAGAAATACCTTGTTCATCTTGAAGAATTTCAAATGCATTCTGATACTCTATCCAGTAATTATAATGCAAAACCAAATTCCAAGGTACAGAAATGCAACACTTCAAAGATAATTCTGCATAAAAATCACCAGATGTGATCCTTTTCAAATATATATAAGACAATGGAGTACAGAAATGCAATCTCCAAGTCCAAAAATATTAAGATCCAGGACCCCTCTCTAAATGCATGAGAGGGGTTTAAATACTATTTAACTAACTCTAAAAATAGTTTATTACAAAAATAAGGATTCGGTTCAATGACTGTCATTTTTCTAGGCTAAAATACAGTTAAATTAAAACTAAATCTATCTAACTATGAACTTGATCTTTGATCTTGCAGGCATCTAGCATACTTTTGAGAAGATGCGGTTGACCGACTTCAGAATTCAACTGTCCTGAAAAGACAGAGTCGGCAAGCGTAGGAGAAATCTTCTCTGTAGCATTGATGATACAATTGAGCGCACTGTGCTGACTGTGTGGCTTCACTAAGTACATACAGTATGAGTCCCAATTCAATCTTGTCAGCCCTTGGATGGATTTTTCGCTTTCTTCTGCCTTTTGCCTCCATTCTGTTTGCAGTTGATTTGCCTGTGGGAGATATCCTGGAACAGTTTCAGGAATCAAGTTAGCTTTGTGTAAATTGTCATTTACACAATCAGTGAGAGTGTTTGCTGCTGTAGCCGCCTCCTCTGCTTCCTTTTCTTTTATTGGAGCCTTTTGCTCTGTTATTAATTTTTCAATTTCATCTTGATTTTGCTTCCCCATTTCCTCATATTATACTTTTAGCCAAAGTAGTTCCTTTTTATCAATTTATCCTTTCACAGTATTTTTCCTTTGTGCCGAACACGCTTCACATCTTTTTCCTTGCTCATCATTAAGTGTCTTGAATTTGATCAATGTTTCCTCATTTTGTTTTATAGTTATTTCAAGTCTCTTCGACTCCCAACTTTTCTCAAGAAGAGCTTTATGTTTCTCTGAGAACTCTTGATTTCCAACAGCTTCTTTAGTAACTTATAAAAGTTCTATAGAGGATAATTTTGGCAAACTCACATACCTTATCTTGTGGTAGAAACTGTGTCAATTTGCCCACTTGGATATTTGAACTTGTGAACAGCATCTGAAACATCCTTTTTTGGTACTGTCCGCTCGTGTTTGATTTTCTTCAATGGTTCATCTCTTTTGGTCCATTCCTGTGTGAATTCTGACAGATTCACATGTTCTCTGGCAAAATTTTCCATAAATTTCTTATTATAAGGCGCTTGAGGTTCCGACAACTTATACATCAACTTCACGTCTTCCATGGTGAATGACCCGATTAGCTCTTCAAATGGGGTTCTAAACTGCCCATTTGAAATATCAGTGCTGTCCAGCACCCATTTTACCATGTTTTTATATGGGAGAATCCTTGGCCTTGCCGCTATTCTATGTAGAAATGAGCAAGCCAGTTCCCTAAGGGTTGCCTCAGACGTATTACTGGAACCTGCTGTAGCTACAACTTTCATCACCACAGGGTTTTCTTTCTCTAGCAGATTATACATTCCTTCCCAAGTGGATATACCAGCATCCTTATTACAAGCCGTGTCTGCATACAGCGAAGCCATTTCTTTGTTTTCAGAACTTGAGCTCTTCTCCTTCTTACCCATAGTGGAAGCTTTGTATAGACGTTTCCTCCTTCGTGCCTGCGTTTTACGAGTAAATGAGAGTAATGGTATAAGAAAGGTGACGAGACTTTTTTTAAATGTGAAAGCGGATGAAATATAATATTTTAATTGTGAAACGACTTTCAATCCAAACACAATCTCATTTCCCATTAATAATCAATCCAATCATTTAATATAATCATTAAAGCACATAATGGATTTGACATATGGAAAGATTGCCTTGGGATAGCGTGCCTACATGAACCTGCGACATTGCGATCTGTGATTTGCTGCGCAATATCGCAATATCGCAATGTCGTAATATCGCAATATGAAGTCATCACACTAATAAAAAATAGCGCAAAAACGGGAATTGCGCAATAGCGCAAAGCGCATATCGCAAAAATCACAAAAGCGCAATATCGCGAAATCGCATGATCGCATATTTGGAACGAGCGCATAACGCAAAATCGCAAAAGCGCATATTTGAAAAGAGCGCAAAATATATTCATTAACCAATTCTGTTTTCTGCGCTATGCGATCTGTGACCAATGCGTTTTATCAAATGCATATATTATTTATGGATGCGCTATTTTGTTCAAAGAGCAGTTTTATTTAAAATCTATCATAAACTTAAGATTTTCGCGATATTCTTTCAAAGGGATTTTTATAGGTTTATGATAGAAAGTTTTATTTTCTAAGGCAAACAAATCCTAATTGTTTTTTGGATTTTTAACTAAGGGTCCCCATTTTATTTAGTATTATTACTAAAATAAAAAGGGGGGTTGTTGCTAGCCACAACAATTTGCGATTCACTGGAAGAAACAGTTATCTCTGAAAAAATAAAATGAACATTCTATCTTTAGTAAGTAAAGATTTTTAAAGATGATGAAAACTATCTTAGGATAATTCAAATAAAATGTAACTATGAAAGGGAAATAAAAATCATTTCATAATTTCTTTCTAATTCCTCAAGAAAAAATAAAAACATTTTGGGTTATTTCAAGCTTTGATTGGTGTTAATAATGAAGTAAGTGGATCTCTCCAAGTTTTGGTTTTATAATATACTCTATTGCCATAGGTATTGCCTCTGCTGCCAGCAAACGTTTATAGTCTCGACAAGGTTACCTTTAAACCATTAACCATTCATTGTCCCATCCAACTAAAATTATGACCTTTTAAAAGATAAATTCATAAGATCTATTATCTCATGTTTTTGTCTTTTATTTATTTTTATTTTAAGAGCCATTGTTCTGGTTTGGTGGCCAGTTGATAACAATGCCATTCACCAGTTATAATTAAACTGAACAAGTTGGCTCGTGATGAGACCCCTTGTCTTATATTTATAAGCCATTACCCTGTTTTGGTATGCAGTATTGGTAATGTCAGTTTTATTGCTCCTTATGAACATAGTAAGTCGGCTCATAATGAGACCTCTTATCTCTTAAAATTTTCGTATAATTTCTTAGAATTACATTCTAAAAAATCACAACTTAAATGGATGGGGTGAAATAGTTTTATCCTTAAGAATCAATGGATGACAATTTTAGAGTCTTTTGAGTTCCAAAACTTTGAAAAATATCTTTACTTTTACAGATAACCTTTCTCTGCTTGATAAACTTATGATGATTTACATTTCCCTCAAGTTTTCAAAAGATCATGTAAATGATTGAAATAATCTTTTCAAAGTCTTAACATCTTATTTTAAACTATTCAAAAAAACTGTAATCATTACTTTTAAAAATTCTTATTTACACGAAATAAATATTTATAATATTTTTTCGAAGAAATTTTCTTAAATAGTAAACAGTCAATCAGAGACTCATAAACAACCTTTATTTGCGAAAATAAAAATAATCAAAATCTGCAGAAAGAAATATGTACAGTTTAAGAAGGGGTTACCTCCTTAGGAAAAGAATTTCTTCAAGATAAGCCCATTTACAGGAAGAGATTCTCTCTTACCTGCTAGATCTTGGAGTATGAATGTATTTGAGCCTATCTTCTCAGCGATCTGAAATGGTCCAAGCCACATTTTCTGAAATTTGGTATTTTTACCTTTTTCTTCGTGTGCTTTATCCCATTTCAAAACGATATCACCAATTGATAAAAGTTTTGAGCCGGTAGAACTTGCATCAAAAGTGTTAAACACCATGTTGAAGCACACACATGGTGTATGAGGAAGAAGAATGCACACACAAGAGAAACAACACACAATGAAAGATAAGCGTGAGGCTTTCTTATTTTCCATTATACAAATATGTACATTTATAGTACAATGGTGTGACTCTTGGTTTCACATTCCAAGGTCACTTGGACTCCATTGTGACTTTTCATATTCCACACCTACCCATGTAGGATTAGGTGTTCCAAAATCCCCCCTTAATCCAAAGGGGTATGTGTGAGTCCAAGAAAAGAGTTGTAATACAAATCTGCAAAGTATACATGGCATCACTTGGGCTGAATCAACTCTTTGAAATGTTGGAAAAAAGAGGTGGTTTTAGGATGACCACAAACACTGGAACGCAAAACTTGTTGCAGTTCCCGGAACTCTTCCAAAACTGGCAAGAAGATGAAGGCTTCTGCTAGAGGAATTGTCCCTCATATAAAAGGGAGACCTTCGACCTAAAAGAAGGGAGGTCTACTACCTGTGGTGGTTTTAGGTTGTCCACCAACCAAAGATGATGGTTTTAGGTTATCCACCAACCGAAAATGATGGTTTGAGGTTATCCACCAACCGAAGATGATGGTTTTAGGTTATCCACCAACCAAAGATGATGGTTTTAGGTTATCCACCAACCGGAGGCATGCTCATGGGCATCCGTATCTCTGGCTACATCTCTGAATCCGGAATGACGAATTGTGGCACAGGCTCGCTTGAACTGTTGGCTACAACTCTGAACATGGAATGAGAGATTGTGGCTCAGGCTCGCTTGATCTGTCGTCGAAGCTTGTACATGACCACCATTTTCCCCCCTGTCAGGGACAAGGTGAGATGATGGCGAAAACTCAACTGCAAGTTTGTTCAATATCCGTGAACAAGTTCTAACATGTGTCGTAAACATCTTCTTGGCCGCTGATGCCCATTGCCAAGAAGCGATCCATCCAAGATGAATCTTGGTTCTTGCAGGAGGCTTGTGTCTGAAGCATCTGTCTGAAGAATGGGTGTGCCGACCACAGTGCTTGCATGGATGAAGATCAAAATAGTGATCTTTCATATGGCCAACTCGATCACAGTGTTGGCATTTCTCAATCTGTTGTGGAAGTGGAACAGGATCTGGAACAGCTGCAGGTGAACTGTCATACATGAATCCGGCACTCTGAAATATGATGGGCTTTGTGTAGTTTGGAATATGAAAGGACACATCCTTGTCATATCCAAGACCAGTTCGGTGCTTGTTGTGGACAAGCTCTTCCCAAGGTCTGATGATGGGCTTAAGAAGTGCAGGCTGAACTGCTGCATCTGCATGTACATCTGCTCTAGTACAAGGAACTGAATGTGAATCATCTGCAACTTTATCTTCTTTATTCTGATGAGAGTCTTTCACAATCTTCCGAACAGAAACATGTTCAGAATGGTGACTCTTTTGCTGAAGTTCGTCTTGTTGGAGCTGAGATTCCAACTGCAAAAACTCAATCTTCTCTTGTGCATCTTGTAAACAACTTTGAATATTAAAAAGAGCATCTTTGCTCATTTTTATCATGTCATCAACATTGGAATGAATGAGGTCATTCAACAACACTAATGCCTCCTTGATTTTGGCCATTTTTCAACAAATTAGGCTCAACAAATGAAAGGGTGTCGGCTTCAAACGAGAATGCACCCGTTTACAATGTGATTCAACAACAAATACAAATGACTCAAGAAATTCTCAAAGTACAAAGTGTGCTCCTCAAATGATGGAGGGCAATCAACAATGACTTATATCAACAATTTTCCAAAAACTCAAATACTGATTATGAATGAAGAGGCAAACTCCACTCAAAATACAATGTCAACTCAATACATATCTCTGCAAAATATGTGCAGCTGAAACACTAGTGCAAGGGGCCTTTAAAGCAGCTGAAATTTCCTTCAAAGAGCTGTTCAAATGATGGAAAACTTGTCTTCTCATGTAAAAATCTTCAAAAAATCACTCTCATGTCAAAAATCACACAATGTCAAATTTCACTTTCTTCTTCTATATGTATAGTCCATGTCATTTCTTCAATTCTGCTCACATGTCATTCCTCTTTTTCTGCTGTTCAAATCTTCTTCTTCCTTTCTCTCTCGTCTTCAATGTCTATCCTCTCTCTTTGCTCTTTTTTTTTTTTTTTTTTTAATTAATTAAAAATTAATTAAAAAATGGGAATAATTAAAAGGGATGGGGGTAATTAAAAAAATGAAGAGGGAAATTTATATGGAGGTGGGGAGGGAATGGTATTATATTAAATAAATTTAAAAAGGAGGGAAAGGATTATATGGGAGGGGAGAATTTATTGAGATGGGATGGGGTTATATTAAAATAAACTTGAAAAAGGAAGGGATTAATTAAAAATGGAATGTGAGAGGGGAATTAAAAAATTTAAAAATCGAGTTTCAAAAGATGTGGTGGTATATGGAGGCGGTAAAAATTTAAAAATGAAATTAGAGGGGCGGCTGTATGTGACCGGGGAAGGTGTAAAGACAGGGAGAGGAATAGCGAGTGGGAGGTAGGGAGCAAAGGCTGAGAGAAATTAGCGCAAGGGAAGTGCGTGAGGGCAGAGGCCTGGTCGAATGGAGGTAGAGGGAGTTATAGCGGATGAGTAGAACGCAGTGCGTTGAGGGGAGCGGCGTAGGGGATAGGGAAGGATGGTAAGCCGCAGAGTGGAGGAGCCCGCGCGGTAGCGTGGATAGAAGGTGTGAGGGGCGGCGTGTTGGATAGGCTGCGTGTGGTAAGGAAGCGTTCGTGGAGAGGGGCGGGTATGAGGAGTTGCGATGTGCGTTGGTTATGCAGAGTGAGTGTAGCAAATAGGCAGTGAGTAAGACGCAGGAAGAGGGGCGGAGTAGGCAGGCGGAGATGGAGGGTAGGAACCCGTGTGGTTTGTAGTGTATGGAAGAGTGGAGCCGTATAGAGTGAAGGGAGCCATGTAGGGAAGATACCGTGGGCGTATAGCAGAGCAAAGAGGGATTATAGAGTGCAGTGAATAGTGAGCGATGGAGACTGCGAGGGGATTAAGTGTGAGTGGCGTAGGGAGTTGTGGAGAGCTGTCGAGTGAGGTGAGGAGATTTTCGAAAGGAGCGCTTGTGAAATAGAGAGAGGGTGTATGGAGAGGGGGTGTATAGGGGATAGGAAGTGAATTGCAGAGCGATGGGGAAGGCCGAAGGCCAATATTTTTATTTTTTTATTTTTTTATTTTTTTTTATTTTTATTTTTTTTTTAATTTAAATAGCAGAGTAGAGTAGACAGCTTGCAGAAATTGTAAAAATGATGGCAACAGAAGAATTTCTTCTTCCAAATATATAGCAGAATAATTTGCAGGAATTTGTAAACTTGCAAAAATGATTTTTCCAGCAGCAGAGAAACCCAAACTTTTTCTTCAAAAACCCAGAATTTTTTCTTCGGAAATTCAATTTAAACAATTTCCAGCAGCTCTTTAAATGCGGAATTTAAAATGCAGAGATTGCAGAAAAAATAAACCTTCAGATGCGCTTCTTCAACACCACTGCTGCTCTTCTTCAAAACAAATTCTGAATGCTGCTCTTTCTTCTGAATGCTGCTCCTTCTCCAAAATCACTTTCTGAATGTGGCAAAAAGACTGCTACAAACACTTGAGTGCTGCAAAAAAAACCAACAATTTTTGCAGATATGCATAGGCCATAAACACAAATGGCTCACTCAAAGTGGAGCAGGGCCAGTAATCGCCCGCTCTGATACCATGTTAAACACCATGTTGAAGCACACACATGGTGTATGAGGAAGAAGAATGCACACACAAGAGAAACAACACAAAATGAAAGATAAGCGTGAGGCTTTCTTATTTTCCATTATACAAATATGTACATTTATAGTACAATGGTGTGACTCTTGGTTTCACATTCCAAGGTCACTTGGACTCCATTGTGACTTTTCATATTCCACACCTATCCATGTAGGATTAGGTGTTCCAACAAAAAGAAGATTTTACAAGCTGTTGATGTTTTTCATGAGTAATTTTTTCTTTATCCCTATCTTCTTCTAGTTTAAGGATTTGATCATATCTCAATTGAATGGATGATGAAGGATTTTCTTTAATAAAATGTACTAGGGCTAATGATGGAAGAGTTAAATTTGAAGGTATCACAGCTTCTTTTCCATAAACCAGATTGAAAGGTGAAGTACCTATTGAAGCTTTTTCAGTGATACGATCAGCCCATAACGCAAAGATTAAAGATTTATGCCAATTCTTTTGATTTTGATCAACGGTTCTTTTAATGATTTTGATAAGGTTTTTATTAGTGGATTCAGCCAAACCATTACCTTGTGGATAATAATTTGCTGAATATTTTAATTTAAAACCTCTTTTGACTGCAAATTCAATTAAACTATTTCCAGAGAAGTAAGATGCATTATCAAAAACAAGAGCTTGAGGTACACCAAACCTGGTTATGATGAATTGATCTATGAAATCAATAATTGCATCAGAATTGGCTACCTTCAACGGAATTTCCTCTACCCATTTTGTAAAGTAATCAGTTGCAGTAAGGATGTACTTGTGCTGTTTGGAAGAATGAGGTACTATCTCACCAATAACGTCAAGCCCCCATTGTTCGAATGGTTGCTCAATAGTTATTGGTTGCAAAGGAAAAGCTAGTTTCCTTTGTCTTCCACTTGCAGTTTGACAAATTTGGCACTTCCTTATGTAATCATGCGTATCTTTAAAAAGGGTGGGCCAGTAATAACCAGCACGAATTATTTTGTGAGCCGTGGTATCACCTCCAAAATGACCTCCTGCTGGTCCATCATGTAATTCCTGCAAAACCTTTTTAGCTTCAGTCTTTTCAAGACATCTTAATAAAATTGAATCATATTTTTTTCTAAATAACACATTATCAATGATCTCATATTTATCGGCGTTTAACCTTAAAGCACGTTTTCTCTTATAACTGAGGTTAGAAGGAGCATACCCATTCTTCAAGTAATAAATGAGATCAACATACTGAGATTCAACATCTGTAACACTTATCTGATTTACTTGAATATATTGATTTGAATCTTGACTTTATGGTATGTTATGAGCTCCTGCTAATAATCTGCAAAAACCTTGTCCTCTAACAATCTTAGCTGGTTTAATATCAATATCATATTCTTGCAAGGCTGTTACCCAGTTAGCTCTCTTTTCTCCTACTTCTCTCTGAATTAATAGTTGCCTCACTGCAGAGAATGGGACAATAATTTTTGTATGTGTTTTCAAGAGAAAAGGTCTGAAATGTTTAATTGATTTAAACACAGCAAAGGCTTGTTTTTCAACATCAGAATAATTAAGCTCAGCTCCTTGCAGATTTGAGCTAAAGAAATAAATTGGTGCTTCGATTTCTTGATCGTTGAGTTGTGTTAAAACGGCTCCATAGGATGTTTCAGTGGCCAGAGTATACAAAGTAAAATCTTTAGAAAAATCCAGGGTATTCAGTGCTGGTGCATTAATAATCGCTTAAATAATTGCCTTAAAGGCTTCTTTCTCTTCATGCCCCCATTTGAATAGTGAATTCTTCTTGATCATATTTTGCATAGGTAAAACAATTAAAGAAAAATCAGGAATGAATCTTTTAACAAAATTGATCTGTCCAAGAAATGATTGCATGGATTTTTTGTTATGTGCTAAAGAAATATCAGAAATTTCTTTCACTCTATCTAGATCAATATATATACCATCTTTTGACACAACAAATCCTAAGAGCTTTCCTTCATCTAAAGCAAAGAAAGATTTCTTCGGATTTAAGGAAATACCAAACCTTCTACATCTTTCAAATATTTGTTTTAAGTCATGTATATGATTGGTTCTCTTTTTTGAAAATACTGTTATGTCATCAAGATAAACAACAACTGATTTATTGATCAGACCTTTGAATGCTATGTCCATGGCTCTTTGAAAAGTTGCTCCTGCATTTATTAGACCAAAAGGCATTTTTTGATAAGCGTAAGTTCCCCATTTTATTCTGAAAGTTGTCTTTAATCTGTCATCTCGGTGAACTAAAACTTGATTATAGCTTGAAAACCCATCGAGAAAAGACATAAGTTCAGAACCAGCTACCTTTTGAAGTATCTGTTCCATGGTTGGCAATGGGAAATTATCTTTTAAACATGACTTGTTTAAATTTCTGAAATCAATACAGATTCTTATATCACCATTCTTCTTCCTTACAGGTACCATATTGGAAACCCAATTAGAGTGCCTGACTGGAAAAATGATTTTGGCTTTCAAAAGTTTATTGAGTTCTAATTTGATTTGACTCTCGAGATTTGGATGGATCTTTCTCAACTTCTGTTGAACAGGTTTAACATCAGGAAACATTGGAATTGTGTGTTGGATAATTGAAGTATCATACGTTTTTAGATCATCATAATTCCAAGCAAACACATTTTTATACTTGTTCAGAAGTTTAATGAATGCACTCCTTTCCTCTGGTGTTAAATTGAGTCCTAAATTAATGTTTTGAGGTTTAGAATCAGAACCAAGATTTACTAATTCAAACTTCAAAGTGGAACTTTGAAGTTTCGAATTAACAACTTTCTTGAATCTGTCTCTAATGTCATATAAAT
This sequence comes from Pinus albicaulis, assembly GCA_034641835.2. Lineage (NCBI taxonomy): Eukaryota > Viridiplantae > Streptophyta > Pinopsida > Pinales > Pinaceae > Pinus > Pinus albicaulis. Next base: position 1,400,307,419 of record CM076577.1, read on the forward strand.
CCTCTAATTTAACAACAGATTTTGGAATGGGGTTTTCATTACCTTTTGAAGCAATTTGTAAATCATGATCATCTTCGTCAATAATTTGATCATCATATGATTTCTCTGAAGTCATGAAATTTAGAATATCTTGATCATGATAGAAAATTCTCCAATTTGTAACATTATCTGGGACAGATGGACGAAAAATCAATTCTACAGAAAACCTATCAGGACTGCAATCTTCAGCAGGTAGGAGTTTAGATGCAACATTAGCTAACAAGTCAGCTGATGTATTCTGATTCCTAGGAATAGGAGAAATATTGAATGCTAAAAAATGAGTGGTAAGATCTTGCACTAGGGTTTGATAGTGTTTAAGATGTCCTGAAAGGCAATGAATAGTATTCCTAACTTGTTTAATTACAATTTTGAAATCACCAAAGACTTTCAAGTATTTAACATCTAACCCTATAGCTTTATAAAGTCCTTGAACCAAGGCTTCATATTCTGCAGTATTGTTAGTACACTCAAATTCTAACCTGCATGATAGCATGGTTTTCTCCCCATTTGGATCAATTAAGATACATCCAGCTCCAGCTCCATCACTAGACTTCGATCCATCGAAATATAACGACCAAAATAAAGATTTATCTTTTGGCTTATCTATAATTACATCAGAAATATTTACAATTCTGGAAGAATCAGACTGTGAAAAATTTTCTATCTGAGAAACAAAAGTATTTACAGAAAAAAGGTGATTGAGGAGCTTTGAAATTTCCAAGAAATGATTCAGCAGAATAACCTCCAAGAATATTGTTGTTGAATGCCACAGGTTCATTAGGCTGTTCAAATTCAGTGATAGTGTGTGTCATATGTTTTTCTCGTTCAATTTTGATTTGATTTGGTTTCCCTTTATAGGGAAGCCACATGTGTGAATAATCAGTCGAGATATAACCATTAAGTTTCGCAGACCAGTCCCTACTCAAGATTAATCCATAAAATTCAGGGATATCAGCAATCAAAATATCAATTCTTTGGACAATTCTAGGATCTGAAGCTAATCTAATAGTAACTGAATTGATTTCTCCTACCACTTGAACTTTAGAGCAATCCAACTGAACGATATGAACTGCTGATTTCTGTGGTTCAATATTCAATTTAGCACAGACAGAAGTAGGCATAATATTGGAGGAAGCTCCAGAATCAATCAAACAATTGTGCAGATTTTTATTGTACATCTCATAAGTCAAAAGAAAAGGAGGAGTTTGATAATTTTACTTTTCCCCAATGAGCACAGTATCAGTAGCATCTACCTTATCTGGTGGCTTACCAGTTCCTCTCGCTGCTTTTGCAACTACACCGCTTGGTACAAGAGCAATTGGTGTAGCATTAAGTTATTTTAATAACAACTTTTGCTGGTGTTTTAGTTTGCTGAGTTCATGTAAGGAAATGTTAGCTTTGATCTTTTTCATATCCTCAAAAATGTTGTATTCCATGGGTTTTGACACTACCAAAGTCTTCGTTGTTGATGTGAGAGGATTAGAAGAGGATGGCTGATTTTGTGTAGGCAGTGAATATTTTTTCTTCACAATGGGTTTGTCTTTGGTACTTGGAGTTGCAATTTTCTTTTTAGGAATTGCTTGCACTGGTTCTGCTGTAGATTTACTCCTAGTACTTACAGGCATAGCTTCTTCATTATCAGAATTAGGGAGAATAAAATCCCACATTCCATTTAATTCAGCTATTTCTTCATTTTCGTCTTCTTGGTCTGATACTACAGATGTATCTTCTTCTTCTTCCTCTTCTTCTGATTCTGCATTTGAAATTATATTAGGAGGTTTAGATTCAACTTGGTTCCTTCTGAAATTTTGGAATGGTTTCTTGGTAGAAGTTTCAGCTACTTGTTTTTTTATTTCAACCATTTCATTTTACATGGTTTTAAGAACTTTCTGTAAACCTTCCATGTCATATGGATCTTTGGCCTTTTTCTTTGAATCATCTCTGAAGCTGACCTTCTTTGATTTCCTTTCTTCAAGAGAATTTTTCTTTTCCAGAGAAGTGATACGTTTTTCCACTGCAATAGCTTCTTTCATATTCTCAGCTAATGTAGGTTTTGCAGCTCTGTCCACGAAAATTGCTATGTTTGAGGGTAAGGCTGTTATGTACCATTCAATTCTGACCTGTTCACTGGGCTGTGAATCTACGTGAATTTTGTTCAAGAATTTGTTGAATCTAGCATTGAATTCTTTAATCGGTTCCTTGGGTTCTATTTTCAAATTTGAGAGATCATTGAGTAAAGTTGCAATTGATCGGTCATCTCCAAATTTGGTTAAAAAATGATCTGCAAAAATGTCCCAACTTGTTATAGATCCTGATGGTAATGAGAAGTACCATGATCCTGCTGTTCCTTGAAGAGTATAAGGGAATAGTCTAACTACAACATCTTCCTGTGTGACTCCATTCAAATTAATAGCCAGCATAAAGTTATTGATATGTTCTTCAGCTTGGATGTTAAGATCTGGGCTAAACTTTGGAAGCCATTTTCCAGGATTGTCTGGTAAATCATGTAAAGGTGCAGCCATGTTGACTGCTCCTAGAGTAGACCATGGTCTCTGTGCCATTATCGAAACAACTACTAGAGGGATAGTAAAAACTGGTGATGTTTGAATAGAAGTTGTTGGAATGGATGATGTTGAGACTGATGAGGATTGAGGAGAAGATGTTTGTGGAGATGATATGGAAATGACTGTACTTTGTTGAGAAGGGATTTCGGAAACAGGTATTTGGATATTAGAGGTTGAACTTGCTAATTCCGATTGGTTTTTTCTTGTTTTGACTCTACTAGGTAAAGGGAATTCTTTGGGAGAAATACCAAGTTTTTCACTTTGAAGCCTAGTAAGAGGTTTGGAAGAAACAAATTTTGAAGTTACACTACCTTCAGATATTTCAGACTCTTCAAGAGATAATGAGAATCCTTTCAATTTATGAATTAGATCTTGAACTTCAGGAGACTCAGGATGTTGATCGTCTGAATGTTTTGAGATTTCGGTAGTGGGTGTCTGAATATTTTCTGCAATTTCTTCTCTAGGATTTTGAATTTCAGAAGAAATTCAAGAAGTTAATGAGGGTGTTTTGCTTTCGGAATGGCTTGTGGATAAATATTTACTTGCCATTCATAGCTCAGGCCCTCCTTCTAGTGCCAAAAATGTTGAAGCCTAGAAAATATCTGCTTCAAACATCGGGGAAAACCACCCAGTCGGGACCTTAAGGAAGCTCCTTTTCCGTTTGGTATGGTGGCTCCAACTGGATTTAAAGGACCAGTTTCCTTGTAACTAAATAGATTGGATTGGATGGGTGGAAATGAGACTAAACTAACTGAAATAAAACTATCTAATCTAAGATAAATACTAATAAAGAAATTCTAATACTAACCCGGGTGGCTATATGTGAATACAACTTAAGATTGTTCCAATTTAACAATAACCATGAAAATGTATTATTAATCAAATTGAAATGTGTAGAAACAAATAAAGATAACTCTGTTTAAGAAATTAAACATATTTATATAAACATATTGCATTCATCATTGTATACCATTTACATGTAACTATGAAAAATAACGTTTCAATTATACTCAGAAATCATATATAAAAGGAAGCATTGTTAAAGCAAATATACATATAAATGATACCAATTTTAAAACGAATATCATAAAACAAAAGAGATCAACAGTGAACAGATAGAAATACCTTGTTCATCTTGAAGAATTTCAAATGCATTCTGATACTCTATCCAGTAATTATAATTCAAAACCAAATTCCAAGTTACAGAAATGCAACACTTCAAAGATAATTCCGCATAAAAATCACCAGATGTGATCCTTTTCAAAAATATATAAGACAATGGAGTACAGAAATGCAATCTCCAAGTCCAAAAATATTAAGATCCAGGACCCCTCTCTAAATGCATGAGACGGGTTTAAATACTATTTAAGTAACTCTGAAAATAGTTTATTACAAAAATAAGGATTCGGTTCAATGACCGTCCTTTTTCTAGGCTAAAATACAGTGAAATTAAAACTAAATATATCTAACTATGAACTTGATCTTTGATCTTGCAGGCATCTAGCATACTTTCGAGAAGATGCGGTTGATCGACTTCAGAATTCAACTGTCCTGAGAAGACAGAGTCGGCAAGCGTAGGAGCAATCTTCTCTGTAGCATTGATGATACAATTGAGCGCACTGTGCTGACTGTGTGGCTTTACCAAGTACATCCAGTATGAGTCCCAATTCAATCTTGTCAGCCCTTGGATGGATTTTTCTCTTTCTTCTGCCTTTTGCCTCCATTCTGTTTGCAGTTGATTTTCCTGTGGGAGATATCCTGGAACAGTTTCAGGAATCAAGTTAGCTTTGTGTAAATTGTCATTTACACAATCAGTGAGAGTGTTTGCTACTGTAGCCACCTCCTCTGCTGCCTTTTCTTTTATTGGAGCCTTTTGCTCTGATATTAATTTTGCAATTTCATCTTGATTTTGCTTCCCCATTTTCTCATATTATACTTTTAGCCAAAGTAGTTCCTTTTTATCAATTTATCCTTTCACAGTAGTTTTCCTTTATGCCGAACATGCTTCACATCTTTTTCCTTGCTCATCATTAAGTGTCTTGAATTTGATCAATGTTTCCTCATTTTGTTTTATAGTTATTTCAAGTCTCTTTGATTCCCGACTTTTCTCAAGAAGAGCTTTATGTTTCTCTGAGAACTCTTGATTTACAACAACTTCTTTAGTAACTTCTAAAAGTTCTATAGAGGATAATTTTGGCAAACTCACATACCTTATCTTGTGGTAGAAACTGTGTCAATTTTCCCACTTGGATATTTGAACTTGTGAACAGCGTCTGAAACATCCTTTTTTGGTACTGTCCGCTCATGTTTGATTTTATTCAATGGTTCATCTCTTTTGGTCCATTCTTGTGTGCATTCTGATAGATTTGCATGTTCTCTGGCAAACTTTTCTATAAATTGCTTATTATAAGGCGCTTGAGGTTCCAGCAACTTATACATCAGCTTCACGTCTTCCGTGGTGAATGACCCGATTAGATCTTCAAATGGGGTTCTAAACTGCCCATCTGAAATATCAGTGCTGTCCAGCACCCATTTTACCATGTTTGTATACAGGAGAATCCTTGGCCTTGCCGCTATTCTATGTAGAAATGAGCAAGCCAGTTCCCTAAGGGTTGCCTCAGACGTATTACTGGAACATGCTGTAGCTACAAATTTCATCACCACATGGTTTTCTTCCTCTAGCAGATTATACATTCCTTCCCAAGTGGATATACCGGCATTCTTATTACAAGCGGTGTCTGCATACAGCGAAGCCATTTCTTTGTTTTCAGAACTCAAGCTCTTCTCCTTCTTACCCATAGTGGAAGCTTTGTATGGACGTTTCCTCCTTCGTGCCTGCGTTTTACGAGTAAATGAGAGTAATGGTATAAGAAAGGTGATGAGACTGTTTTTAAATGTGAAAGCGGATGAAATATAATATTTTAATTGGGAAACGACTTTCAATCCAAACACAATCTCATTTCCCATTAATAATCAATCCAATCATTTAATATAATCATTAAAGCGCATAACGGATTTGACATATGGAAAGATTGCCTTGGGATAGCGTGCCTACATGAACCTGCGACATTGCGATCTGCGATTTGCTGCGCAATATCGCAATATCGCAATGTCGCAATATCTCAATATGAAGTCATCACAGTCATAAAAAATAGCGCAAAAATGGGAATTGCGCAATAGCGCAAAGCGCATATCGCAAAAATCACAAAAGCGCAATATCGCGAAATCGCATGATCGCATATTTGAAAAGAGCGCATAACGCAAAATCGCAAAAGTGCATATTTGAAAAGAGCGCAAAATATATTCATTAACCAATTCTGTTTTCTGCGCTATGCGATCTATGACCAATGCGTTTTATCAAAGGTATATATTATTTATGGATGCACTATTTTGTTCAAAGAGCAGTTTTATTTAAAATCTATCATAAACTTAAGATTTTCGCGATATTCTTTCAAAGGGATTTTTATAGGTTTATGATAGAAAGTTTTATTTTCTAAGGCAAACAAATCCTAATTGTTTTTTGGATTTTTAACTAAGGGTCCCCATTTTATTTAGTATTATTACTAAAATAAAAAGGGGGGTTGTTGCTAGCCACAACAGAATGCTAGACCCTAAAGCTTAAAAGTAGGTTTGTGGTTACCTCTGATATTCTTTAAACTATAAATCAAAATCTCACAACTTTGAGAATTATTAGAGTGATAATAGAATTTTTTTCATATCATATAATCTAATGCATTGAATGTGTAGGAAAATGAGCATTTATTGTGCAATGGCATGTTGGAGGCACACTAGGGAGATTTAGGAGGGTCACTCCTTAAATAAAACCATCAACAAATTGGATGTCTTATGGGAATTTACTATCCCTAAGTGACTATGAGAATCTTAGGAGACCATATCCACTTTTAATCCAAGAGAAGAATTTCACCAAGTGTCCTTAATTCTACCATCCATCGAGGGGAGAGAGAGGCTTGCAAGAATCTTCAAGGGAAGAGACCCCCTTGCCTTGGGTATTAGAGCTCCATAGCTCTAAGGATCAATTGCAAGTGATTTAGCATCCTATTCTCTTATACCATCAGCAAATAATAAAGGGAGAGAGTTATCCATTTGAATTATTAGTGTATTTGAGTCGATTGAGCTTGTTATTGTGCATGATTATTTTGTTTTTTGTTTCTTCATTGATGTAGCATGTTATGTTCTTTACTTATTTTACTACATGTTATTTTGTTCCACTAAAAATATAACAAACCAATTTACCTGTTACTTTCTTGTAGGAAAGTAGCCTCCCTATTAAGCACAGTGTATTTCATCTACCCATGCATCGAATACAGTACAACAGGAATGGTGATTCCACTTGTTTATCTATTTTAAGCTAGTGGTTGTTGATTGTAGGTCCTCTCTCTTGATATCACTCTTTCTTCCTCTCATCATTTAAAGTCACCCTTAGTGAAACATTTTCTGTTGTGTAACCAGCTCCGAAAATAGAAGAAAAGAGATATCAACGCCTTAGAAATAAGCCACTTCGAGGGGGAAACCTCCAATACATTACATGAATGAACAATTCTTGGATGATACAATTTACAAAACCTCCTTTCTATATATAGGAGTCCATGTGGCCATAATGTAATCCTAGTGGGCCACAATGTAATCCTAGCCGACCTAACAATAATAATTTAAGGGCACAATAATAACAAAATGGGGATTACAAGGGTACAATAATAACAATAAGGGGGTTACACTAATAACAATAAGGGACTATACTAGTAATATAGGGACCTAACATGCCCCTCTCCTTCAAAAAAGTGTTGTCCTCAATGCTTGAGTAGCTCTGGGTGCTTCTGTATAAGCTTCTCATCCTCCCATGTAGAATCTTCAGTGGGTAAGTTCTTCCACTTGATGAGATACTCTGAAATTGATCGATTCCGTAGTTGTCGAGTTCTTGTTTCCGTGACCGCTTCCGGTTCCAATATGATTTTTCCTTCCTCATCAAGTTGTGGCAATATTGTTTGAACTGGAAGATTTTCACCTATAACCTTCTTTAAGCACGAAACATGGAAAACTGGATGTACTCGCGAAGAAGCAGGAAGCTCCAATTTGTATGCCATAGTACCAATCTTTTGCAACACCTTGTAAGGACCATAGTACTTGGCGATAATTTATTATCCTTCTTAGCTTGCTTGAGGGACATTTGTTTATATGGTTGTAGCCGTAAAAATACCCAATCTCCTACATCAAACTTCTCTCACTGCGATGTTGATCTGCCTGTTGTTTCATTCGATTTTGTGCCAAATTCAGGTTATCCTTTAAGAGTTGGAGAACTTCTTGCTGATGCTCGATGTGATCTTCCACTGCTCGAACCTTCGAATTTTCCCTTAAAGATGATGTGATGAATGGTGGATGATATCCATAAAGTGCCATAAATGGGGTCATTTTTGCTGCAGTATGGAAGGAAGTGTTATACCACCATTCAGCGAGAGGTAACCACTTGACCCATTGTGTTTGTTTATCAGATACAAAACAACGAAGATATCCTTCCAAACGTTTATTTACTATCTCAGTTTGACCATCGGATTGAGGATGATAAGATGAGCTATGAGCTAATTAAGTACCCAAACAAGAAAATAACTCCGTCCAAAAATTTCCAGTAAAAATGGGATCTCTGTCGCTCACAATAACCCTTGGGTTTCCATGTAGCTTTTGAATTGTGTCCATAAATGTAGTAGAAACTATACTTGCTTTAAATGGATGAGATAATGCACAAAAGTGTGCATACTTGGTAAGTTTATCAAATACCACCATGATGACACTCTTTCCTTCGGACTTAGGTAAACCTGTGATAAAATCCATTGAAATCTCCTCCCAACGTTGACTTAGAATGGATAAAGGTTGTAGAAGACCCGGGGTCTTAATTGTCTCAACTTTATTCTGCTGGCAAACTAAACATTCTGCCACAAACTTTTGAATATCAGATTTAAGGCCATCCCAAAAAAATTCTTTCTTCACCCTGTGGTAAGTTTTAAAAATCCTGAGTGTCCTCCTAAAGGAGAAGTGTGCAATTCCAGAAGAATCTTTTGTTTTAGTTGGGAATTCTTACAAAGATATAAGCGATCTTTGTACCATAAGGAATCATTTTTCCAACTAAATGTATTATATGTACTAGGATCTTGCTGCAACTTTTGAATGAGTGCCCATACATCTTTTTCCTTCTTCCATTCATCTCTTGCTTCGGTTATCCAATCTGGTTGGATAATAGAAATGGCACAAAGCAATGCTTCCACCTCTTCATTCTTTCTTGAGAGTGCATTTATAACAACATTAAACTTTCCTTTTTTGTAGATTATTTCAAAGTCATAACCCAACATCTTTGTGACCCATTTTTGCTGCTCTTCTGAAGATAGTCTTTGTTCCAAAAAGTGTTTAAGACTATCATGATCAGTTCTTACCTTGAAGTGTCTTCCCATTAGGTAAGTTCTCCATTTCTTTAGTGCATGCAGTATTGCTAACATTTCCTTCTCATAAATAGGTTTATATAAATACTTTCCTTTGATTGGAATACTTTCAAAAGCAATGGGTCTTCCTTCCTACATTAAAACAGCACCAATTTCATTTCCTGAGGCATCACATTCCACAATAAAGGTTTTTGTGAAGTCTGGCGTAGCTAAGACCGGTGCTAGGCACATTGCCTCTTTAAGATGTTCAAAGGCCTTAGTTGCTTGAGGAGTCCATGAAAATGCATCTTTCTTCAATAATGTTGTTAGAGGTGCTGCTATTCTCCCATAATTCTTAACAAACTTGCGATAATACCCTGTTAACCCGAGAAATCCTCGCAACTTCTTTATGGTTGTGGGGACTTTCCATTCCTTAATAGCTTTAATTTTGTTAGGGTCTACCTTAACACCCTCGTGAGATACAATATGACCCAAATATTCCACCTCTTGTACTCCAAAGAAACATTTGGATGTTTTTGCATATAATTGTTTCTCCTATAATAGTTTGAGCACCCTGTCAACATGTTGAACATGATCCTTCCAAGAGTTGTTGTAGATTAGTATATCATCAAAAAATACTAGCACAAATTTTCTAAGGAAGGGTTTGAAAATGGAATTCATCAACCCTTGAAATGTAGAAGGTGCATTGGTAATTCCAAAAGGCATGACCAAAAATTCATAATGACCCTCATGAGTTCGAAATGTTGTTTTGGAATATCTTCAGTCTTCATTCTAATTTGATGATATCCTGAACGAGGATCCAACTTGGTAAAATAAATTGCTCCATGTAATTCATCCAATAATTCATCAATCACAGGAATGGGAAATTTATCTTTAATGGTGAGCTTATTGAGCTCCCTATAATCCGGACACATTCACCATGATTCATCCTTCTTGTGTACCAATACTACAGGAGCAGAGAAAGAACTTTGACTAGGTTGAATTATACCCGCCTCTAACATTTCTGCAATCATACGTTCAATATCGCTCTTTTGGAAGTAAGGATATCTATAAGGCCTGATGTTTGGAGGAACACTTCCTGGAATCAAATGAATAGCATGATCATGATCATGAATAGGTGGGAGTCCTTTGGGAGTTTCAAACGCCTTGGAATGATTGTCCAAGACTTGTTGGAGATCTGCAGAAATAGATGATTTTGATGTTGGAACTTCTAGTGAGCATAATTGTGCAATTACACCTCGTTGTTCTTTCTTTAGAATATTTTTCATGACATTAGAGCTTATTATCTTTCCCGGCTTCCCCACAATACCCCGTAATTTGACTTCCTTTCCTTCTGAAAAAAAATTCAAGAAAAGTTCTTGAAAATTAAAAGCTACCGTCCCCAAAGATTGTAACCATTGTACTCCTAGTACAGCATCAGCACCTCCCATAGGAATGGAAAGCATTGGATTAGTCAATACATATTCCCCCATGGTTAGCTTGATATTATGGCATTTTCTAGAGCAATTTATAGTTCCTCCATTTGCCACCATCACTTGACATTCTGGTGCTAGGTATAGGAAACAATTTAATTCCTTGGCTACCTTGCAATGAATAAAATTATGGGTGCTACCTGAATCAATCAACACTATTACCTTTTTCTTCTTGATATGTCCTTCTATCTTGAGAGTTTGAGGAGTGGTAATTCCTGCCAGTGCATTACACGATATGGTCGGATTCATTTCTTCCTCTTCTAGGGGTGGTTCCTGGTGTGTATCCTCTTCTTGTTCATTTTCTTCTTCTTCTTCAAAATCTATGTAAAATAATTTCTTCTCAGCACACTTATGACCTTTAGTGTATTTGCTATCACAACTGTAGCAAAGCCCTTTTGCTCTTTTTTCTTCCAATTGTTGTGGTGTCAACCTTGTAGGTTGTGGAAATCTAGGAGTAGAAACACTTCCCTCTTTATAGAAGTGAGTGGTAGGCTTCCTTGTCACCATAATTTTACATTCAATTTTTCTTGCCAACCTGAATGCCTTCTCCAATTAATCAGGTTCCAAAACACGAACTTCATGTTGGATGTTATCCTTTAAAGTGCCTATGAAGAGATCAATCCTGTGTTCCTATGGAATATCAGTTACCCTTATATTCAATTTTTGGAAGTCCTCAATGTGCTCCCCCAATAAACCCTTTTGTTTGAGATTTATCAATTGGCTAAAGAAGGTGTTGCTCTTTGTATCCTCATAATGTGCTATCATTTCCTCCGTAAAAATTGACCAAGTGAAAAAAAAATTACGAGAGCAAAGCCATCTATACCATACAAATGCATTTTTTTCTAAATGTAAATTTGCAATGCGTACCTTTTGTGTGTTTTGCACATTATGGAGATCAAAATATTGCTCCATCTGTAGTATCCATGTTACAGGATCCATTCTATCAAACTTCCTCATATCCATTTTTGGAATATGGTGGTTCTTCCCGCCAACATTAGAGTTTATGAAATCACGATTAACATTTATTTTGTTCTCATCGTGAGTTTCCTCTACTATCTTTTCACCATTAGGAAACATTTCTTGTATCAACTTTGTCAAACCTTCTATGTCTACTTTTAGATCATTCTTCATGTTTTCCATTTTAGATTCCATGCCAGCTTCCATGTCATCTATCTTAGATTCCACGTCTTTCTTCAAACCATCCATATTATTCTTCACACCATCCATCTTTGCTTCCGTGCCTTTCTTCAAAACTTCCATTTCATTTTTTTCTGCTCTTTGTGAGAGCGAAATTTGGTGCATTTGCTCTTGTAATTTTGATAGATCATGTTGCAATTCTTCATCTTCATGAGTCATAGTAGAGCCTTCTGAAGGCTTAATGGGTGTTGAATTATTTTTACGAGGCATTTTTTAGAACCCAATACTGATATCTATTCTACAATATGCCTTTGGAATCAATTCAAATTTATTTTTCAAACAAGACTTATGCAATTCGGAAAAAAATACACACATTTTTCTTGCTTTTGAGGAGCTCTATATTGAAATTTGATTATCTCTGTGATTGTGGCTCTTCAATATCTGAAATTCAGCACTGAAGTATCCCTATGAATTCTCTTTTTAATTCCATAGGTCTGACTTGATTTGGATTCCCAAAGACAAAGTTATGTCCAATCTCCCACAATGACCTAATTATGGACTGGTTCAGTAGAGTGAACTTGTACGAATTTCCACGTGTCATTGTTTCATCCTTCGCTTTTGAAATTGATAGCCAAGAAACTAAAGTCTGTTAACTTGCAACCACTTTTTACGGCACTCCAATCCGATGCTCAGAGAGAGAGTTATTGAACTTTTCCCACGATCACCTCTTTGAGATGAAATTCAGGAGCCTGAAAAAGCACCACCTTCCACAGATCATATCTCCAAAAATATTGTGAATCAAGATCTGAAAATTTTTGACGAGTTTCCTCAAGATTTCAAATTCGCACCCTAAAAATTTCAGATTTTGAACCTTCGTAGAACAAATGTTATAGGGAAAATTTCACGATGACCTGTTTAGGAGCTTGAAAAAAGACCTAACTTCCACATATCATATCTTTGAAAATATTGTGAACCAAGCTCTAAAATTTTTTGATGATCTTCCTCCGGATTTTGGCTTCATACCCTAAAAATATAAGCTTCTGAAACTTCGTAGAAAAAAAATTATAGCGAAAATTCCACAATGACCTGTTTGGAGCAGCGAAACCCTAGAATCCAAAGCTCTGATACCAAATGTTGTGTAACCAGCTCCAAAAATAGAAGAAAAGAGATATCAACGCCTTAGAAATAAGCCAATTCGAGGGGGAAACCTCCAATACATTACATAAATGAACAATTCTTGGATGATCCAATTTACAAAACCTCCTTTCTATATATAGGAGTCCATGGGGCCATAATGTAATTCTAGTGGGCCACAATGTAATCCTAGCCGACCTAACAATAATAATTTAAGGGCACAATAATAAAAAAATGGGGGTTACAAGGGTACAATAATAAAAATAAAGGGGTTACCCTAATAACAATAAGGGACTATACTGGTAATATAGGGACCTAACATTTTCAACCCAAAAATACGCGTGAACCTCGCACCTGTGTGAAAATAAGTTGTGCGGTATGCAGTGAGCTCATTTTTCACCGATTTTTCTCATTTTTAGTAGTTGTAAGGTGTTGGAAACCCATAAGAAATTTTCCATCACTGTGATCTGGTATTTCACGATTGTTTAGGACACTTTTTGTTAAAGTTTAATTTAGCAAATTATTTTTTTTTTTTAGTTTTTTATCATTGCAAATCACACATAGTTTAAGTAGGAGAAAGTAAGTGGCCTCTAATCCAGAAATGCTATATGAACAAACAATTTGTTGGTAAAATAAACCAAACACATATAATAATTAGCGGAAAATTAAGTGGTCCATACATCCACGCATCTTTAGCTGATCTCTTGTTTTCAATTTTTTGCATTAGTTTAGCTCAATTTTTTGCATTAAGATTCGAGACCAGGACCAAAATCTCGAAAAGAAGGCAAGTAATCTCTACCACCCTTGCACCTCTCGGTGAGCCTGGGCATGCATATGAAATATTTCTTAAGATAATTTTCCATCTCCCTATAGTGCAAAACTTAGTCTAACTAGGAAAGGTGTAAACGGCCCATTATCCGCACATTGTTTATTTTTTTCAAGGAACAGTCACACATAACGTAATTATAGAAGGATCGTAAAGGATTGTCGCACATCCATATCTTATAACACTTGTGATTGTACACTCCAAATCACACACGAAGCATCGATAAGCATTGGACCAAAAGGCACCCAGCGTTTTAGGACATTTGTCCTCTTCTTACGGTTACTTCACGAAGGCACACCTTAAGAAAATTATGGATCTCTAAAACTAACCACTAATTGAACTCACTAAATTATCCCCACAAGGGCCACAAAATAAATTATAGTTCAGGTTAGGACCATCGGTGTAATATTCCAAATTTATATTTTAGCTAATTAGAATATTACATTTTGTCTTCCTTAATTAATAGATTAATAAGAGGGTAGAGGGACTCCCAAATCCCTTTAGTAGGAATAAAACCACTTCTTAATGTGAATGTGGATCAATGCATCTAGATGGGATCAAGATGAATAAACCACTTCTTGGTGTGAATATGAGTCAATGCATGTGGATGGGGTCAATTTGACCAATTCAACAACTCAGTCATGGAGGTAGTGGAGACAATGGAGGACAATGCAGTCATAATGGAGGTTAGTGGCCATGTGTGTAGCATCATTATTGTGTGGGGCCAAGATGGTGAGGGCTCACAAGCATATAAGGAATGGGATGACAGTCATAGAGATCATTCTGGATTATTATTATTTCATTGTCGTTCATGACTTGAGCATGCCTGCGTTGTTTAGCGGAGTCTGCAGTGTTGTTTAACACAAGGGTGTCTCCGAGCGGAGATCCCAACCTCATCCTCAGGGGACTTCGAGTGCCTACTCAGTAGATAATTCTTGTTGTCCATGTGAGCTGATCTCATCATCCGGAATCTACTCCACTTACAAACCCTCTAGTGTTTCCCAGTCACTCTGTGACTTATGCAGTCCAGTAGCAGATTTCATCAGAAGAGGGGGAAATTCCATAGCATTTCCGCTAGGAATCCATTGAAGGGATAAAACCTTCAATAGTTTGGATTGGGAGTACTTGTAGTTGTTCTATCTTTCAGTTCATCCCATAGTTCTGCATACCCAGTAGTTATTCATTGTAAACCCTAGGAGGGTGATTTTCCGAGGTTAGCCAATCTGGATATCCTTTCTGGGTTATTTTGGGTTTTTTTCCATAGAGTTCAAATTCTAAATCCTATATTTTTCTGATCATAAAAGCATCCTCATCTATGCAGTCCTATTAACCCAAAAACAGCATTTCCAGCAGGGCATCGCAGAGCGAGAGCTCCAGCATCGCAGCAAAGAGCAATGTTTTCAGAGGGATAGCTTGAGGCCATTCCAACCCACTTTTTCTAGCTTGAGTGTTATCTATTTTGAAGCACTGTTGAATTGTTTTCACCTCCATATTAATAAAATGGACCAGTTGTTCTATCTATTTTTATGGTGTTTGTAGTTTCTAGTTTAATGTGTTTTGTATTACTGTCTTTTCCTATTTGGAATATTACAGTGGTAAAAAAGCTCATAGACTTGGCTCAAGCTGTGGAACAAGTGGTCTATGACACCCGAAGATAGAGAATACTTTACAGATCAAACAAGGAGATACAAAAATAGAGAACAAAGAAATTCATTGGAATAAAAAGTGATGGTTTTGGGTTAGATGTTTCGGGAAAATAAATATTAATCTCGAAAATCCGAGACATTGGTTTCATGAAGAACAGAACAATTCAATTTTCTCATTTTGCAGTTTTTCCAAATTCGGTCTAGATTAAGAGAAATAGAAGGTTCACTGAGAGGTATAAAAACAGAAAACGTATAAATTCATTGGGATAAAAGTGACAGTTTCGCATTGGATGTTTCGGGTAAATGAAGACAAATCTCGAAGATCTGAGACATGGGTTTTGTGAATAATGGAGCAATTCTAGATTCTGTTGAGAATTTTCTCCAAATTTGGTCTGGATTGAGAGAAACATAGGGTTATTTAAAGATGTTTTTCTCAGATTTGTTGTGGTGGTTTTTTTTCAAATTCTTCCAATTGCAATACCATATTAAACTTGTTTCAGAGTTCACATCCGACAAAGAAAATTGTGTTCCAGTGGAGGAGAATAAGGGGAGTCTCCAATGGTAGAAGAATTTTATGGGAAGGAGTTTGGAAATATCCTCCTCGGAACTATGCAATATCTCCCCAGAGAGATCAAGGGGATGAGAGTGGAGAGACAGAGGGAAACCCCAAGAGGGTTGTGAAATGGAGAAAGTTTCGGTACTTCACATCATTGGTATGAGCAACTGGTAGTGCAACAAGATTCACAATGCTCCACTATGCCTACCTTCCAAGCAGTAGAAAATGTGGTTGGAGGACCACAAGAGTAGGAGGCTCTCAGTGATTATTTTCTAGAATATGAATCTTAGTCTCAAAGATTCAAAGAACATATGACTTTCTAGGAATTTTTCCAGATTAAGGAAAACCGAAGACCTTGCAGCTACAATAGAGGAAGAGGGTACACACAGGGCAATGACCTGTAGCATACCATGGGTATACTTTTTCTACCTACTTTTTATGGATCATCAAAGAGTATGACAAAGACTTGGGAGGAGACAACTGAGCACACACTCATTGATGAGACACCACCCATTGTTGAGGTATCCATTGATGGGGTATTTTGGATTGTGACTGAGTACTGTGATGATATGAGTGCATCACAAGTCGATGATGTGTCGAGAGCCAACTCCACCATTTTTGAGGAGCCGTTAGGTATAGAGACCTCTAGGTTTATGGCAAAATTGTCGGATGAGAATTGCATGCAGCTGACTAGTGAGCATGCCTTGCATATAGGAGTATCTATGGAGGAAGGTGTGCAGTCATCCTTTTGGATAGCCCTTGAGGAGGTTCTAGGAGATACAGAGGTATTGGACGATGGTCACACACAATAGTGCCATCAGTTTTAGGTCGACCTTATAGCTTTGAAGGTGAAGGCCACATCAGTACGAGAGGCTATCCTACGGTAGAATGAGGAGTTGGAGAGCATGAGCGTGGTTTGTGCTAAGTAAGTGAAAAAGTTGGTCCACATTGGGGAATGGTTAGATTCCCTAATGGTGCAGTTAGAGGGAACAATGGAGTGTCAGACCACCCCCCTTCAAGCATACATCGACAGCATGTAGCACTCGCACAATGGCGGGACTATTCTATGTGCAAGGATTCTTGCATTTGATTCTTTTCTCGAGGTTGGATGGCGAGAGGTACTGAGTTGATACCCCATGGAGCAGGTTAGGCAGTTGGATACATCCATGGCCACATTGTAGCAGAGTCCATGGATTAACAGAGGGACGCGAGGGTCAGATTATTGTTGGGATCCAAGTGGGATTTCCCATCACATGATAAAGTCGGTAGGTGATGGTAGTTGTTGCGCAATGGGTTTGACATTTGGGCACACAAAAATTTTCAGATCTCTATCAGAGCCCTAGAAATCCCTAATGATATGATGGTTCAACATGAGGGTACACCCTTTTCAGGAGCTATCTCAGCATATTGACTGTGCATGGATTCACAAGGTGATTAGCCTACTTTGGCAAGAGCTAGTCGGAGGAGGTGGCATCGACAGGCCACCAAACATGGCAACACGTAGAGATGGTGTTCTGTCATGGGTATATGGTACACTTGAGATATAGAGGATAGGATCAGTGATGTCATTTTCATTGGCATGTGATCAGTCTGGCTGCTTTGATCCTTTAGAGCAGATGGGGAGATGTAGCCCACCTCATGTGGGGTTTACTAGCAGAGTGGTGGATATTTTGGCCCATGTAGGATACTATACAGTACATGATGGTATAGTTGTAGCCGGTATTATCTAGTGGTGTACACGGGTAGGTTGCAGTATATAGTGGCATGATGAGGAGTACGGAGACACTTGGTGGTATGCAGTAACCCGTGATACCGCGCAGCATGCACTTGGAGCGTTGTCTCCAAGGGGTCTTATGGATAGGGGCATTAAGTGTACCTTGGGATGCATCTCACCTAGGATTGATGAGGACATTATTGAGCATCTAGAGACACCACGTTTAAGAGAGACATGGATACGAGGGTTTTATCGATAGATCTGAAGCAGAGGGAGTGTCGTCTGGAGAATTTCTCTTGAGGATTCAGGCAGCAAGAATGATTTGAGAAGGAAGGGAATTTGCTTCATCTGCAGAGAACCTTGGAGGCCTTATCACTCATGCTTGAGTGATGCAGATGATGTGGCAGAGGTAAAGCAGAGGGAAATTCATTGGGTATGCCAAGATGAGGACTCTTCTTCAGATGAATCCATGGGGTCATATGAGGATGCTTTTGGGGAGCATGAGAAATCATGTGGAGTTGATGACAGTAGGTTGGATTTGTCTTCCAGCATGCAGGGTGAGTAGTCATAGGACTCAATGAGGGATATTCAGGAAGATGAGTCACTTGTGATGATTCAGCCTGGGAAGCTTATGTTGGAGCATGGGGCAACTCAAAGGGAGCTTATGCACATCCTGCATGATATTCTCTTGGGGGAGAGCTAGATGGAGGCTCATAGTGAGCCAGTGCTACATATACAGTTAACCATGGGGTCAGCCATTGAGGAGGATCTATTCGAGATGGTGGTGCATCCATCTTTGGGTCGACCCATTGATGAGGTGCAGGTATATGCATATACAGTTAATAGTACTACATTACTTTCAGGGAGTAGCACTTTCCAAGAGTACATCAATGGCACTTGCAGAACATCTTGCTTACTTGAGCCTATTATAGAGAGAGGGGCCTTCCCTTTGAGGCAGTTCTAGTTGATAGGTGGGACAAAGAAGCATGAGTTGAGTGTGATTTGGGACCGCACTCCAGACATGTTCCGTATGTAGATATCACCACATTGGATTCTTCTACTCGGAAAGACCAGTGGGAGAACATGAGTCGGTATCCTATTGATGATATGATCTTCTTAGTCAGGTGCATAGCAGAGCATGGAACCGTAGAAATTACATGTGCTACGGTTTATAGTTTTCAGTGGGGCACATGTCGACAACACTTTAATGTTCCATCTATTACGTGGATTAATCCCTCTTACGAACAAGAGGGATCTCCCTAGTACTCACTGAGTATCTAGAAATAATCATCCATTTGGAAACATTTTCCTCTAGATTTGCATTTCAGAATTATTATAATAAAGTAGAGAGGACATGCCCCTACCTTGAAATCTAAATTTTCAATGTATCCTTTTGTACCGTCACTCTAAAGCGGTTTCTCCAATAAGTAGAACCTGCAATCAAAGAGAAGACAAAGGATCAAATCATCTGCAACATATAATAATAAAGAAATGCTAATCCAACTTAGTGATCAAGGAATCTAAGTATTGATGTTATTCTGATAAGCATAGAAACAACTCAATGATAAAAAGAGATCCATTTGTATTATCTTGAATAAAAATAGTAATCTTACAACCTGATGCGTTGATGTCGTACAAATTTCTCCCGGGGTCCTGAACAATCATTCCTTCAGTTTGATAAGCCTTCCTCTCTAAATACTAGCATGGAGTTATAGACACAAGGGTGTGATCATTATCATGCCAACAAAAATTCATTAGTGTAGAAAGTATGCACTCTTATGAATTCTCTTCAGCAACTATAGTTTAAAATCTACATGTGTCTACGTCATCATCTACAATCTACCATCTACCCTTCAACTTGAAACTTGAGCTCAATTTAGATTGAAATGGAGGTAGTTTCAATTCCATGAAGAGGGGCATGGATTCCTCTCATGAAGGGATTTGAATTCCATGGACCATGGGATAAGCTCCATGAGTGGAGGGATAAATCTCGAACTGATCGTGATTATAGAAGCTTCTATTTGGGAGAATATTCGACCAACTAGGCTTCTAGAATTTACTTTTTTCTTTTATTTTCTTTTCGTGGGGGTGCGCAGGTAATAGTGGAAAAAAGTGCAGGAGTTGTCACATTTTATGGACCAAACAATAGCGCATGCACAGGGAAAGGCTATAAAAACCACGCAGGTAGACTTTTAAGGGTTTTACAAAGCTTTTCTCCAATTCCAAGACTTGATTTAGGAACATTAGTGTTTTTGACCTCTAAGGGAACATGATATAGGTGGTGATAAACCCATATGAACAGTAAAATTTCATCGTGACAAACTGACGTGTAACAGATTGCCCCCAAAAGTGCGAAGTATGAAGTTATTCTGAAGAGTGAAGTGCTTTATCATTCCAAGGATTGGATTGGAGACACCGGTTGAAAACCTGTAAAAACATTCAATGCAAATATATATATATATATATATAGATATCATCGCTAAGGTAGGAATTCCCATACTCAGATCAAAACTAAATAAATGTTCTGGTATAGATATGGTTTTAGTATTACATTAAAAGTTGTGCCCATAATGTGTCTACTTTTAATGTAATACTAAAACCATATATGTACCAGAAAATTTATTTAGTCTTGATCTGAGTATGGAAATGCCTACCTTAGCGACGATATATATATATATATATATATATATATATATATATATATATATATATATATCAAGCGAAAGGTAGGCATTCCCATACTCTGATCAAGACTAAATAAATTTTCTGGTACATATATGGTTTTAGTATTACATTAAAAGTAGACACATTATGGGCACAACCATCTATCATGAGTAGCATACTGTATGTAATATTCCAAATTAGGAAAATGCTACAACAATGAGAATATCTCAATATATTCTAAATTTGGAGACCCAACAATGTGCAAACACAATAATGGAGCAGTAGCAACACTCAACTCATAGAAACATGAGAGAAATCCATAGCCATATTATTAATAAATAGCAGCAACCATAGAATACAAGATCTTGTGGAAATGTTACATAATATAGGCAAGGTTCAACCCTCAAGAGACTAGTACATGAATCATGACAAAACCACTACTACACATGTATGCTCAAGCTATGACAACGCATTTTTATAGAGAAACTGCATGCTACATATGTCAAATACATGAATATATCAATATATGGCCCAATAAAACATTTGGAGTGAAGATCTCAGCTCCCAAAGACTAACTCAAGTCAATCCAAGAAGGATTGGTTATAATATACAAAATCTGAAAAATGTCGGAGTTGCTGGGTAGCAGCAGCAACTCAGAAATAGAATTTGATGGAGATGGCTGTAGATGATGCCCAAACTAAATATGTCTCCTCCAATGGATTTTCCAAGTGAAAGGTTGATCCCTTCACCAAATATCTCACCCTTTGACAATCTGCAAGAGCCCCACTACAAATGCTCCTCTAAAATAACGCAGTCACTGGATGGAACTGTGCTGTAGGGCTAGGGAATGAGTTGGCCTTGGTGCCAAAGTCTGCAATAAGCTCTGAAATTCCTCCAATATGATCTCCCAAAGGGAAGAGAGACTCCTCCTCTGAAAATAACTGACAGAGATGGTATAGTAAACCCTCACTGCAATACCCAGCAACACAACATTATTCTGCTGCAGAAATAATGCTGTCTTGGTGGAGGATGCTTGGCCTCAAGCCTGGATGTAAGGAAAATCAGTGCAATCCCTCAAGAGGCCTCTCAATAAGGATAAGGAATCCTCAACAATAATTCCCCTGGCAATTCTTGCTAAATAGAAAATAATGCACAATTGTCTCAATAGACAATGACATGAATAATACAAGCATGAGAAACAATGGTTGCCTTGCCCTCCTTTTAAACAAGTGAAAGCCCCTCTCCATGGGTCCCACTCCTTTTAGGGTTTCCTCCACCAAATAACCCTCCTCCCATTCATACTTCGTTATTTCTCTAAGTGCTCTTCACCTCTTATCCCAGCGTTGTTGACTTGGTCAAACTTGACCTTGTCCACTTGCAAATAACCCTGTTCACACATGAGGGTGTGAAAACCAACTCCAATGATGATCCCCTTTCATAATATGAGGGATTTTATTGAGATTATCATTATGCATGGGCCTCCTTACCCATTTATTCTCCTCCTAGGTGAAATCAGTGAAAATTAATATTCCAAATTATTGTCGGAAAATTTTGGAATATTACAGTCCTCCCCTCCCAAATGTTGCTTGTCCTCAAGAAACTGCAAGGACAGAACTGGAAATACTCCTCTCAAGGCATGGAATCTATAATTTGTTGAGGAACATCTTCCTCATGTGTACCCTCCATCTCTCAAGCAATCATCCATGCAAAATGAGTTACCTTCCAACTAGGCAACCCCTGGAAACTGCCCTCCACCTTTGGCTCCGGTGAAGTAGGTGGGATGAAAAAATGCTCATGGTAGACAGTGTAGCATACCCCATGTTTTCCATCTCTCCACTCATGATAAGTGTAGAGAGAGTGTTGATCCTGGGCTGCAAAATACTTGCCCTCAAGTGGCAAGATGAAGACTACATCTCCAAGGATCTCTCCTCCAACGCTGCAAATCATGTTGGCCCAAGTATCTCCATATATGATGAGTTGGAAGTCATCATCATATGGCTCACCTCACAAAGTGACAAATGTGTTTTTAAGGTAACCATATCATGTCCCATGTTCTCCTTAGAACATGTAGTGCAAAAAGTGTGAGGAATTTCTCCCTCAAAGGACACATTCACCCAATGTGTCTCTCTCCCAATCATGCTCCCAAGAGAAGCTCTAGAAATATCAGCCAAGGGAACCATAAGGAGAATCATGCTAGCTGTCATGTGAAGTAAAGGAGAAGGAAAATGGTCCCTCAAATGTAGCCAACGCAATTTGATTCTCCTCTGCCATAGAAAATAAAATAATGGGTGGCCTCCCCACCATTTGCTTGCTGCCCTAATCTCCTGGAGAAAGTGGATGATGTAATGTGCAATGTGAGTATGTTCTCCATAAGAAATATCCTCCCCATATCCTCTTATGGAGTGATCATCCATAATGGCCTTATGTAGACCATAAAATCTAGGAGGAAGAATATCCCTCCTTTGAGCAAATCCCTGCACATATATGGTTAAGAGATGCATGTATATATACAAATCACTATGCAAGTCAACAATACTCTTACCATATGTTTTGCTCATATAAATGGAGTGGCTCATAGATGATTCTTCCCTCATCCTCAAAGGGAAAAGATTTGTTTGTGCTAACTCCTCCATCTCTTCATGATCCATGGAGTGCCTCCTCAAGTTCTTCAAGTGGTTCCTCCCACAAGAAGGAAATAAATGTAATGTGGCAATCATGGTTGGCCCATGGTTCCTCCTGATATGTACAACATGTATAGTAAGGAGAATCATGCTCCCCATGGGCATCCTCAGTCTCAAGCCCACTCTCCAATCAAAGCTTCCCATGAATATAGAGACACTATCAATACATGGAAGAAAAAACCAATAGAAACAACTTGTCACATGACAACCGGAAAGTGGATCAAGGTCCCATACAAGGAACCAGCGCAGTGCATCCTTTGCCTACATCAAATCCAAAAATAAAAAGTGTTCGTCTAGCCACTTGTTTGCTGCCACAATCATTTTACAAGATAGAAATATGAAAGTACAATTTGGTGCCAATGGTGTACACCAAGAATCATGTGGCCTCTCCTACAAACCACCAATGAGATAGCCAATCTCAATGCTACAAATGGCTTCAAGCACATAATTATACAATATTAAAGAAGGGATAATCCTCCTTGGTACAATATGTTGCTCATAAAAATACAAGAAGTACAAAACATAAGGTGAAATTGTACATTCTCCATTGTGTACTCGAAGACTTGAGATGAAATGGCTCAACTGAAAATGCTCCCTTACTCCCAATGAGTAGGAAGGTGGCTGTGACATCCTCACCATCATCATTCGGGCTATGCATCTCTCCATATGCTAGTGTATGTCTTGTTGGATGCCCTCCCAAATGAACTCCTCTGCCAAGGCAAGATATGCATCAATATGCACGGAAAAGAAGTCCTCATGTGTTGCATGCAATAGCTTCTCCCTGAGACTAGAATCTCTAGTCAAGAAGACTCTTCGATGTGAATAGGTGACCATATCATTCACCACATACTCATCATCTCTATCTGGGTCATCGAGAATCATGCATGCACCAAGATCCTTGTAGTACTCTACTAAGAGTTGAGATCTCCAGTAAGGATCAATCCTCCTAAGAGACAACGCTGGTGATCTGGCATGTGAAGCTCTCCTCCTGCTGTTGTCTGTTATTTTGACATCCCCCATGCCAAATTTCTCCTCAAAACTCTTCACCTCTCCAAAATCTAAGAGCGGTGAATCCAAAGACAAGATGTCTTTCATCCATGATAGATCTTGTGGCCTCCTTGGTGGAATGCCTCTATGCAGTCAGACATCAATGTCAAGAGTGGACTGTATATATGGTTGGGCAACCTTGCCCTTGCTCTCACAGCGCAATACAGTCTGCCTCCTCTTTACACTAGCTCTCTGAAATAGAGAAGGGTGTGTGCCTCTCATCAACTGATGCTACTCTTCCTCCCTTCCTTCTCCTTCCAACTGCAATGCTGCACAATCATGTTGCTCACTGATTGTGCTTGGACCTCCATGTATGAGATCCTGGGAAATTCCTTGCAAAGCTGCAAGAATCCCTCTAGCTGGAGCAAGAGCTCCTCCTCCCTCTGCATGAGGTGCTAGATCAACTCTAGAAATGATAGCGTTGTTGCCCTTAGCCTCCTCAACATGAGTCGGCAACCCTCCAGTGATTGGATCCTCTTTTGGAAAAGGGATCTCTTTGCCTCCTTGTGCCAAAATACAAGATGAAGGTCTTGCCTCCAATATAGTATCATGCAAGATATCATCCTCCTTCATGGTTCTCTGAAATGATTCTAAGTCTATGGTTTCCTCCATCACATGCAAGGGTTTTGTTTGTTTGAATGTGTTTGTTTCCTCCACATGTGTTTCAGAATTCCTCCTACCAAATCTCTTCATCAAATTTCTAATGAACATTGCATAGGAAGAGGTATCTGCATTTTTCAAAGTAAATGACTCAAATAACCACCATGAATAGACCTTAACTCCCAAGAGCAGCGCTGCTACTCTGATGGCTTCATCTTCGGAAATCTGATGCTGCTGCAAAAAGGTGTCTAGCTCTTCTATCTAAGCCCTAGCTGAACAAGTAGGGGAACCATCAAAGATAGATAGAATAAATATATCCTCATTATGTTGCTTGCTCCTCCTCACTATGATCTTGCAAAATTCCGGAAAAGTAATATGATCTCTAAACTTCTGAGTTTGAGATTCATACTCATGCAAGAAACCACTAAGAGTTCCT
Organism: Pinus albicaulis; assembly: GCA_034641835.2. Classification (NCBI taxonomy): domain Eukaryota; kingdom Viridiplantae; phylum Streptophyta; class Pinopsida; order Pinales; family Pinaceae; genus Pinus; species Pinus albicaulis. The sequence continues at coordinate 1,400,332,381 of CM076577.1, forward strand.
TTCTTCGGCATTCCTTCTTCTCCTTCGTCTCTCATGGAAAAACTGGCCATGTGACTGCGCTGTAAATTTTAGGGTGTGGCTGCAAGCTCACACTCCCCATAAGAAAATCTAGAGTTTGAATCAGTTTCAAACCCTCTTGGAGATCTTGTACATATCTCCCTCCTTATCTTATCAAATTCTTCATGAATGCTCTGTACAGATCTTGGAAGAAGCTTGGTAAGCTTATCTTCCCTTTTCTCTCCACATAATGGAGTCTTCATCTTTTCTCTCCTTGATAGCATGATGGCTGAGATCCACCAGCTGAGCCAGAGATCATGCTCTGATACCACTGTAATATTCCAAATTAGGAAAATGCTACAACAATGAGAATATCTCAAGATATTCTAAAGTTGGAGACCCAGCAATATGAAAACACAATAATGGAGCAGCAGCAACACTCAACTCATAGAAACATGAGAGAAATCCATAGCCATATTATTAAGAAATAGCAGCAACCATATAATACAAGATCTTGAGGAAATGTAACATAAGATAGGCAAGGTTCAACCCTCAAGAGACTAGTACATGAATCATGACAAAACCACTGCTACACATGTATGCTTAAGCTATGACAGCGCAGTTTTATAAATAAACTGCATGCTACTATGTCAAATACATGAATATATCAATATATGGCCCAATACAATATTGGGAGTGAATATCTCAGCTCCCAAAGACTACCTCAAGTCAATCCAGAAGGATTTGCTATAATATACAAAATATGAAAAATGCCAGAGTTGTTGGGTAGCAGCAGCAACTCAGAAATTGAACTGGATGGAGATGGTTGTAGATGATGCCCAAACTGAATATGCCTCCTCCAATGGATCTTCCAAGTGAAAGGTTGATCCCTTCACCAAAGATCTCACCCTCTGACAATCTGCAAGAGCCCCACTGCAAATTCTCCTCTAAAATAATGCAGCCACTGGATGGAACTACGTTGTAGGGCTAGGGAATGAGTTGGCCTTAGTGCCAAAGTCTGCAATAACCTTTGGAATGCCTCTAATCTGATCTCCCAAAGGGAAGAGAGACTCCTCCTCTGGAAATAACTAACATAGATGGTTTAGTGAACCCTCACTGCAACACCCAGCAACACAACATTATTTTGTTGCAGAAATAATGTTGTCTTGGTGGACGATGCTTGGCCTCAAGCCTGGATGTGAGGAAAATCAGTGCAATCCCTCAAGAGGCCTCTCAAGAAGGAGAAGGAATCCTCAACAAGAATTCCCCCAGCAATTCTTGCTAAACAGCAAAGAATGCAAAATTGTCTGAATAGAAAATGAGATGAATAATACAAGCATGAGAAACAATGGTTGCCTTGCCCTCCTTTTAAACAAGTGAAAGCCCCTCTCCATGGGTCCCACTCCTTTTAGGGTTTCCTCCACCAAATAATCCTCTTCCCATTCATACTGCATTGTTTCTCTAAGTGCTCTCCACCTCTTATCCCAGCATTGTTGACTTGGTCAAACTTGACCTTGTCCACTTGCAAATAACCCTGTTCACACATAAGGGTGTGAAAACCAGCTCCAATGATGATCCCCTTTCATACTATGAGGGATTTTATTGAGATTATCATTATGCATGGGCCTCCTTACCCATTTATTCTCCTCCTAGGTGAAATCAGTGAAAATTAATATTCCAAATTATTGTCAGAAAATTTTGGAATATTACACTGTATCATGAATAATAAAACTCCTTGCAGCCTGAATGGTGGAAACTAGATCCAGAGTTTTGATTACCGCTTCCCGAACTAGTACGAATATATCCGTGTGATTAATTGTGTTAAAGTCGAACATGGTAGAAACCACTTGATTACCGGTCAATTATGTGAACCGTTAACAAGTGCGAGAGAAACCACCAATAATGACAATGGATCTCAAAGTACTCCAGTACAATCTATGAAGTGTGAATGAATGATTTTCAATCGAACACTTATAGAATCGTTCAATCAAAGGTCAATGATGCAACCTATCATCAAAGGCGAGAAACCTTCCATTAGGGCATGCATATCCTAAGGTACTGATAGGATTCTAGATCAAATTTCTAGATGATGAGTTGACGTCGATAGAAATTGATCCGTCGCAATAAAGACTATGACACGAAACCATTAGATCAAGTTTTGAAGAAATATTTTGCAAGGACTAACTCGGGGATGTTCAACGTGAATGGAGACAAATGTTTGCAATGAATTGTTTATTTAAACTCTCTCTTGAACACATAACAACACTGCACATGGCTTGGCAGCATTTGAGCCAAAGCTAATACACAAAAACTGGCCGAAGACTTTCAATGTGGTTTGATTAAATTTTAGACAAAGGATTTCCCAACCCAAGTACAAGTGTGACAAAGTGCCGTATTCAAGAGTGGCATGCTACTTTTTAAACAAAGGTGACAATTGGATTCTTTTTCTCTCTTTTTCCCCCACCATTACTGGCAAGCACCTCTTTATTCTTGTCAAGCTTGAGGAGGATAAATTTTTCTTCTTTGTGTAAGCTCATCCTTCAGATGATTCCATATTAGTATTAAAATATAACCCTAAGAAGGAGTATTTCGGTCCTGTTGTAATAGACAGGTCCTTTACTGTTATATTTTAACGAGTCCAGTATAGGAGAAACTCGACGTTTTTCAGTTTTAGTGAGTCAGAAGAAAAACATAAGTAAACTCCATGGTTGTTCTTTTTCATAAATTTAGTCTCTCAGACCCGAAAATGGATAAAATAATGCAAGAGAGAACTCTATTGACCGTGATTAGTCAACGTACACATTTTTCGTAAATATTCCTATTTAGTCCAGAAAAGGGGTAAACTTATACTGAAAGGACGACTGTTCATTTACTTTAATGAGTTCAAATAGTTAAGTACCCAACGATCTTTTCATGTTTAAAGAGTCTACAAAGGGATTAAAAGAGAACTCCATGGTTTTGCTTCTTCGTAAGTTTTAACGAGTTTGAAAAAGTGATAAAAAGTGTACTCATATGGCCGAATTTCAATTTAATTTACAAGTAGGAAAAGATAAAAAGAACTCGGCATTTTCATGTGTTTTACAAGAATGAAAAGATAGCAAAATAATCTCGAAATTTTCATGATTTTAACGAGTCTTGAAAATAATAACTGAAATGGACTCAATATAGGTTTCATTTTTATACAAGCTTGAAACAAAGAAAATTATGCTGAGAGTGGTTTCATTTTTACACAAGCTTGAAACAGAGAAAATTGTGCTTGAGATTGGTTTGTTTAATTTTTACACAAGATTGAAACAAAGGTATAATCATGCTTGAGATATGTTTCAATGCCCCCCAAGGGTAGCTTGTTAGAGCACATTCCCCCCAAGCTTTATTTAATTCAACTAAGTAGACTATTGGTTACTAATAGCTAGATGGAATTAAGGTTCATTTACGAGATCAGATGAATGACTCGACTTAATTAGGAGAGGATTTGTTTCATTTTTTAGATATCTTGACACATGAAAAGAACTATTCTCATGGAAACATGTTTCATTTTTAACGAGGTTCACACAGTAAAATGAACTCTCCTCATAGGAACCTGTTTCATTTTTTAATGAGGTTGATACAGGAAAAGAACTATCCTCTTGCCCTGATTCTTTTTTTAACAAGGTTGACACAGTAAAATAACTATCCTCGTAGGAACCTTGATCATGGCTTCCAACTGGAAGGAACACATGTCAAGGGACACACCTTGATCATGTCTTCCAAGAAGTATTCATCAGATGGAAGAACAGTTCTCTGGAAGGAACACATGTCAAGGGACTCAATAGGGATAAGAACATTGTGTTCAAATACCCCCATATGGTTTACCATGTCAATTACCAGATCTAAGTCAAAGGAATTCAAGCAAATAGTGAGAGGTTGGCTTGCATCGGAAACTGAAAACATGGGACTGGTTGCCACATAATTAACTCGTGCCTAGGTAGATACCACTTTCATATAAGGAAAATTCAGGGGTGTCGGATTATTAGTAGTCGAATCAAGACTAACAAATGAAAGTTAGTCAACGGTCACAGTGTTTCCATTATGAGGGAAATACATCACATGAAATAGTGTCAATACGATAGCTTTCATTTCATAGACATAGTCTCTCCCAAGGAGTAAATTGAAATCCAAGTGGCCTCGAACTACCATAAGATCAATATAGACTGTTTTTCCTTCCAAGGTAATAAGAAACTTAGGAATGATTCCTAAAGGTTCACTAATGGTTATGTTAAAAGCGGACATATTATGTGTAACAGGCACAAGCTAAGGGGAACCCAAAGCTTTCCAAGAAGTTGACGATAAAATACTAACAGAAGCACCTTCATCTACATTTTTGGGACGCACATTCTTACCACAAACCTTCACAATGATTTGGAAATGGATGGAAGAGGGAAGATGAGGTTCTGTAAGTCTATTCCAATCAAAGGAAAAGACCTCGGTACTTGGAAGGGGTTCTGTGGAAACAGGTGAAATTGCCCCTGGCGTAGAAGAATCTGATGTAACTAGAAGAACCTAAGTGGTATGAATTTCACTCTCTACAGGGAGAGTGGGATCAACCAAATGTGAAATCAAATCGACCACTTGATCAACTAATGGATCATCAACCTGAGTGATATGAGTCTCACTCTTCAATGGAAGAGCGGGATTGACTATACTTGGAATTAGATCAATCACTTCGTCAACTAATGATAATTCGGGAGAAAGTTTACAGTAACCAGTTGGAAGTTGTTGTTGTGGAACAGTAAGGTTTTCCAACAATTTTGAGGCTTCATCCATGTGAGGGAAAATGTGAGTTTGATGACTCCCTTTGCATAATGTACATGGAAACCTAAATTTACTCTTTTTCCCAGGAACCTTACAATCACTTGTTGATGGATCAACAATAAGTTGGTGAGATTTTTCTGACCATACTTCCAAGACCTTAGGAATACCAGGACAATTGATAAGGAAGTGGTCACCCTTACAAAGCTTGCAAGGATATTTGGGTTTGTGATGCATGTTGGAAGTTTCCTCAACAATACCAACACTTACAGCCATGGTTGGTTGGTTGACTTATTTCTTATCTTGCTTCTTATTCTTCTTCCCTTTCTTCTTCTTCTTAGCCACCTGGTTACTAGCATTAAGGATTTTACCAATCTAAGAAGAAGAAACGGAGGAAGACATGTTGGGTGAAGAAGGTAAAGGGTCAACATGAGATTTGTGATGTTGAGATGGGGAACTCTGTTGAGGTGAAGCATCCGGTTGAGGTGGAACAATTTGAGTATTTGAGGTCAACAAAGTTGAAAATAACCATACTGGTAAACCTATGGTAAAACTAGGTAATGAAAATGTATCCATATAAGGAGGACCAACATTTCCAAAGCAAGGAAAAGTACTAGGATTCTCGTTAAGAGGGGTTCCTTGGTTGGTAAATTCTGGAACTGTTGCCATTAGATTCAACTTCAGTGAATTTAATTAACAATTTAAAAGTATTAACAATTCAAATTCACAATCCACGGCTACGATCTCTAAAAATTAAAAACAAGCAAATGAATATGCGTTATCAAATCTAGGAGTCAAACCACAAAAACAGTATGTTTCCACAATAAAACCACTAGTTGGTGATGAAATCAAACGTCTCAAAAATTAATGTGGAAAACTGGCAGTTGGAAAAGTTACCCTGACAACCTGCTTAATCAAATAGTCTGGTGCAAGTACCTCCACTATGCCATCTCGAAGTGAAGAGTACCCTCTGGAAATTCCAAGTGAGTCTAGTCAAATTTTGCTCCAAGTATAGTGGGACCTTCCCTCCACCGTCACCTTGGGAAAAATCCTAAAGATTATGGCCACTAAGGTCACCAACTGAGACAAATACACCTGGAGGAATAATCTACGATCTGATATACACGCAAGGGCAGAGTATCAAACTCAATCCCCTTGAAAGCTCCTCGACATGGTAAATCTGAGGTTTGCTAACAATTGACCCCAAGCTCCTCGACAATGGTTAATCTGAGGTTTACCGTGTGTATTATTTGCACATCTTCTATCTTCACCAATGAGATAGGTACAATTACCTCACTGGGTCCGACATGACCTCGTGCTTGACTCTTTTAAGAAGAGCTTCCCAGAGCACAATTGCAACAATTGGAATTTTTCCTTACCGCAAGATACTATTGTTTGTTTTAACTGCTTTGGAACATTAACTACAACCTATTCCAAAGCACTAGCCTAATCTATATTGGTGGAAAGAACCTTAGAAAATGTAAATATTTCTAGATTAGTTTTATTTAGTGTTGTGTTATTTTGGATGTTATTACTCAAAGGGTAAATGGATATGAAACCAGTGGTGTTATGACCTGACCCAAAACTGAATGCAATCGAATATGATAATGTAATCTTTCATTTCGATGAATCCTAACTAAAGTAAGGAGAGAGGTTCCATTCACTTCCAACAATGAAAAAATTGATAAATAAGAGAAAATATAAAAAAATATCTAATGCACTAATTTCCGCAAGAAAAACTAATGCATTTTCCAGAATGTAAACTATGCAGTTGTAATCTATGCACAATTCACTTGAAAAGTATGCAAATGTAATTTATGCACATTTTCGTTCATATTATGAAAATGAGAAGTCTAACTATGCAAATGTAATCTATGCAAGAGAATTCTCAAACACAATATGATTCCCAATCAGTGAAAGAACAACAAGACTATTCTCGTTCACTAATGTAATCTAAGGAACAAATCAAGTGTAAGTAAAGAAAATTGGGTGAAAATTCTAAAGGTCAAAAGTAAAAACACTCAAAGGCGATTAACAGTCAAACACAAAAGTAAAAACACTCAAAGGAAAAAACAAAATCAAAAAGATGAAAAATTGTTAAGAGACTGAGACAAACCTCAAATTACTGAACAAAGGAAATCAAATTAAAAATTTCTCAAAAAAGAAACTCAAAACACCCAATTAACTTAACAGAGACTAACGAGACTGTAAATGGATCAGGGAAAACTTGAAGAATTAGGTTATCTGGCTCTGAAAAAGAGAAATTTAAATTTTTCAAAAATTCCTAGGGGGTGTGCAGCTTACAGTGGAATACAGTGCACATGCACACTAAATTGAACTAAAATTTGTGCAGGTTGTCGCACTGTTTTTTGCCGAAAACCGCGCAGGCAAGTAAAAACTTGGAAAAAATAAATAACAAGATTCCTTTTTCAAGGATTCTTAAAAGTTATCTACCCAACCAAACTCAAAGAAGTCAAAATCAGAAAACTTAAAACTTAAAACTGAAAATAAATAAATAAAACTAAGCTCTAGATACCCAGTGGCGTCACCATTTTGTTACGTGGATTAATCCATCTTGCAGACAAGAGCGATCTCCCTAGTACTCAGCGAGTAGCTAGAAACAAACATCCATTTGGAAACCTTTTCCTCTAGATTAATTGCATTTTAGAATTAATATAATAAAGTAGAGAGGAGATTTCCCTACCTTGGAATCCAAACGTTCGATGTATCCTTTTTTCCCGTCGCTCCAAACTGGTTTCTCCAATAAGTAGAGCCTGCAATCAAAGACAAGACAAAGGATCAAAGCATATGCAACATATAATAATCAAGGAATGCTAATCCAAATTAGTGATCAAGGAGTCTAAGTATTGATTTTATTCTAATAAGCATAGAAACAACTCAATGATAAAAAGAGATCCATATGTATTATCTTGAATAAAAAGAGTAATCTTACAACCTGATGCCTTGATGCCGTACAAATTTCTCTTGGGGTCCTAAACAATCATTTCTCTTTCAGTTTAATAATCCTTCCTCTCTGAATACCAACATGGAGTTATAGACACAAGGGTGTGATAATTCTCATGCCAACAACAACTCACTAATGTAGAAAGTATGCACTCTTATGAATTCTCTTCAACAACTATAGTTTACAATCTATATGTGTCTACTTCAACATCTACAGTCTACCATCTACCCTTCAACCTGAAACTTGAGCTCATTTTATGGGGAAATGGAGCTAGTTTCAGTTCCATGAAGATGGGGATGGATTCCTCTCATGAAATGATTTGAGTTCCATGGACCAAGGGATAAGCTCCATGAGTGGAGGGATAAAGCTCGAACTGATCGCGACTCTAGAAGCTTCCAGTTGGGAGAATATTTGACCAACTAGGCTTCTAGAATTTAATTTTTTCTTTTATTTGCTTTTCACGGGGTGCACAGGTAATAGTGGAAAAAAATGTGGGAGTTTCCTTAGTTTATAGACCAAACAGCAGCGCATGCGTAGGAAAAGGCTATAAAAACCGCGCAGGTAGATTCTTAAGGGTTTTATAGAGCTTTTCTCCAATTCCAAGACTTGATTTAGGAACATTGGTGTTTTTTACCTCTAAGGGAACATGATATAGGTGGTGATAGAGCCATATGAACATTCAAATGTCATGATGAAAAAATGACGTGTAACACCATCCCGACTTCAAGAGATCAGGATTAGCATTGGATTGATTCAAGGGAGAGAGGTGATTAGGTGATGAGTCGGTACGCAATGGTGGGGTAAGTAGTTGTATAAAACAGACTACGACACGGGGCCATGGATCATTGATGAATGTTGAAGGTATTCACCCCGAATGAGGCAGTAGCTATAGCTAGATGTAGTGCAACCTGAGTCAGGGACTTGGGCGATGATTGGCCATGGCAAACATGGATCTCGGGGAAGATCGATCATGGTAGTATGGTGAGAGATCCATTTGGGATCCAGGCATTGAGGGGTCTTTTCTAGGTAGCCTGACACAGGGGCATAGCCACACTGAGGGGTTTGAATGGGATCTGAGCATTGGTCTCAGTTGCATCAGGTTAACAGGATGGCCCACATCTTTGCAGTTGCTTGATGACAAGCAACGTTTTGGCAGGGAGGAATGTAATATTCCTAATTTAGATTTTAGCTAATTAGAATATTAAATTTTGTCTTCCTTAATTAATAGATGAATAAGAGGGTAGAGGGACCCATAAATCCCTTTAGTAGGAATAAAACCACTTCTTAATGTGAATGTGGATCAATGCATCTAGATGGGGTCAAGATAAATAAACCACTTCTTGGTGTGAATGTGGGTCAATGCATGGGGATGGGGTCAATATGACCAAATCAAAAACACAGTCATGGAGGTAGTGGAGACAATGGAGGACAACGCAATCATAATGGAGGTTAGTGACCATGTGTGTAGCATCAATATTGTGTGGGTCCAAGATGTCGAGGGCTCATAAGCATATAAGGAAGGGGATGACAACCATAGAGATCATTCTGTATTATTATTATTTTCTTGTTGTTCATGAATTGAGCATGCTTAAGCTATTTAGCGGAGTCTGTAGTGTTGTTTAACACAAGGGTGTCTCTAAGCGGAGATCCTAACCTCATCCTCAAGGGACTTCGAGTGCCTACTCAGTAGAGGATTCTTGTTGTCTATGTGAGCTAATCTCATCATCCGGCATCCAAGCCACTTGCAGACCCTCTAGTGTTGCGTAGTCACTCAGTGACTTACGCAGTCCAGTAGCAGAGTTAATCAGAAGAGGGGGAAATTCCATATAATTTCTGCTTGGAATCCATTGAAGGGATCAAACCTTTAATATCTGGGCTTGGGAGTACTTGCAGCTACTCTATATTTCAGTTCAACCCATAGTTCTGCATACCCAACAGTTATTCTTTGTAAACCCTAGGAGGGTGATTTTTCGAGGTCATCCAATCTGGAAATCCTTTCTGCATTATTGCCATAGAGTCCAGATTCTAAATCCCAGATTTTTATGAGCATTAGAACATCCTCATCTATGCATTCATATTCACCAAGCAGCAACATTTCCAGCAAGGCAGCGCAGTAGAGAATAATGTTTTTAGTGGGAGAGCTTGAGGCCATTCCAGCCTGCTTTTGTAGGCTTGAGTGTTATCTATTTTGAAGCATTGTTTTATTTTTGCACCTCCATATTAATAAAATGGCTAATTTTTTCTATCTATTTTTATGGTGTTTTCACTTTATTTCCATATTTCTTTAGTTTCCGGTTTATTGTGTTTTGTATTACTGTCTTTTCCTATTTGGAATATTACAATCAGGGGTAGGCATCCAATAAGCCTCCATGGTCATTCTACATTTTGAAACATAGATGTTGAATTTTTAGGGAGCTTAAAATCCGTCTATCCGCCCACGGAATAGAATACCCGAGCGTTACAGAGACCCTTTTCAGAGGGGGTTAAGCTTAGGCCCAATGCATGCATTATTCTTTGGGGTTGTCTAACCCATCTAATGCTCGGTACTGGTAGTTGAATACCAAGAAGCTCAAGAATCGAACACTCATGTGGGACAACGGTAATTTAGTAGCCAAATCTAGGGCATCCTTCCCTATAAGTGACAGTGAAGGTAGCACTAGATCCCCATACCTTTACCTTGGTCGATTCTTCGACTGCTGGAAGCCGTCACTAGTTATTTCGGGACTTTAGCCATAGTACCCATCAGAAGACATATTTGCAAGCCCCAGTTAAATTTGAGAGTGTGAGGACGATTATGTCCTCATAGGATTTTTTAGTATCATATGCAAAACAACCAAACCATATTTTTTCTTCCTTGATCACATAGCATTAATCTAAAGGAAAACTTACCTTTTATTTTTCGCTTTTTTTTTTGTATGTGATCATATTTTCTTTGGTAATAATCTTCCATCTCTCAAAAAACTAAAAATATTTCCAAAATCAACCTAGTCAACACAACATACCCAATGAGACCTCGTTGATCTAGACGTTTTTTGGACCTCCCCCCATTAAATGGAGGAGTGCCAGGTCTTTCACCATTTAGGGATCAAAGACGACACACCGCCACCCTTATTGATTCATCCTTTATTGGGGATATTTAGTTCGAAACCCCCAACGGTCACCTAACACCGCACCAGTGGAAACCCCGGCAAGGTCACCACACTCAACTCCTCCCACAATCCCTAGAGGGCAGAGGAGCGCTACCCCTTCTAGGAGTTAGTAGAACACACAACCGGGTATGTCATAGGGTAATATTCCCCAGGCACCCCCCATACATCATCACACTCAGATACATGTGTTTCCAAAGTACACAATGGAAATCAATACTCAATTACCCTTTTTAGCATCATTAAACCTTCCAAATCTATTAAATCTAACTAATGAACCCATTTCACACAACCCCAATTAGCCCCCCATGTCCACGAATATCCCATCATACATACCAAAATTTGAAAAGAAAGAGGAATACCCCGGAAATAATATCATGAATTTCCACCTATGGTGTTTTTCCAATAGTATCATTGATGATACTATTCGACTAAGACTGTTTCAACGCACCCTAACCGAACCTGCTACGAAATGGTATGTAGAGTAGCCTTCTGCTTTGCATAGAACATTTAGCACCCTCACTACTGTGTTCCTCACTTATTTTTAGCTACCCATCCACCATGATTCAAGGATGGATTTGTTGACTCATTTTAGGCAAACAATAACTATTCAAATCTCAGACCATCTCCACAAATGGCGACAACGTACAGTTTGTGCAAAGCCAAACTCAACGATAGATTTTTACTGGACTTGTTTTTGAAAATTTTCACAGAAGAGATCTAAAAATATGTGGAGACACGAGGACCTACGTCCAAGGAAGACACCATTTGAAAATCCCAACAGTTCTAACTCATCTATACCCAATCAAGGTACATTTACAATGTCCTACCTAATGCCCTGCACCTGCAAACTTATAAAGAATTTCTAGGCACCTTGAATACTACAGACGACTTGATCGAGTCATTGAACCAAGGTCACCTAGGTATTAGTATCCAATACCCAAGTTACTCATATGATTCTACCCAGAACATGACGCAACCTCGCTACCACTGAAGTCAATATGCACCTTTGTAGAATATGACAAATAGAGTGTCATCATACCACCAACAACAAGGAGGATTGTACCCTCCCTTTCATGGGGACCAGTACTCAGCTAAGAATGTTGATGGAAGAGATCCCTCCCATCATCCATACACCAACCAAGGACATGGAAACCAATATTCCCCCTTCCCCGCACAAAATCCACCACCATAGAACAATACGTTGGTGAACTTAGTACAACTTTCTCAGGCTTATCAACGCCAATCTTATGACTAGTAGAACCATAATAATCCTCTTAACGTTGCAAGAAGTAAGCCTAAGAATAAGAAAAGGGAGACTCTGGATAGGCGAAAGTAGCCAAAAACGCCCCTTTTGATATTATTCTATGGGCAACCCCAACCAAAATCAAAACCAGGAGCCAAAAAACAACTCCCAAGGGTAGAACAATAGGTCCAGTCTGAGGACAAAACATTCTTGTGCCATATGTGGTGAGTACTGCCATTACACTCATCACTATCTCGAGCTCCCCGAACTGAAAAAAATTCAGGGTAACCATGGAAAAGAGGGACCTACACAACAAACTGCTATAATTTCAGAGTAATTCCCCCACCAAGGAGTGGTTAATACTCAACAACAACAACCACCCCAAAACAATTCCAGGAAAGACAGCCATGAAATTTACATGACTGGTGAAGAAATGTTCTTCCAGACAAGGAACCGAAACTATGACGCCCCCCCAGACACTAACCCATCAGGTGCGATCACGAATGCGAATGCACTTACTGCATCATTGACCATATCCAAAGTACCTATTGATCCCCTTCCAAAGATGGCTAAGGGGCCAACTAGGCGCGCAGGACACCACTCAAAACCTTCCCATAACTATAGCATATCGGACTATTTAGCACAATCATTTGCTACCATGTCAGCCTTAGAGGTCCTACAATCTTGCCCAAAACAACGGAAAGCCTTACTTTATGTATTAGGCATAATCGACCCTTACGATTCACACCTAATGGATTTTGACTTAGACAAAGCCACCCCTAGGCTTCCTTCTCTAATTTCTTTCCAGATACTGGTGTCAATAAAAAATATCGCCATACACTGATGTATCATTGATGAAGGTGCACCTACATGCATCATGTCCAAGTCTGTTTGGCAGAAGTTTGGATCACCCGAACTGAAGCCATCCGAAATCATGCTCAAAGCATATGACAGTCGACCTTCAACTCTCATCGGTCTATATGAGAGTGTCCCTATAAAATTGGTCAGAAAAATGGTACTCATAGACATTGAAGTCTTGGACGCCTAGCTTGACTACAATATACTCCTCGGGCGGAGTTATATGTATGCCATGACTTCCATAGCTTCCTTCGTTTTTAGGTGATTATGCTCCCCCATGAAGATCAAATCATCATTGTTGACCAACTTACATACTATGATAAGAAACCCATGATGGATCTCAATTTCGTTCTACCTTATGTAGACACAACTACAGAATCACTCATGTGGTACCAAGAATATGTACTCGGTCAATTCAAACCATCATCAATCTTAGGATCATTCGTAGGAGATCCCCGTATCATACCAGAGGCAGCCCCAAATTCATTGGGGCACCGATGTGCATGATGCTATCATCAAACACCAAGACCAACCTGGATATGGAGACCAGTATTACGAAAACCAAAGCCACTGACACGACTTTCATACCCTACGTCATCGCCCAAACCCCATTTTTATACCCCCCACCTAGTTTTATGTCAAAGCAAGTCTTGGCAACTATCTCATTTCCAAACATGTCTTTCGCAATACCTATCTGGTATTTGGTCCCACCAGCCATGCTAGGAAGTCTTAGCATCAATTCCACAGGGATAACCCCTATCACTCCTTAGGAGGCTACACCGGTTAATGAAACTCACGTATAGTGCCAATTAGAGCGACCAAGAAAACCAACAAAAAAGGGAAGCAAATTGAAAACCCCAATATACATAGGCAATTTCAACCTTGTGCATTATGTGATATCATAGGCCATCCTACCAATATTTTCCCGGAATTAGATGAATTAAAACCTCTTCTAAGCATCGAAAGAAATTCCGTGACCTCAATTTCCCATGAAAAGGAACATGCCACAAAAAATCAAAGGAAATCATTGCGCACCAACCACGCATGCATCATATGCAACCTTTATGGGCATTACACCCATCATTGCCTAGAGATTCCATGATATAGGGATGCCCTGCAAGCCCTAGAGAAATCATACCAATAGGATCCCCCAAATCCATCCATGCAGATAGATGAGGGAAAACCTAGAACCATATTGTACCTACACGAGCAGCCTACATCCTTCTCATACACAGTCACCCCAATGGACCAAAGATGATAAACAAAGGACACTTAGCCAGTCCCAGTTTACGCACTATGCGACGAGCCTGACCACTCAATCACACAGTGTCCCGAATTGAGGGCGTTCACCCATTGGTACCAAATCCCTCACGCTTCCCAAAGAAACTTAGCTCTGCATCAATGACATACGTGTCAAACTTTCTGAAGCAACCATTGTGTGTGTTGATGTCCACACATCCATCGATTCTAGTCCAAGTTGGATTTCATGCAAAGATTCATTGCATAAAATTCTAACCTAGCCGGCTCAAACACGGATTCTGCAAACGGCACTACCTTTCGAGGTATGGAAACAATAAGGACCAGACTATATGTGGCCGAAGAGAGGCAGTCACCTGAACGACCACCTCTCCTTGTTATCTCCTTCCAACTCCTATTCAATGTAATATTCCAAAATGGAAAAGGAAGGAATATAGAACATATGCAACATTCCAAATAAAGCGAAACAAGAATATAGCATTAAAATCTGAAAAATGCCAGAAATATGCTGTAACTGAAATTTACATCAAGAAATTATAACTATGAGCAGAAACAGCTGAGTCATATCATTATAAACAACAGAAAATATGAATGTACATAGTGCTCCAAAAGGAATGCACTCAAGCCACAAGATGGTTTGGCCAGATCTTAACCTTGGATTTTCGGCCCTTTTTAGGTTGCCCACTGCAACAGCTCACTAAAATAATGTAGTCATGGACTGGAACTACACTGTAGGGGAAAAAAACACTATGGCCTGATGCCAAATGTATCAATGATGCTCCAGGGCCTTCTTTAATAGCCTCCAAAGAGAAAGTAACGTCCCTCCAATGAGATCTAGCTCACAAATCTCCCAAATCAAACCTCCACAACTTCTGCCCTACAACACACACACAAATCCTAAACAGGAACTATGTTGTACATTAAGACTGGAGTCTTGGCCAAATTCCTGATAGTGGAATTTAGTAAAATTCTCTTCCAAGAGGCCTCTCAAGGAAAGAGGTGGGATTCCTTATCAGGAATTCCCATTGCTAAACATCACTTGCAATCTTAGCTAAACAACCAAAGAAATCTATATTTCTAAATAGACCATATATTCAGAAATATCATATACCAATACATCAACATAATGAAATATGGTTGCCATCCTCTTCCTTATATAAGTTGTGAGCTTCCAAACCCTAAGCCCCATCCAATGATGAAACTACTTCCATGCAAAGAGTCTCCATCTAACACTGTGTTGTCTTTCATTGAATGCCACTACTCCATGACAGTGTTGTTGATTTGGTCAAAGTTGACCCGGTCAAGGTGTTACAGCCCCTTTTCACACCTAAAGGTGCTCAATTAAGCTGCCAAGGTATGTCCTTTTCACATTGGCATTGATTTTATTCATTTTAAGGAGATTTATGGATCTCCATTATCCTCTTATTCATTAAACAAGAAATAAAAACAAAAATTAATATTTCAACTAGCTCATGGCTAACTAGGAATATTACAATCCTCCCTTCCCAAATGTTGCTTGTCCTCAAGAAATTGATAAGGTTAGTGTTGCAACTCTTCTCCTCCTCCATTGGTGACACCTCCATGTGATAAGCTTCCCTCATAAACTAAGTGTCTCCCAATCCATCCCTCCATGAAATGCTCCTCCCAAGTTCTCATGAGATGTAAATGATTCATCCCATAAGGAAGAAATAGATCCAATGAAACAATCATGGTTTGCCCAATGTTCTCCCTGAAACATGTAGCATAATGAACATGGAGAATTTCTCTCCCAAAGGGCACATACAATCCTCCCATCCTCCCTCCAATCATTCCCATAAAAAGGATAAGTACATCATCATTGTATGGTATCAAAACTAAGTCTATACAAAGAGAAATATGTAGAAATGGAGGTGGATCATAGTCCCACATGTGGAACCAACACAGTAAATCTCCTGAATGCATCAAATAATGGTATGGTAAGTGGTTTCCCCACCACTTACTTGCTACCCAAGTCTTCTCACAACTTCTGAAAAGGTGAGAAATTTTTGGTACCTTTGGAGTGCACCTAGAATGATACAACATCTCCCTATATCCTCCTAGGGAGTGTCAATGTTCATAAATGTTTATGGCCCAAAGTTGGCCATGAATTTTATACGGAAGAATGCTCCTCCTTGGAGATATGGCCTACATATACATGGTAAACGAGTGCAAACAATAATAAAGTGAAACTCCATGCTCATAAACATGTTCCTTACCAAAATTTCTCCTCATACAAATGGAGCGGTCCATAGATAGATTCCCTCTCATTCCAAAAGAGGAAAGAGGTGGCTGTGATAACTCCTCCATAGATTTATATATCTCCTCCAACTCCACATGATCCATGCATCTCTTCAAATGCAGATATATCTCCTCCTCAAAGCCTTCCCAAGTGTACCCCTCCGTGATGGAGTGATATGCTCTCATAGAATAAGTATGGCTAAAGAGAAAATCTTCATGAGCTCTATGTAGCAACTTTTCCTTGAGCTTGGAAGCTCTAGATAATAAGATCCTACCATGATAATAGATGACTTCATATTGGAATGAATATCCCTCTTCTTGTAGCTGGCCATCAAGTATCATGCATGTAAAAATATCCTTGGAATAATCCACCAACATCTGGGATTTCCAATATGTATCTATCCTCCATAGAGACAACGTTGATGATCTATCACAAAGAACATATGTCATATGGCTGCCCTTCTCTTTGACATCTCCCATGCCAAAATCATATGTTCAAAGGTTGTTATCCTTCCCATGTTGCTCCTTCCACAACGCATAATCTGAAATGAGAGTGGATAATGATGATGTTGGGAGAATGTCTCCCTCCTCCTTGAGTTTACCAAAGACTCTCAATGTTGTATCATGACCTCCTAATGCCCCCATTCCTCCTGGATCAATGAATGGTGCATCATGATTTGAGACATGCCTCATAATCTCCTGATCTAGTGGCCTCCCAGGTGGAATGCCTCCATGCAAAGAGACATCAATATCAAGAGTAGATTGCATATATGAGTGGACTGCTTTGTCCTTTCTCTCACTGTGCAATTCAGTCTGCCTCTTTTGTGCATCAACCTTCTGAGATAGATTGGGGTGTGTGCTCCTAATCATATGATGTTGGCCATCCTCCCTACCTTCTCCTTTCATCTGTGAGGTCTCACAATCTATCAATAATGGCACATGTTGTTCATGGATTGTACCTTGATCTCCACATATGAGATCCTTTGGAACTTCTTACAATGATACAAGAACTCCTCTCATTGGAGAAATTGCTCCATCTACCTCCCCATGAGGTACTAGATCTGCTCCTAATGTGAAAGAACTATTACCTCCAACCTTCTCTTCCCCTTCCTCATGAATGGAGGTTGCCTGATTATCATTAAGAGGCTCTTT
The DNA here is from genome assembly GCA_034641835.2 of Pinus albicaulis. Taxonomy (NCBI): domain Eukaryota; kingdom Viridiplantae; phylum Streptophyta; class Pinopsida; order Pinales; family Pinaceae; genus Pinus; species Pinus albicaulis. The sequence continues at coordinate 1,400,350,046 of CM076577.1, forward strand.
GTTTAGTTCCTCTTTTCAAAAATAGATCTCCATGTCTTCCCTTTGAGAAGAGAGCTCTTTCTGAAGTGGTGATCTTGCCTCTAGAAAGGTATTCTGCAAGTTTTTAACCCCCTAAATATCATTATGGAATGGAGTTTGGTTTATAGATCCTTACAACTCATGCAAAGGTTTTTTTTGTTTAGGCTTATCTAGCTCAACCAAGGATGTTTCATAATGTTTTGCATAAATTTTTTTCACTAACCTCCTAGTGAACTTTGCATAAGTAGATACATTTACGTGATTCAAGGAAGAAGTTTCATAAAACCACCAAGCATAAGCCTTACCTTCAAGATGCAGCGCTGCTACTCTAATGGATTCATCTTCTTAAACTTGGTGCTGCTACAAATAGGTGTCTAGCTCCTTCACCCAAGCCCTAACTGTGCATCTAGGCGATCCATCAAAAGTAGATAGAAATAATCTACCCAAACCATGCTACTTGCACCTTTTGCTTCTATTGTGATTGCTAGGTCTTATATTCTCCTTGATCTTGCAAAACCCTTGGAAGTTTAGATGATCTTTGAACCTATGAGATTGAGAATCATACTCTCGAAGATAGTCACCAAGAGTCTCCTCCTTTGGTACATCCCCTTCCTCCTTCTCTCTTGCTATGAACATAGGAATGGTAGAGCGTTGTAAATCTGATTGTGTGGTTGAATGCTCACACCCATAATATGAAGAACTAGAGCTTTCTTCATGTGTAAATATTCTTGAGGGATATTCATGTATTTCCCTCCTCATTCCCTTGATTTCTATGTTAATCTCATGCATAGTTTGGAGAAGAAGTTCTGAAAACTTCTTTCCCTCCATTTCTCCAAATAATGGAGACTTGCCTTTGTCTCTTCTGTAAGCTTTCTCTTTTATATGAGAAGCTTCCTCTTCTTTTGATAACATAGATGCAACGTCTCACAGGCTGAGCCAAGACTATGCTCTGATGCCACTTGTCAACATTCCAAATAAAGCAAAACAAGAATATAGCACTAAAATCTGAAAAATGCTAGAAATATGTTGCAACTGAAATTTACATCAAGACATTATAACTATGAGCAGAAATAGTTGAGTCATATCAATATAAACAACATAAAATATGAATGTACACAGTGCTCCAAAAGGAATGCACTCAAGCCACAAGATGGCTTAAATACACTAAAGAAACTAAGCATTGGAAATGTTGTGCTACTACTACTGCTGCTGCTGGAAATTGCTACAACTGAGGAGAAGAACCATGTGCAAAAGGCTATTAGAGTGGTCCACATAATCCAAGATTGTAACCATAGATTCTACTCAAATAAACCCAGAAAAACCCAGAAATGGTTTGGCCAGATCTTAACTTTGGATTTTCGGGACTTTTTGGGTTGCCCACTGCAACAGCTCACTAAAATAACACAGTCATGGACTGGAACTACGTTGTAGGGGAAAAAAGCACTATGTCCTGATGCCAAATGTATCAATGATGCTCCAGGGCCTTCTTTACGAACCTCCAAAGAGAAAGGAACCTCCCTCCAATGAGATCTAGCTCAGATCTCCCAAATCAAACCTCCACAACTTCTGCCCTACAACACACACACAAATCCTACACAGGAATTGCGTTGTACATTAAGAATAAAGTCTTGGCCAAATGCCTGATAGTGGAATGTATTAAAATGCTCTTCCAAGAGGCCTCTCAAGGAAAGAGGTGGGATTCTCAATCAGGAACACCCAATGCTAAACAACACTTGCAATCTTAGCTAAACAACCAAAGAAAGCTATATGTCTAAAGAGACCATATATTCAAAAATATCATATACCAATAAATCAACATAATGAAATATGGCTTCCATCCTCTTCCTTATATGTCGTAAGCTTCAACGTGTAGCTCCTATCCACAATGGAGCACCATCAAGGCAAAGAGTCCACCTAACACTGCGTTGTCTTTCATTGAATGCCACTACTCCATGATAGCGTTGTTGATTTGGTCAAAGTTGACCCAAACAAGGTGTTCCAACCCTTTTTCACACCTAAAGGTGCTCAATTAAGTTGCCAAGATATGTCCTTTTCACATTAGCATTGATTAATTCATTTTAAGGAGATTTATGGATCTCCATTATCCTCTTATTCATTAAAAAAGAAATAAAACAAAAATTAATATTCCAACTAGCTCATGGCTAATTAGGAATATTACATTTAACTCTACGCACTCGTGATGAAAGTGATCACTCTTATTGTTGAATGTGCAACCCTAGATTTGTTTCAAAGATGGTATCCTATCGAAACTATATACTAGCATTCCAAGATACGTGTCGGGTGTGTTATACACCACCCGCTCATCATCATTTCTTTATATCCCCACTCGTTCTGCCGTTAAAAATTTTACGCCATTCCATAATACACATCACCGTTAAACGTACGTATCGTATTCAAAATCCATGGAAAGTTTGACAACATAAGAAAACATGACAAGTAGGTCCATTTTATTCATGTCATCAAAAAACAAAGAAAAGGGGTACATCAAGCCAACCCCCAACCTCCCTTCGCATATATGGAACTACGCATTACGTGAACGCACGTAACCATTTGACACCCAATACCCAGATCTAAATCGCTCCGTAAATGGTATCCAATCACTCCAGCAGCCAAAAGGGAAAGGAGTATCGAGGAAAGACAGTATTGTCAGATTTTTCAATGCAACCATCAGACTCAACATTACACTTACATCTCCCAAGTATGCCCTTTAATAGACACCATATGCTCGTTGGATGCCCAATACCCAAATATAGTTGTTCTAGAGCCAAGTCAACCTAACACAAAGCAACCTGCCCAAGGAATCCTACCCCCCATCGTTACCAAAACTTTAGGAGAGCTAAAACGACCCATCGTTCTAGCAGGGACAAGAAACTGCCAAGGACAACATCCGGGCTATGCGATAGAATCAACCACCGAGTCAATCAATTTAAGGAACTGAAGAACCTTATTAAAAACCTTCGCATGGTCACCCCCATCCCACAGATCAATCTCTCCAATAAAGATAAGATCACATGCTGCTATTGCAGGATTTTCTCACAATTCCACCATACGATGGATTGTGAGTACCTCCCAAGGTTACGAGAGGCAAGGGAAATGTTAAGTATAAACTCCCAAAAGGAGCTAGACCATCCAAAACCAAAAACTCGAATATGGAAAAACCACAATCATGCCCAAATACCCGATTGTCTCCGAGCATCCACTTCAAGGACAAAGAGTAGTGTTGGTTCTCATACCATCTACTCAATAAGCACTGTGACATCATGCACCATTTTCACAAATCACAGTCACGAAACAAAGTCATGCCCCTTAATGGAAACATTTGGGCACCTTTGCACTTAGCACAACTTCCAAATCTAGGAAAGTACAAGTACCCTTTGTTGACCAGATAAATAAATCTTGCAGACAAGATCGATCTCCTTAGTACCAAAAGGTAATCTAGCAACAACTAGCCAAATAAACCTATCTTTCTCTAGACATATGTGATTTACAAAAGAATACTATAAAGGTGTTAAGGCCTTACCGTAGATCCAATGCTTGTTCGAAGTAGTTGTCCTTCGGTCACTTGAAGGAATTATCTTTATAGACCTACAGTCACAAACAAGAAAATATTAAATAGCACCTGTATAGTAAATATCATAAATCATGCCTATCATGGTGATCAAGGAATCCATAAAATAAACAGTTAATTAATAGCTTATTGAGAAAAATTAATTCATTTCTATTAACTTTGAATAAAAGAAAACCTTACAACCTTAGCCTTGATGTTGAACAGGTCTTCCCGTGGTCCAAAGCAGGAATCTCCTCTACTCTGACAAGCCTTGCACTCTTCCAACTGAGATAGATAGAGGTATGTGATCTTTCCTCACAAAATCTCAGTTAAATGAGTCTAAATCCCAACAGCACTTTACCTCAAACATTTCTAAAGTTTAAACTCCCTTTGAGGCTACCCAATGCCTCTTTTTATAGTGCAAAAGAGGAGGTTTCAGTTCCAACTATGAAGGGATAGAATCCTCCTTCAAAGGGATAAGCTCCTCACATCAAGGGGTTAGCTCCTTAAGGCATGGGATACATGAACCTCAAAAGAGTGGTTCTGCCACCGCAAGATTCTTTCCAGAGGTTTCTAAAAATTAATGAAAGTGAGCTTTTTGAGTTTACTTGTGCCTTTCTAATATTTTATAGGGGTCCGCACCCTTAACATAGAAAAAGTGCGTTCAGGTACGTAGGAGTCATGAACATTAGGTGCGGGACCGCAGGCAAGACAAAGAGAAAGTGTGATACCAATGTTTTAGAAATTTTTGAGAACTTTTCTCTTATTTTTAAGGCTTGACATGAGGAACTAATGTGTCAGACTTGCAAAGGAGGAAGTATGAGTGATAATGAGCTCATACAAATAGCAGAATGTCAAGATGACAATTTTTAGTGCAACACCCTTAGTACGCCATGTGAGGAACATAAACTTGCTCTCATACAAGCCACCACAATGGAAAATCCTGCACCATCCAACGTTGATGACATGCAACACCACATATGAGTCATCTCATCATGTATGAGAACCATGGCTCGTTTTGTCTGCTCATCTGTCATTGGTGTCGAGACCGCTACAACTACAAAAGTAGTTGTACCATCGACGATGCGAACTCAATCCATCTGCACCCTGTCAACCTCGTCTGGTTCCACAACATCAACTATGGAATCATATTTGTGTCTGTTGACCAGCCCCGTTAGGCTTGAACCAACTCCTCACGACCGTACACAAACTCACTCCCCCTTAGATTCCTTGTTCCATTCAGATGAGAATATTTTGGAGGCCATGATGGAACCATATTGTCCATGAGATGCAATGCATCACCACTTTTTTTTTCTTTCTGAAAATACATTTGGCCCTAAAAACCCAAAAAACCAAGAGATATACATTATTGAATAAAAAGACTTCCTCCCATCTGGGAAAGTTGACTGGTTCAAAAAACCCATCCCGACACCTGACACGTTCGAAGAAGGGAACATGTCCAATATTTTACCAACCATCAATGTAAATATCTCTAGAACACCAGGAAAAATAAAAGAAATCTCACTGGGGGTAGCATGCTCCCCAGATGAAGTAATCTCATACATAAACTTTTTGCAAGAGTACAAAGACATCTTCACATGGGATTATTTAGAAATGTCAGAGCTTAGCCCCACTATTGTAGAGAACCACATTGACACCTGGCCCGACATACCACCAGCACGCCAAAAACAATGTCAGTTGCACCCATCTAAGGCAAAAGTGATCAAGAGAGAAATTGAAAAGCTTCACAAATATGGCTTTATCTACCTAATAGCTTACACATCGTGGGTTTCTAACCATGTTCCTGTCATGAAAATAAAGGGCACCATTCGCGTATGTACTAATTTTTGATATTTGAAAAAATATTGTCCAAAAGACAACTACCCTACCCCATTCATCGACCAAGTCATTGATGCTTGCACCAGACACGAGACCCTATCATTCATGGACATATTCTTAGGGTAAATCCAAATTAAAATTCAACATACCAATCGATACAAGACAACATTCACCAACCCTTAGGGCACGTTCGCATACCTAGTTATGCCATTTGGTCTTAAGAACATTGGAGCCACTTTCTAGTGGGCCATGAACTATATCTTCCATGACCTAGCCCACCTTATCCTCTCTTACTTGGATGACTTCAACATTTGAGCCAAGAAGCGAAGCGATCATCTAGAATATTTATGGTTGTTATTCCAAAGATGCTGACATTACAACCTACGCTAGAACCCTCTCAAGTGTGTCTTATGCGTCAACGTAGGTCGACTATTAGGTCTTATAGTATCCCAAAAAGGGATCAGAGTGGACCCCCTCAAGGTACAGGCCATCAAAGAGGTGCCACCTCTAAGAACCTTTAATCAACTCTAAATCTTGCAGGGGAAAGCTAATTTCCTGAGATGCTTTGTCCCAGATTACGCCACTTGTGTGCAAGGATTCCTACGCCTTCTTCGTCAGGATATCCTATTTACATGGGAATATCAAGCCCAAAACTAAGATTTGAGGGACACTAAAAGAACCATTATCTTTAGCCCCATTGATCAACCCACCAAATTTTTACAAAGATTACACCCTATACCTGTCAGCATCAGAAACTGCTTTAGCTGGGGTGTTAATCCAAGACAGACCCGATGGTAAAGAAAACCTATATTTTTACGTCAGTAATAACTTATCAAGCCCTGGATTAAGATATTAACCCAAATAAAAAACTTCCCTAGCCCTTATACATGCATTCCAAAAGCTTCAGCACTACATTGTCTTAAAGACTACAATAGTCGTCGCAACTATCAACCCCATGAGATACCTGTTGACCGGCCGTTTGATGAACCAAAAATACGCTCGCTGGGTATTCATACGTTGGGTAGTCATATTGCAAGAGTTTTACCTATATTTTATCTCCCCTAATAGAAATAAAGCTTTGATCTTAGCTGAGTTCATCACTGACCTCCCAAGTCAAACTAAAGGATCCCTAGTCAACGACTCACTACCTGATGAACATCTATTTTTAGTGACGATTGAAGATCCTTGGTACGGTGTTATCCTCTTATTTTTATGAACCCAAAAATTCAATCCAAAACTCACACGTGACGACTGAAGGTGCATACACCATCATGCCCCCTAATACCTCCTCATGGGAGACGTCCTTTATCGACGAGGCATCGATATTATCCTACATTGATGCCTCATGCACGACCAAGCTGAGCAAGCCCTCAGTGACTGTCATAGCAGAGCTTGTGGCGATCACCTCTCTGGGATGTCTACCACCAAAAATGTTCTACCGGAAGGTTATTTGCGGCCCACCTTATTCTCGATTGCATTATGACAGTCAAAATATGTGATCTATGCCAACTCTTCATCCATAAGGCAAGGGCACCTCCCTCTCCTCTACACCTGGTCATTGTAGTCGGTCCCTTTTGAAATGGGGAATAAACTTTATGACTTGCAACCCTGCGTCGTCTAGAAACCACAAGTACATCATTTTCACCATCGACTATTTCACCAAATTGGTAGAATCCATGCCTACATATGACAACATGATAGAAACTTTGGCACAGTTTATATTCAACCATGTCATCGCATAGTTCGGTGTGCCAAAAGACTTAGTCTCTAATCACAGAAATCATTTCGAAAAATAAATATTCTAGGATTTGTCTCACCACCTAGGGTTCACACACGAATTCACATCACCATACTATCCTCAATCCAACAGATAAGTAGAATTTGTCAACAAAGTGCTTAAAACAATGTTACAATGTATGGTGAATAACCATAAGACAAACTGGAACCACATGGTTTTTTTCGCCTTGTGGGCATATCTCATGATAGTTAAAAACTCAACATGATTCACACCCTTCTAACTAGTATACAAGGTAGAAGACGTGATTCCCATCGAACACGAAATCCCTAACTTACACGTCACCATCAAACTCCTTGATGATACCCAGCCTTTAGAAGAATGATTGGTACATTTAGAACTCATAAAAAAAATCGCCGAGAGTTGCTCCAACATAATGAGGCACATAAAAAATGGGTAACAGCATCATTTGATAGCAAAATCACCCCTCCCTCATTTACCAAGGGAGAGTTGGTCCTCTGCTATGATGTCGCAAAAGACGCCCTAAGACCTGGAAAGTTTGAAACATTATGGAAATGTCCCTACATCATAAAAAATTTCCTTCTCAAGGGTTCATACATCCTGTTAGAGCTCGATGGTACATGCCTATCTAACCCCGTCAATGGGATTTACCTCAAAACATTTACCCATAAGGGCAGCAGGTCTCAACCTTAAAGATAATATGCATGTAGCATAATCTGTTTTTGTGATTATTGCAATCATCAAAGGATTGTTCTAAAAAATGCTCTGGTGTCACATATGGATCATCCCCCCATCCACTATTTTGGATTTGCTAATGGAGCCTCACGATGGTCTCAAAATCTAGCAGCAACTGCCTGGGCCATTTACTATCATGACCAATCGCCATTCTTAACAGTAATATTCCAAAATTTTCACCTGTTTATTGGAATATTAGAGTTCTTAATAAACTTAATTAATTAAGTAAATAAAAAGGTAGAGGGACCCATAATCCTTAAAGATGAATAAGATCCACCTTTTGATGTGTGAATGTGGATTAATTAGACATAGATCTACATAATGGAGTTGTGGAGAAGCTACTAAAGTGAATGGAGTGGAGGTCATGTCTCATTAATGAGATTGATCACGGAGGTTGAAGCAGTCAAATGAGATCATGAAGGGAATCTAATGTAAGATCATAGAGAATTAATTATGAAATGATGGAGGAAGTAGTGCATTTAATGCACTCATGATGGAGAGGGTGAACATTTCATGTACACATGATGAAGGAATTGGAGATACATCGCAGTTAATCATGGAGACTTATGTCCACATGAACAACGCAGTTTAGAGGTGGGCTAGGGCTTGGGAAGGCTCACTTTGTATATAAGGAAGATGAAGGCAGAATGGAAGGTAGGATTATGATTATTGATTTTAGATCTGGAATTGTCATTTGACATTCATGCACGCTTAAGTTTTTTAGCTAAGTATGTAGTTTTTTTTTAGCATAGGGTGTTCCCGAGTAGGAATTCCACCCTTACCCGCAGGGAACTTCGAGTGCCTACTCTGGGAAGGTATTCTGAGCTACTATTCATCATCATGCATTGGTTCCATAGTATTCCTGCTCTCTACAGGACACATACCTTCAGAAATTACGCATTTCTGAAGAAGGGTTTGAGAGGAGGAGGTTGTCTTCAGAATTTCAGCTGAAGAACCGGTGAAGGATTTTTCCTATCACCTTGTACTTCAAGATCAACATTCCCAGAGCATCATTTCAAATCTGGCATAAGGCCAAACATTATTCACTTCCTATCAGCAAATGAAGGTTAGTTTTGAGTGGGAGAAGGGGGAAATGATGGTTTTGCAGTAGTTTCTTTTTCTCATGAAATTAGCAGAATTTCTGAGTATAAAATGGGAACAGCAATGAAGATTTTGGACAAAGGCATGAGGCCTTCAAGAGTCTTCAAGAGCCAACACTTTTTAGTAATAAAATTTGTTCTTTGAAAGCTCAAAAAGTCTTAACCACCTTTTGCTATAACAAATATTATAGGTGGTTAACAGTGGCTCCACTTGGGGATGATGCCTTCTTGAAGGCATCAAGAACTTCAGACTTGCATTCTCTGGGAGGCTAACATGTGCCTGATCCATTGGGCTGCCCTTCATCAATAAAAAATTCTACCTACCCAATCCTACTGATCTAGCATTTTTTCTTCATTAGAGTGCACTTGGATTGGCAAACTCTTTTACAACATTTTATTATTTTGAAAGCAGGAAATCTAATCTATTTCTACTCCTTATTTCTCCCTGAACTCAGATTAAATAGTCGAGTTCAGATGCTTCTCTACCTATTCTACCATCTGTTGGGATTAAACTGTCCAACAGATTTTTATTCTCTAAATTCTACAATAGAAATTTAAAAGCATTCAAGTCAGAATTGAACAGTCTGACTTGATGTTGGTCTATGGCATAAAAACAGGCTACACATAGACATTTATTTTACAGAAAATTAAATCAAAATGGAAGGCTTAAGATCTGAAAATTCACAGCACTTCCTTCACCCTTTTACAGCTCTGTTTTGGTTATTGCTTGAGCTGTTTGTTCCTTTTTCTCTGGTTCAGATTTTGATATTGTTTGAACCTTTAATTTATATCCTAAACTATCTACTGATAAGCCAAGATTACACAGTTTGGCAAATTGAATTCATTATCCTATCAACAAAAAATTTAAAGCTAATTAGTCAAGTTTAGGTTGTTTGACTAACTAGAAGTGTGTTATTCAGGAGTGGCATTTAAGCTTGCACACTTTCAAAATTTGTTTCTCTTTTTGGTATGGGGCTATACCTTTATTGTTTTGTCAATCTACGCTCTTTTCTTTCTTTTCTTTATTTTTGTATTTTTGAATCTTTGATTCTTCTTCAAAGCAGAAAACAAAAACTAACTACATGCTCAGAACTGAGCTTTATTGACATTCCTATCTAACCTATTCTAAACATGGAGTATTTACATTTATAATATGATACAAAAATGCCAATGCAGCCAGTTGAGTAATGTCAAGAAGAAGTAGAAACTCTGGCTGCTTGTCAAAGGTATCCATAGAACATATTGAAGATTAACCTTCAATATCAAGGCTATCACAGAAGGTGACAGCTTTTCATGTCTTTGGCTCTTGCAAAGGATCACTGCTTGATAATTTGAGCCAGTTGGGATTTCCACACACTCTTCCATATGATCAACAAAGAAATTATGAATATTCTCTTCTTTTTGGCCCTCCATGTCTGGTAGATTGTCTGCTTCCAAGACTTTAGCTTTGAGGAGCATATCTTCAGGAAGTTTTTTGGAAGCATCATCATCCTTAACCTGCATAATAGCAAACAGTGAAATATCTTCTTTCTCTAAATTTATGTTTGCTTCTGATATAAATTCAGGTTCTTTAAATGGCAGATTGATATCAATGATAGGAGAAGTTTCTTCTTGAAAAGAGGGTATATCCACAGTAGGATAGTCTTCTATCTGTTTCTCTCCCTTTTCTTCATTATCATCTGAACTGGAGGACTCTTCATATTTGGCAGTGTTGTCCTCTTGTAGCCCTGGTATGCTTGGATTCAGTGGGCTGAACTCTGTGAGGAGGTTATTATATTCTTGAGTGGGGGTGTATTCAATGGTTTCCTCTTGCTCAAAAATTTCTTCATTACTCTTCTCTTCACCTTCTGAGTTGAAAGGCTGCTAATTCCCAATAAAATGAAAGCTTTTTATGATGGATCGAAAAGGATGATTGCGGCTTTCAAGCTGATGATGTTGAAACTCGTAAAACCAATCAAATGTTGGTTGCCCTGCATGATTAGTTTCTGCTTGGAAATCATCATCATCATAAAGACTGATTGAAATTTGAAAATTTATTAGACTAAACATGTTCATCAGTCAAACATATTGGGATATCAGTAGGTCCTTCTTCATTCTGATCTACGGAAGAAATTTCTAAATCTATACAACAAAGTTCTTTATGTGAATGGGCAAGAGTGTTTGTTTTGCAAAAATTTTTAGAGAATGACTGTTTATAAATAGTCTGATCTATTTCCTTCTCTATCAAAGGGGAAGATGTTTCCATGTCCCTTTGAACAGAAGTATAGTAGTTTTATGTCTCTTGTGAAGACTGATTTTGAGGTTGGATGTCTTCTTGAGCCTCGGCTATAAGGGATGATGAATCAATATTTGAGTTTTCAGGGATACCCTGAGGGATGTTCTTTGTTTCTTGGATCAGCTCTTCCTCAATTTATTCATCTATGTTCTTAAAATTTTTCAATATGAGATTAAACTCATGAATGGCTGTTAAAAGATCTTCAGGATGCATCTCTTCCAAAGCTTCCTCATTATCTATAATGTGTTGGGTGATGTTTTGTGATGGATCATAATATATCGCACCCAATGATAATGATGTAGTGTTTTATTTATATTTCTCATAGAACACATATTCAAGGTCTCTTAAAGAACAAAAACTTCTAGATCTTAAGCATTCATACCAATCCGTAGCTTTTCCTTCTAATGTTAACATGAACATTTTCATTAGGCAGTTTTCATGCCATTCAACTTTCAACCTCCATACATGTATATGAAATTTGATAAGATGTAATAGAGGGTCATCAAACTTTTCACCTTGAAAAACAGGCAGGTTGTCATCCCAATTCACCTGGGGCGTCTTATGTGGAAACCTTGGGATATGATCTCTACTCATTGGGGCATATCTTCGTCGTATTCTTGGAATCATTTTTGTAAATCAAGAAAGAGGTCACTGTGTCTCATTAATCAATTCAGGGTCTTCTACCAGTGGAGTCATTTGGTCTTCTGAGAGTTTCAGGGTGTGGAGTCGCCAGGTGGAAGATGTTTAACTCCTAAGGAGGTAAAATGTTTAATGGTCCACCACCATATACCAATCTAAAGAGATCATGGGTACTCTGAGTTTTAGCAGTATTTAAAATGAAAAAGACTCAAAATCCCCAGCGGAGTCGCCATAAATGTTAGGTTTTGGTGGCTCAGCTGGCGAACAGAATAATTTTCATAAAACCAAGGGTTATCTAGAGTTTTTAAGGTGTTTTTTGAACTTTTATTAACTCAAAAAAGATTCCCCAGCGGAGTCGCCGGAAATTTTAGGTGCTCGTGGCTCAACTGGCGAACGGAATAATTTTCATAAAACCAGGGGTTATCTAGAGTTTTTAAGGTGTTTTTGAACTTTTATTAACTCAGAAAAGATTCCCCAGCAGAGTCGCCATAAATGTTAGGAATCTGTAATCAACAATATTGGCAAAGTCCGATCATAGAAACAACATCGTTTCAACCAACTTTGGGATTCTAGGATCTAGCCCTCCTGAATCCGGAGAGGGATCTCTCCAATAAGTGCAAAGATGGATTTGTTTTTGAAATTTGGGGTAATAATATTAGGCTAGTTATGAAGGCCAAGGGTCTGTTTTGTTTTTGGATGGTTGAGCATGAATACTGTTTGAGGTGGAAAGTCCTAAGTGAAAAGAGTTTCAAAGGTGAGAAGTTGCAATTCAATAGAACAGCTAGGCTAAAAAGATAGATATAATGCTGGTTTTTAGTCCATTGGGCTATGGAGTCATAACAGGGCTTTAATTGAGCAACAACATCAAGAGTGATCCAAGGGGAAAGTCATCTACATCACAAGATTATTGAGATTGAAATGATGGAATGGGAACAATAAAGTGTTGGAGGGGTGGAAACTAAAAATAATTTCACAAGGGATTTATAGTCAGTCCAAACAAGAAAAGCCTCTTAAGTAATTGTTTAAAACCAGCCAAGTGCAGGGCTAACCATTGACTTCTTGGGAAAGTTTGTATTAAAGTAGCTTAATTGACAAACAATCCAGTAATCCACATAATTACCTTCAGAAAGTATGAAAACATATAAGAGAAGACAAAGTGTAACTTAAGATCAGATAAAGTACTTTTAAACCTAGTCTGCTTTCAGTCAACACCAAGGGAAACTTTCAGAATCTGCCTTTGGAGAATAGAAGCTAGAAACAGGGCAAACCATCACTTTTCTAGTCTAACTTTAATAAGCAAATAAGGAAAATAACTTTTAAGAACAATGTTTAAAGAAAACAGTAGGATGAGGGAACTCCAGCATTCCTAACTGCTTAAATTGTATTGAATCATTCTTAAATAAACAATTTGGAGGAAAAAATTGAGATAAAGCTTTTCAGTCAGAGAAGGTTACTGATGTACAGCAATTCCTAACTCTATAAATGTTGTTCTTTATCAGAGAATAGTGAACAAATATGACATACATAAAAGGAAAACAATAACAAAGAAAGGGGCACTTCACCAGTGATATAGACCAGGATCCCAAGAAACAGCTTGTTTATTGATGTCAAACCAGTTACAGTACTCAGGTCCAATGTTTCAGTTCAGCAATCATCTTCACTATCTAGCCTAACAAAACTAACACAAACAGAGCTCCAAGGGCCAGTGAACACTATTTACATTTAGAAGTTTAAGCTCAGATGTATTTCAAAGCTCTGCAACCAACAGATTCTCATCTTCTACAGAAGTATTTATAGAAGGATGAGGAGGTGAGATATAACAAAATATCTTAAGAATAATTAATACAGAGTGATGACTTCTCGACCTTTGAAGGGCTCGATGACGAATTTTACAGGTGTTTCACTGTATTAACTGTTTTAAAATTAATATCAAAGCTCGGTGGGAGCTTTATTGACTTTTAGGCTCTATCCAGGATGAAATAACTCCGCTGATATTTGTTTGCATTAGTTTCCTGTGCGGAATTAATTGCTTGGCTGCGCTGTGAGGCTGATATTTACTTTAAACAATAACTTCGGCCTCTGTTTGAATGGTTTGAGGCAATAGGTGGCTCTGTGGTAGCCGAGAGTAATCAATTCTCCTCAAATATGATGGTGGAGGCATTTTTGTCTTTTAAACACTTATGATTTTCTTTTAATGGTGTTTTAATTCTGGGAATTAGGCTTTTGATAATCATTCTGAGCCATAATTCCGAAATCTGTCTTCAATCTTCATTCTAATGTGCTATGTCTTCAAAAGCTGATACTCTTTTGAATGTGATTTAAATCACAGTGTCTTGTCGATGTGCAGGCCGCACAAGACTTTTAAAGGCATCAATTCCCATGAAACATTAATAAAACATCGAATCAGAACCTTGCGAATAGTCTCCATTGATAATTCAAAGGCACGGGAAACATCTTTCCTGACATTCGGCATTTATTTTGAACAAATGGAAAAACCATTAATCCCTGTAAAAATACACAAAATATTAGAAAATCCTGCATTTTAAGGTTTAACTGCTTTCAGAAGGTGGGGAAGGAGCGTAGCCGTTGGATGAAAGCATCCAACGGTGGAGATTTATTAAGAGGAGGTTAAAGAAGAGCGGGGAAAATGAATAGGTCGGAGTGATTTTGGACCGTCCGATCCAGACACGTGGACGGTTTGGATTTAATCAGAGGATCGCAATCAGGGGTAGCGAGCAAATACACCGATTAAAGGTTGCGACGTGATGTAGCGCAGGTCGTCGATCTAATGATTAGATCAACGGTGGAGAACGAATCGGGGGAAAGGCCAATCGGGGAAGGAAACACAACATAGTGATTTAAACATGCGATGCGAGTTTGCGCGGGTCGTTGATCTAAGGATCAGATCAACGATGGAAAATGAATCGGGGTATGGCTGATCGACGTGAGCAAATAAGTGTATGCGATGTAAAAAATGCGATGCGATTCAAAACTCTGATGCGATGGAGGGTTGGCCGCTTGATCGGCTTTCGATCAACGGTGGGGATTTATTTTAGAACGAACTGGCGGAAAAACCCTTATGATATATGAAAACTCAAAAATTGAAATAAAACAAAGGTTTTATGCTTCGGGGGGCGGAATATATGTGTAAGGTGGATAGGCGCCCGACTACGGGGCCTTTAGTTATATGGAACGTAATGGGCCCGGGGCATATATATTCAAAGGAGCTAATCGCAATCGAAGCCTCGGGCTTGGTCTTTCAATAAACCCATTGAAATATTGCGATGTGATTGAGCGCTTCAGGATTTCGACACTTGGTCCAGAGGGAAAGTCCTATGAAACAAAAAGGCCGGGGGGGGGGGGGGGTTAATATATATAGGCCCCAATCGCATCGGAAAATTTTGATGCGGTCTTTTTAATCTACCCATTGTATTTCCCCGATGCGATTGCGCGATCAGTATTTTTTATCTAACCATTTATATTTAGCACGTGATTTTGGGTTTTTGGATCAAACTTTGGATAAATGGGTTTTCGGGTTTTACAAAGGAAAAAGTGGATCGGGAAAAAAAATTCAATGTTTTAAGCGCCAGAGGCGGGCCCACGAGATATTTATACAAAGGTTTTAATCGCATCGGAGTTTAGATAATGCAAAGCTTAATCGCATCGGAACTTCGGAACATGGAAAAGACTCGCGCACTTGAAAATTTCCGATGCGATTAGCGCTGAACAGGATTAGCGCTGGATTCCAGGGTGTGGGCATGTGGGGGAAGTGGTTTAGGACTTTAGCCTAAAGGGGCTTAAGCCCTTATGCAAAAACATGTATTTTTCATGAAATTTTTCAAGGTTTTTAATGGATTTTGGGGTTTCGGTATGGTTAAAGAGTGAGTCTTTAACTTTGTAAAAGTGATTTTCATGAAGGGAAGAAGAGAAATCATGAAAAAAAAGGAGTTTTTATGGAGAAAAAGGGGAGCAAATGAAGGTTATTTTTGAGTGGGAGAAGGGGGAAATGATGGTTTTGCAGCAGTTTCTTTTTCTCATGAAATTAGCAGAATTTCTGAGTATAAAATGGGAACAGAAACGAAGATTTTGGACAGAGGCATGAGGCCTTCAAGAGTCTTCAAGAGCCAACACTTTTTAGTAATAAATTTTGTTCTTTCAAGGCTCAAAAAGTCTTAGCCACCTTTTTCTATAAAAAAATATTATAGGTGGCTAACAGTGGTTCCACTTGGGGATGATGCCTTCTTGAAGGCATCAAGAACTTCAGACTTGCATTCTCTGGGAGGCTGACCTGTGCCTGATCCATTCAGATGCCCTTCCTTTGCTGGGATGATTTTCTCTGAAAACATATTAGCAGCTATGAAAACAATGGACCTTCATCAATACAAACTTTCTACCCACCCAATCCTACTGATCTAGCATTTTTTCTTCATTGGAGTGCACTTGGATTGGAAAACTCTTTTACAACATTTTCCTCTTTTGAAAGCAGGAAATATAATCTATTTCTACTCCTTATTTCTCCCTGAACTCAGATTAAACAGTTGAGTTCAGATGCTTCTCTACCTATTCTACCATCTGTTGGGATTAAACTGTCCAACAGATTTTTATTCTCTAAATTCTACAACAGAAATTTAAAAGCATTCAAGTCAGGATTGAACAGTATGACTTGATGTTGGTCTATGGCATAAAAATAGGCTGCACATAGACATTTATTTTACAGAAAATTAAATCAAAATGGAAGGCTTAAGATCTGAAAATTCACAGCACTTCCTTCACCCTTTTACAGCTTTGATTTGGTTCTTGCTTGAGCTGTTTGTTCCTTTTTCTCTGGTTCAGATTTTGATCTTGTTTGAACCTTTAATTTCTATCCTAAAATATCTACTGATAAGCCAAGATTACACAGTTTGGCAAATTGAATTCACTATCCTATCAGCAGAAAAATTAAAGCTAATTAATCAAGTTTAGGCTATTTGACTAACTAGAAGTGTGTTATTCAGGAGTGGCATTTAAGCTTGCACACTTTCAGAATTTGTTTCTCTTTTTGGTATGGGGCTATACCTTTATTGTTTTGTCAATATGCCCTCTTTTCTTTCTTTTCTTTGTTTTTGTATTTTTGAATCTTTGATTCTTCTTCAAAGCAGAAAAAAACAACTAACTACATGCTCAGAATTGAGCTTTATTGACATTTCTATCTAACCTACTCTAAACATGGAGTATTTACATTTATCATATGATAAAAAAATGCCAATGCAGCCAGCTGAGTTATGTCAAGAAGAAGTAGAAACTCTGGCTGCTTGTCAGAGGTATCCATAGAACATATTGAAGATTAACCTTCAATATCAAGGCTATCACAGAAGGTGACAAATTTTCATGTCTCTAGCTCTTGCAAAGGATCACTGTTTGATAATTTGAGCCAGTTGGGATTTCCACACACTCTTCCATAGGATCAACAAAGAAAAGATGAAGATTCTCTTCTTTTTGGCCCTCCATGTCTGGTAGATTGTCTGCTTCCAAGACTTCAGCTTTGAGGAGCATATCTTCAGGAAGGTGTTTGGAAGCATCATCATCCTTAACCTGCATAATAGCAAATAGTGAAATATCTTCTTTCTCTAAATTTATGTTTGCTTCTGATATAAATTCAGGTTCTTTAAATGGCAGATTGATATCAATGATAGGAGAAGTTTCTTCTTGAAAATAGGGTATATCCACAGTAGGATAGTCTTCTATCTGTTTCTCTCCCTTTCCTTCATCATAATCTGAACTGGAGGACTCATCATATGTGGCAGTGTTGTCCTCTTATAGCCCTGGCATGCTTGGATTCAGTGGGCTGAACTCTGTGAAGAGGTTATTATATTCTTGAGTGGGGGTGTATTCAATGGTTTCCTCTTGCTCAAAAATTTCTTCATTACTCTTCTCTTCACCTTCTGATTTGAAAGGCTGCTGATTCCCAATAAAGTGAAAGCTTTTTATGATGGATCGAAAAGGATGATTGCGGCTTTCAAGCTAATGATGGTGAAACTCGTAACACCAATCAAATGATGGTTTCCCTGCATGATTAGTTTCTGCTTGGAAATCATCATCATCATAAGACTGATTGAAATTTGAAAATTTATTAGAATAAACATTTTCATCAGTCAAACATATTGGGATATTAGTAGGTCCTTCTTCATTCTGATCTACAAAAGAACTTTATAAATATGTACAACAGAGTTCTCTATGTGAATGGGCAAGAGTGTTTGTTTTGCAAAAAGTTTCAGAGACTGACTGTTTATAAATAATCTGATCTATTTCCTTCTCTGTCAAAGGGGAAGATGTTTCCATGTCCCTTTGAACAGAAGTACAGCAGTTTTCTGTCTCTTGTGAAGACTGGTTTTGAGGCTGGATGTCTTCTTGAGCCTCGGCTATAAGGGATGATGAATCAATATTTGAGTTTTCAGGGATACCCTAAGGGATGTTCTTTGTTTCTTGGATCATCTCTTCCTCAATTGATTCATCCATGTTCTTAAAATTTTTCAATAGGAGATTAAACTCATGAATGGCTGTTAAAAGATCTTCAGGAT
The DNA here is from genome assembly GCA_034641835.2 of Pinus albicaulis. Taxonomy (NCBI): domain Eukaryota; kingdom Viridiplantae; phylum Streptophyta; class Pinopsida; order Pinales; family Pinaceae; genus Pinus; species Pinus albicaulis. The sequence continues at coordinate 1,400,368,533 of CM076577.1, forward strand.
GCATCTCTTCCAAAGCTTCCTCATTTTCTATAATGTGTTGGGTGATGTTTTGTGATGGATCATAATATATCGCACCCAATGATAATGATGTAGTGTTTTCTTTATAGTTCTCATAGAACACATATTCAAGGTCTCTGAAAGAAAACAAACTTCTAGATCTTAAGCATTCATACCAATCCCTAGCTTTTCCTTCTAATGTTAACATGAACATTTTCATTAGGCAATTTTCATGCCATTCAACTTTCAACCTCCATACATGTATATGAAATTTGATGAGATGTAATAGAGGGTCATCAAACTTTTCACCTTGAAAAACAGGCAGGTTTTCATCCCAATTCACCTGGGGCATCTTATGTGGAAACCCTGGGATATGATCTCTACTCATTGGGGCATATCTTCATTGTATTCTTGGAATCATTTTTGTAAATCAAGAAAGAGGTCACTGTGTCCGGTCAATCAGTTCAGGGTCTTCTACCAGTGGATTCTTTTGGTATTCTAGGAGTTTCAGAGTGTGGAGTCGCCAGGTGGAAGATGTTTAACTCCTAAGGAGGTAAAATGTTTAATGGTCTACCACCATATACCAATCTAAAGAGATCATGGGTACTCTGAGTTTTAGCAGTATTTAAAATGAAAAAGACTCAAAATCCCCAGCGGAGTCACCATAAATGTTAGGTGCTGGTGGCTCAGCTGGCGAACAAAATAATTTTCATAAAACCAGGGGTTATCTAGAGTTTTTAAGGTGTTTTTGAACTTTTATTAACTCAGAAAAGATTCCCCAGCGGAGTCGCCAAAAATGTTAGGTGCTCGTGGCTCAGCTGGCGAACAGAATAATTTTCATAAAACCAGGGGTTATCTAGAGTTTTTAAGGTGTTTTTAAACTTTTATTAACTCAGAAAAGATTCCCCAACGGAGTCGCCAGAAATTTTAGGAATTTGTAATCAGCAAGATTGGCAAAGCCCGATCACAGAAACAACATCGTTTCAACCAACTTTGGAATTCTAGGATCTAGCCCTCCTAAATCCGAAGAGGGATCTCTCCAATAAGTGAAAAGATGGATTTGTCTTTGAAATTTGGGCTAATAATATTAAGCTAGTTATGAAGGCCAAGGCTCTGTTTTGTTTTTGGATGGTTGAGCATGAATATTGTTTGAGGTGGAAAGTCTTAAGTGCAAAGAGTTTCAAAGGTGAGAAGTTTCAAGTGAATAGAACAGCTAGGCTAAAAAGATAGATATAGCGTTGGTTTTTAGTCCATTGGGCTATGGAGTCATAACAGGGCTTTAATTGAGCAGCAACATCAAGAGTGGTCCAAGGGGCAAGTCATCTACATCACAAGATTATTGAGATTGAAATGATGGAATGGGAACAATAAAGTGTTGGAGAGATGGAAACTGATAATAATTTTATAAAGGATTTATAGTCAGTCCAAACAAGAAAAGCCTCTTAAGTAACTGCTTAAAACCAACCAAGTGCAGGGCTAACCATTGAATTCTTGGGCAAGTTTGTATTAAAGCAGCTTAATTGAAAAACAATCCAATACTCCACATAATTACATTCAGAAAGTATGAAAACATATAAGAGAAAACAGAGTATAAACTTAAGATCAGATTAAGTACTTTTAAACTTAGTCTGCTTTCAGTTAACACCAAGGGAAACTTTCAGAATATACCTTTGGAGAATAGAAGCTAGAAACAGGGCAAACCATCACTTTTCTAGTCTAACTTTAATAAGAAAATAAGGAAAATAACTTTTAAGAACAATGTTTAAAGCGAACAGTAGGACGAGGGAACTCCATCATTCCTAACTGCTTAAACTGTATTGAATCATTCTTAAATAAACAATTTGGAGGAAAACATTAAGATAAAGATTTTCTGTCAGAGAAGATTACTGATGTACAGCAGGTCCTAACTCTATAAATGTTGTTCTTTATCAGAGAATAGTGAACAAATATGACATACATAGAAGGAAAACAATAACAAATAAAGGGGCACTTCACCAATGATATAGACCAGGATCCCAAGAAACAATTTGTTTATTGATGTCAAACCAGTTACAGTACTCAGGTCCAATGTTTCAGTTCAGCAATCATCTTCACTATCCAGCCTAACAAAACTAACACAAACAGAGCTCCAAGGGCCAGTGAACACTATTTACAGTCAGAAGTTTAAGCTCAAATGTATTTCAAAGTTCTGCAACCAACAGATTCTCATCTTCTACAGAAGTATATATAGAAGAATGAGGAGGTGAGATCTAACAAAAGATCTTAAGAATAATTAATATAGAGTGATGACTTCTCGGCCTTTGAAGGGCTCGATGACGAAGTTTACAGTTGTTTCACTGTATTAACTGTTTTACAATTAATATCAAAGCTCGGTGGGAGCTTTATTGACTTTTAGGCTCTATTCAGGACAAAATAACTCCGCTGATATTTGTTTGCATTAGTTTCCTATGCAGAATTAATTTCTTGGCTGCGCTGTGAGGTAGATATTTTCTTTAAACAATAACTTCGGCCTCTGTTTGAATGGTTTGAGGCAATAGGTGGCTCTGTGGTAGCCGAGAGGAATCAATTCGCCTCAAATATGACGGTGGAGGCCTTTCTGTCTTTTAAACACTTATGATGTTCTTTTAATGGTGTTTTAATTCTGGGAATTAGGCTTTTGATAATCATTTTTAGCTGTAATTCTGAAATCTATCTTCAATCTTCATTCTTCTGTGCTATGTCTTCAAAAACTGATATTCTTTTGAATGTAATTTAAATCATAGTGTCTTGTCGATGTGCAGGTCGCACATGTCTTTTAATGGCATCAATGCCCATGAAACATTGATAAAACATTGAATCAAAACCTTGCGAATAGTCTCCATTGATAATTCAAAGGCACGGGAAACGTCTTTCCCGGCCTTCGGCATTTCTTTTGAACAAATGGAAAAACCATTAATCCCTGCAAAAATACACAAAATATTAGAAAATCCTGTGTTTTAAGGTTTAACTTCTTTCAGAAGGCAGGGAAGGAGCGTAGCCGTTGGATGAAAGCATCCATCGATGGAGATTTATTAAGAGGAGGTTAAAGAAGAGTGGGGAAAATGAACAAGTGGGAGTGATTTTGGACCGTCCTATCCAGACACGTGGATGGTCCGGATTTAATCGGAGGATCGCAATCAAGGGTAGCGAGCAAATGCACTGATTGAAAGTTGCGACGCGATGTAGCGCAAGCCGTCGATCTAATGATTAGATCAACGGTAGAGAACAAATCGGGGGAAAGGCCGATCGGGGAAGGAAACACAACATAGCAATTTAAACATGCAATGCGAGTTTGCGCGGGCCATTGATCTGAGGATTAGATCAATAGTGGAAAATGAATCGGGGTATGGCTGATTATGTGATGTAAAAAATGCGATGTGATTCAAAACTCCGATGCAATGGAGCGCTGGCCGCTTGATCGGCTTTCGATCAACGGTGGGGATTTCTTTTAGAAAGAACTGGCAGAAAAACCCTTATGATATATGAAAACTCAAAAATTGAAATAAAACAAAGGTTTTATGCTTTGGGGGGTGGAATATATGTGTAAGGTGGATAGGCGCCTGACTGCAGGGCCTTTAGTTATATGGAACGTAATGGGCCCGGGGCATATATATTCAAAGGAGCCAATCGCAATCGGAGCCTCGAGCTTGGTATTTCAATCAATCCATTGAAATATTGCGATGCGATTGAGCGCTTTGGAACTTCGACACTTGGTCCTAGGGGAAATTCCTATGAAACAAAAAGGTGGGGAGGGGGGGGGGGGAGGTTAATATATATAGGCCCCAATTGCATCGGAAAATTTTGATGCGGTCTTTTTAATCTACCCATTGTATTTCCCCAATGCGATTGCGTGATCGGTCTTTTTGATCTAACCATTTATATTTAGCACGTGATTTTGGGTTTTTGGATCAAACTTTGGATAAATGGGTTTTCGGGTTTTACAAAGGAAAAAGCAGATCGGGAAACAAATTTCAGTGTTTTAAGCGCCGGAGGCGGGCCCACGGGATATTTATACAAATGTTTTAATCGCATTAGATTTTATATGATGCAAAGCTTAATCGCATCGGAACTTCAGAACATGGCAAAGACTCGCGCACTTGAAAATTTCCGATGCGATTAGCGCCGAACAGGATTAGCGCTGGATTCCAGGGTGTGGACATGTGGGGGAAGTGGTTTAGGACTTTAGCCCAAAGGGGCTTAAGCCCTTATGCAAAAACATGTATTTTTCATGAAATTTTTCAAGGTTTTTAATGGATTTGGGGGTTTTGGTATGGTTAAAGAGTGAGTCTTTAACTTTGTAAAAGTGATTTTCATGAAGGGAAGAAGAGAAATCATGAAAACAAAAAAAAATTATGGAGAAAAAGGGGAGCAAATGAAGGTTAGTTTTGAGTGGGCGAAGGGGGAAATGATGGTTTTGCAGCAGTTTCTTTTTCTCATGAAATCAGCAGAATTTCTGAGTATAAAATGGGAACAACAATGAAGATTTTGGACAGAGACATGAGGCCTTCAAGAGTCTTCAAGAGCCAACACTTTTTAGTAATAAAATTTGTTCTTTGAAGGCTCAAAAAGTCGTAGCCACCTTTTGCTATAACAAATATTATAGGTGGCTAACACCTTCAAGCAATTATCTTCGAGCACCGCCTCCATCCTATCCTTCCATGTAATGTAGTTCAAGCTTCCCTCGAGTGCATACTCTTACGACAAACCATTGAAAGCCATTTCGATGTTTACTCAACTATCGCACCATGAATTCTTGTAGCAAATTCTAATTGTTTCCACCAACAAGCTCAGTTACTACTTCAATATTGCAATCTTCTTTGCTCTGATACCATGTAGAAATGTTGTGATGTATTGCCGGATTCTCCTGATCTAACAATTATATGCCACTGTTAAATACAGAATCCTTCTACTTAATTCTTTGCAGAAATTTAATTGCCAATTGCAAACACATGAATAAAAATCAATCACACATAACAAGATGCTTTTACTGGGAAAGAATAAGGCTAAAAACACCAACTATAATATATTATGTATATCATGGATCATGAAACAATGTCATACAAAACTCTACTCCAAGAGCTCTTAGTACAATGTACAATCGTCTCACATTGTCATACAAAAATTGGCTCACACATGAACCAATTTACTACCTCCTGACAGCCTGCCTCCACTGTGCAATCCCTATTGATGAAGATCGCTGAATGAATTAGATCTTGCCTTGCCTTGACTGTGCAGTCCTCATTGGCATCTCCAATGTGTGTGTAGTTTCATTGAATGCACCACTATAGTCACAACAGATATTCAAACAAACCCTTTCACCTATCTCTCAACTAGGTCTCCACTGGATCTAACATGCATGTAGTTAACAGTAGTATTTCTTCAGTTGCATGTGAGACCACTGCTTGTGAATTAATTAAATAATTAATTCACTGATCTCTCACTATTATATCTTTAGTTACAACTTGTTACAACTAGCACAACTGAGTTTAACTCACTTAACCGAGTTAAAATAAATAACAACTCACACAACTACACATCCAACTTTGTTACAACTTTGTATCACTCAGTTACAACGAATTCCACTCTGCACGTCCCACCAACCAACCTTGGAACTCCTAATTCCTTCAATCAACTGGTTTGCCACATCAATTAATTGAAATCAAGTGCTTCAAGATAATATATTATTATTTATTGTCCAATTATTATTAAGGGCTAATAATAATCGACATGCGATCTATTTTTAGAAATGTGATCTATAAATATACTTCGCCCATGCATCTAAAAATAGAAACTCATCTATAAATAGAATTTTCTCAACCATCTATAAATAGACTCCCGCTATAAATATATTTTGCTCAACATTCTAAAAATAGACATACACCTAGAAATATCATGCGAGCCCCACCTAGTGTAGGTGCTTAATTTTCACTAGGATCATGATCTTTTTGAACCTCAACATATCACTTCAAAGCTGATGAGAATGAAACTAATAGATAGAAATAAGTTTGCCAAAATTTTAAAAACATAAAATAATCAATGCACAAATAATAGTACCTGTTTCACCATAACTTTAGATCTGAAAATATAGCTTGAGGGTTCAAACTTTCAATTAGATAAATTTCATTCAAACAATAGTGTAAGTTCCAAAAGAATTATTCTCAAAATTCTGGACCCCTTTCTAAATGCATGAAATGGTTTTAAATACTAATTAATATTACAAAAACAGAAGACTTGTAAAAGAAGTCTCTAATATTACTCTAAACTATAAAACTAGATACTAGGAAAATAAAATGCATAAGTTGTAACAGTCTCATGATTGTTTCCCATATTCATTTTCTAATTGGTCCTTGAGTTGGCATTATTTGATCATATGTTCGAGCTAGGGGGGATGAATCGACTGCATTCTCATCTGTCCCGTGAATATTACATCATTCAGTGCTGGAAGAAGTTGAGATGCTGCATTGGAGAGGCACCTCAACATTATCAATTGGTTATAAGGCTTAATCAACAAGTACTAGTAAATCTCCATATTTAACCTTGTTAGATTTTCTATGTCAAGCGATTTTCTGTTTGATGTCTCTTGCCAGGATTTCTTTAGGAAACTGATATTTGTCATGGTGTCTTTTGGTGCTTCTTGAATCAAGTTGGCTTGCAGAAGAGAATCTTTTATATATTCAGAGATGCTGGAAGATAAATTCCTAGCTCTATAATAGCTAATTCAACACTCTTAATTTTAATATCCCAATCTCCAAGTATTATATCTTTAATTGATTCTTCAAGACAAGGGAGATCGACTGCTCTACCCTATGCAGTATCTTGCCAATCTATATATTTTGACACTTTATTATCAATTTATTCATAATAAGTTCTCAGATTAGAAATATGAGTGACTAATTGGTCACTGGTCTTAACATGCTCTAGAATTTTATTATACTTCTGATAGAAAATTGTTTGTTTTGTTACCAGTAATGCTTCCAACTCTGTTTATTCTTTCTTTACTTCATTTATTTCGGTCTTTTCCTAGATCTTTTCAATCCTCTGCTGTAATTGATGAATTATTTTATTTTTTTCTTTAATCTTGTTTTCGAGTTTGAGTTTGAGACCTTCAAACACTTGTTGCAGATTATTGATGCTTGACTGCAGCTCCTTCTCGATCCTTTTCTTTTCATCAAAGAAAACTTGCTCCATTTAAGAAAATTTTTTATCCTTTTATATAATTAATTATTCAAATTTTGTTGACTTATGAATGGATTCATTTGCGTAAGCACCTGTAAATTGAGATAATCTGTTAAGTTCCTTCCCTAGAGCTGATTGAGTTTCTTTCCAAAGGACTTGCATTAGTGTTGCATCTATAGGCAGTTCTGGAGAATCTTCCATATTCCGCTTCTTCTTTGACCTGGTCATGATAGATTTGTTTTGGACTATAAAATACGTCCAATGGAGGTATTTATTAAATTTTTAGGACTATTTTAGTAGTCAGGAAAGTCGAGATGATTTCCATATCTTAGGCTGATGTATCTTCTGGTTTCTCCTCTGTATCATTGTGTCCTTGGATCTGGCTTTGCTCAAGAACAATTTTGGAAACCTCTGCAGTAAATGAGGTTTCCCTTATTTATTCCTAATCCTTGGAGTTTTATATGTCAACAAAAACATGCTACACTCCTGGCTCATATGTATGAGTTACGAAACTTGTAGCACCCACAATAGGCATGGTTTCTAACTGAATGGCATTCGAAGTGGTAGGGGTATTAGTCTCAGATAGTGCTTTCTCAAAATATTCCCAATTTTGGATGAATTTATCATCTTGTTGAACATTTGTGATTGTTTCTTCTTGAATTGGTACTGATACCTGAGAAGTCATTTAAACTATAACCTGTTCTGCCTTCAGGTCTGATCTGTGAAACAAACAATCTGGAAAATGGGCATTTCTCTGTTTTCGATACACTTTGAATCTTAACAAATCTTCTAGGCTAAACCTTTTAGCTGGCTTTTGTTGAATTGTTGAAAATTCAGGAATTGATTCTAACATATCGTCAAATCTATCAGGCTCACTTGGAAATGCTCGCAACTTGACTTGATTCATAATTTCTCTAGCAATACCATATGAATCATAATTTCTATTGGGTAACACTGGAAAATTGAAAGGTTTTAATCGATCAATTTCAATACATGCATGCTTGAAATTGTCTAGGGCATATGAACCACAGGAAAAAGGAAAAGTTGGCGAAACAGTCTTGTTGGCATCCTTCAAGGTTTTTTCAAACCATTACCAATTTTTTGATAAGTAATTTCTTTGGACAACAATTTTTCTAGTATATACAAAGTTAGGACATGAGGATGGGCATAACTTCCAAAAATACAAATGTATGTAAATTTTCTTCACCAAACCACCTACCTACAGACTTAAGACTTGTATTGGCTTCAGGGGTGACTCTAGGGATTTTTCTTTCGTAAATGACTTGGAAGACCGGGAGCATTATTTCATTGCATATTCCAAACATATGAGAGTGATATTTTGACTCCCACAAGAAATCTAATTGTATGTAGATAAGGGTTTCAACTTCTCTAGTCCATTTCCATCCTAATGATGAAAATTCAAAGGAAAAATAGACTGTGTCTAAGAAATAAGAACTCCTATAAAAAGGAGGGACTGCATTAGGTGGGGCATTTCAATTTTCTCTATAGGCTGTGATAAATCTTATCAAACTATCATAAATAATAGTAGCCCAATCTAGAATATAGCCATCATAGGCTGATTCTATCAAGGGTGTCCAATTCTCTTTAAACTTGGTCGTATTTACAGATCCAAAGAGACAAAACATCATTGCAGCTATCTGAGAGAATGGGATTTTAAGAGAGACGACTGAATACATACCCTTATCATCATGCTTATGCCGGTTAGGATCATTTCTCCATTTTTAAATTACAATCACAGGATTTTCATTCTCCTGCATGAACTCTTGCACAAATTGGGCGTCATATCTCTTTTGGGGTTCTAGAAGTTTATACATATTCTTCAAATCTAATGGCCTGAGAGAGCCAATGACAGTTCTACTTTTACTAACAAATTTCCTATCTTTTATATCTACATTATCCAACACCCATTTCACTAAATCACTCTATGGCATCATCTTAGGACGAGCATCAATTATGTGAAGAAAATAATTAACAGTATCTTTCCATGATTGTAAATCATTGGATAAAGTATCATCGACCATAGCTTTTCTATCCAGAATTACTTGTGTTTTCTTTTTCTCAAACAACTGATAGATCCCTTCCCATATTAAAGAACCAATCTCTGGGTTGCATGTAGTATCCGAGAATAGGGGATCGATTTCGTTGTTTTCCTTTTGTTGTATGACTAACAATGATGGGGTGGTAGATTTCCTTCATGCTTTAATGAGTCTTGACATCCTTTTATGCCTAAGTTTTTTGAATTACACTGTTGAAATGAAAACCAGAGAGGATAAGATGAAATCACTTCGAACGCTATCAACTGTACTATCAACTTAACTTATGCATAACGGGAAATACTTTGTATTAATATTTGAAATAATTAAAAATCAATTGCAAGACTCGAGAATACAAAACACTTGAATTAACATTAAATTGATAAGCACGGGTTCATTTGATTTTGACATATGTCATCACATTAGGACTTGTTGATTGACGATTTTGGTAGTTGGTGAGTTTTAGCGCTTCAAAGCAATGTGCGAAACGCGAAGTGTGATATTGCGATGATTTTAGACAAGATGTGATATCGGGGTATGTTAGATGACGGAATTCGATATAGACATATGTTATGTTACGAATTTCAACGATTCACATATCGTTAATTCGCTATTCATACTTCGGCAATTTGCTATTTCGACGATTCGTTATTTTCAACTCCGCTGCTTTTTTCTTCCCACTTTTATGCTTTTTTCTTCATGGGTTCTTTTAAGTGTTGTTTAGGTGATTTTTTTTATTTTTTAAAGAAAATTTAAAACTTAATCTAATAAAATCTTATCTATAGGTTTTATTTCTAAAAATAAATATTAAACTAAAAACTTTAAAGGGTCCCTATTATCCTTTCTAATCTATTTTACTTGGATAATGGGGATTTGTTGTACTACTACAACAATTGGCGACACATTGGATGAATCAAGAATATCCAATAAATCTTAATACTTAAAGACAATATCCTAGGAAATTTATAAGTAATTGAAATATGTCTTTGATGTAGGTAAATTCCAATCTAAATAACCTGATTTTACTTGAAAAAAACTTCCTCTTACTTTTGTAAATGAAATTTCTCTTCAAATGAATCAAAACTTAATAAGTTGAAAATATAAGTAGGAATTTATTCAAAGTTTAGCTTGTTCGATAAATTTATTAGTCACTAGTAGAGCCACTACTGCCAGTAGGCATTCATAGCCTCGACAGGGTTACTATTTAACCAAAAATGAACCAGTATCCCATTCATAATATAATAGAAATCTCCAAAGGTACTATGATTACTTATTTCTCCAGATGTGGATGACACCGAAGCATGATGGGACGCCCGTCCCAAGTCGCATCCCAAGGTCGATGGCGTGGGGTGGCCATGTGGCCTCCCACAGGGGCATTTATATCACCATTAATCCCACCACCCTGCTCTCCATTAAGACGTTCATCACGAACTGTTGCCACCCTTTGCACTTTCCATGGTTCATTATGGAATTTGATTTTGATTTATTGTATGGCAAGCGCTCAATCTGCAAATCCATCGCTCCACGGAGAAGTTCATGCTCGCCTGCCTGTGCCGAGCCAAGCGCTCGTACGCACACTGGTAGGTGCTATATGCTCCTCTGTTGGTTGGAAACTATTCCGGAGTGGCATTTTTCTCAAAGCAGCTTTTGTTGTTCGAAATCCCGGCCTGTCTCACCTAGCTCCTCTGTGTAGCATCTCTGTCGTCCGTCCCTTAAGCGACACTGGGAGCACTTCCCTACCACCATGCCCAAGCTGTGCCATAGGATGCGAAGTCGAAGCGGGAGGAGTCACGGCCATGCCATCCGATACCGGTCCTCCCCCAGCTCGGATTCCTTCTCCGAGGACTTCTCCTGTGACCACACTCCTGAAACCCGGAGCTGAAGGGGCAAAATTCATTTTAATGAGCACGCTCACTCCTTCCCGAGCTCTCCGCCTCCCCATGTGCCTTCTCCCGCGCCTCCCCCTGCGCACCCTCCTGTACCTCCAGCTCTCCACTCTGTCACCTCTCTTGCCCCCTCTCTGTCAGCCTTCACCCCCCTTTGTCAATCCTCCCAACGTGCGGAGTTCCGCTTTGATTGCTCGATGGATAGGCCGATCATCACTGCCTATATCACGGTCACTATATGGGAGGAGGCAGCTAGCCCTGCACCCCCCTCAGTCGATGTCCCTAGTCCCTCTGTCATTATTCCTGGCCCCTCTGTTGCTCCCGATACCATGCCTGCAGAAAAAGCCAAGGAATCCCTGGCACAACTAAAAATCGCCCGTGATGATAAAATGCAGGTTCAGGTGAAGGACGATAAAGGAAAAGTCACCACGGTTCCTACTGCAAACGATGAAGGAAGCAGTGATGAGTATAGATGCAGAATCGAGGAGAAGCCTCCATCTCCAGTCAATGATCAGTATCCGAGACGACCTTCAGCGGATTTCAACCCCACGACCCAGGTTTCCTAGGCTGGTTTTTGTTTTTATGCTTAATTTCCCTCTGCTGAAAGAGCAGATTGTCTTTTTACCTACTTTTTTGTTAAACTATTTGACTCAAATGTTGGTTTCCCCTGTGAGGGCGGAAACACTTATCTCTCAGGGACTGGTTTCCCCTCGGTGGGTAGTCCAAACTCTTGGTTTTCATGACTATCAAGCCCTACTCTTAGGCTTTCTCAGCTGAAGTAGTGGCAGTTTTGTATTATTATGTTTCATATCAATAGATTTAGAATTACTCAAAAAAAAAAAAAAAAAAAGATTACCTATTTTCTTTATAGAATTCTCCTTCTTTTTTCCACTTTAAAATCATTATCATGGTTTGGAAGCCAAAAGTGATAATGTCATTCACTAGTTATAATAAATTTGAGCAAGATAACTCGTGATGAGATCCCTTGTCTCAAGGTTTTTTTTAGAACACGAGCCATTATCTTTGTTTGGTAGCCAATTGATAATGTCAATTTATTTAGTTTCCTATGAACATGATGAGACGACTCGTGATGAGATCTCTCAACTTTAAAGTTTTTATATTTTTGAATTACACTTTGAAAAAAAATCTAATATATAAATGAATGAGGAGGTTTTCATTTTGCTCTTTATGAGCTTTTGGATGACCATTTGAGTAAAAGATGTTAATACTTCAATAAAATTTCTCACTTTGTAAAAGTAACTTTTTGAACATGATTCATGTCAAATTAACTTTTCAAATCACATGAGTCGGAATAATTCTTCTTTCTAATAGGTTATTTAAATAAAAATCTTCCAAAGAAATAGAGAATTCAATTAATGATTTATTTCCTTATTTTATATCTCTAAGGATTAACACTTCCATGTTCAAGAAAAATGATAAAGTGTTTCACCTTTTGCATAATATTGCAAAAACTTAATTTATTTTGAATTAACCTATATACATATTTATACAAAAGAACTATTGTTCTTTAAGAAAAATATTTTTCAAGGACAAGTCCATTAACAGGAAAAGTTTCCTTCTTCCCTTGTAAATCTTGCAAAATGAAAGTTGATGGACCTATTTTTTTGATTATTTGAAAAGGTCCAAGCAAGAGATTTTGAAATTTTGTATGTTTTCCTTTATCCTAATGCACTTTATCCCATTTCAATACCAAATCTCCATTCTCAAACTATTTAGTTTTGACTGCATTTGAATAAAATGAAGTTTTGATCAACTGTGGATAATGACTGTGTACTATTTTTGCTTTTTCTCTTTCTTATTCTATTGTAATTATCTCAGACATTCTTAATTGTAATGAAGAGAAAGGTTGTTCATTAATGAATTGAACTAGGGTTGTTGACATGATATCTATATTTAAAGGTAAAATTGCCTCTTTCCCATAAACCAATCGAAAAGGAGAAGTTCCTATTGAAGCTTTTCTAGCTATCCTATCTGCCCATAATGCACAAGTTAAGGATTTATGCCAGTTCTTTTGGTTTTGATCAATAGTTCGTTTAATTATCCTTATGAGGTTTTTATTTTTTTATTCTTCTAGGCCATTTTCCTTGAGGATAATAATTTGCATAATAATTTAATTTAAAGCATCTTTTCAAAGCAAATTAAGTCATGGAATTACCAGAAAAAATAAGAAGCATTGTCAAATACTAGAGTATTAGGAACACCAAATCTTGTAATGATGAATTGATCAATAAACTCAATAATGTTTTCAGAGTTGGTCATCTTAAGAGGTATTGCTTCTACCCACTTTGTAAAATCATCTGTAGCGGTTACTATATATTTGTGTTGTTTAGAAGAATGAGGAACGATCTCACCTATTATTTCAAGTCCCCATTGTTCGAAAGGTTGTTCTATATTGACTGGTTGAAGTGGCATTGAGGATTTTATTTGACTTCCTGCTGCAGTTTGACAAATATTATAATTTCTGACATAGATATGTGCATCTTTGAATAATGTTGGCCAATAATATACTGCATGTAAAATTTTATGTGATGTGGTGCCTCCACCAAAGTGTCCACCTGTTGGTCCATCATGAAGTTCTTAGAGCACATTAGGTATTTCAGTTTTCTCTAAGCATCTGAGTAAGACAGAGTCATAATTTTTTTTCTGAATAACACATCATTGACTAATTGATATTGATTAGCTTTAAATATTAACGCTCATTTTCTTTTTAAATCCAAACTAAGTGGATCATGATCGTTCTTTAAATAAAAGATTAAATTAGCATACTGAGATTGAGGGTTAACATTGATTACCTTTGTAAAGTGTTCAATACTAGTTGTTACCTCATCCGATGATGTGTCATTCATTCCTGTAATCATCCTGCAAAATCCTTGACCTCTTACAATTTTAGCGAGTTTTATCTCTAAGTCGTATTCTTGCATTGTTGTTACCTAGTTGGCCCTTTTTTCTGCTAGTTCCTTTTGTATAAGTATTTGTCTGACTAATGAGAAAGGAACTATTACTTTGACATGAGTTTTCAAAAGAAAAGTGTCGAAAATACTTGACCGCTTTATTAATTGCAAATGCATGTTTTTCAGCTCCTGAATAATTCAATTCAGCGCCTTGAAAATTAGAACTAAAAAAAGCAATTGGGGTTTCAAGTTTTTTATCATATGGTTGAGTTAACACCGTTTCATATGATATATCTGAGGCAAAAGTATATAGAATGAAATCATTGGAAAATTAGGAGTTGAAAGAGAAAGAGCATCATCAATTGCTTGTTTGATGATTTGAAATGTTTCCTTTTCTTCTTCTCCCCATTTAAACAATGTATCTTTCTTGATCATCTTTTGTAGTGGAAGAACCATATATAAATTCTGGAATGAATCATTTGACAAAGTTTATCTATCCTATAAAGGATTGCATTGACTTCTTGTTATGTGGTAGTGAAATTTTTGAAATTGTTTTAATCCTGACTGGATCAATACAAATTCCATTCTTTGAGACAATAAAACCTAGAATTTTACCTTCACTTAAAGCAAAAATTGATTTCTTTGGGTTGAGAGAGATCCAAATCTTCTACATCTTTCAAAGATCCGCTTTAAGTCATGCAATTGATTGTTTCTCTCTTCTGAATATATGGTTATATCATAAAGATATACTACCACTGTTTAATTTATCATTCCTTTGAATGCAATATCCATAGCTCTCTGAAATGTGGCTCCTGCATTCATTAATCCGAAGGGCATCTTTTGATATGCATAAGTTCCCCATTTGGTTCGAAATGTAGCATTCAAATGATCTTCTGGATGAACCAAAATTTGGTTATACCTTGAAAATCCATCTGGAAAATACATTAATTCAAAACCTGCTGCTGATTGTAAAACTTGTTCCATTGATGGTAAAGGAAAATTATCCTTTTGACATGCTTTTTTTATATTTCCAAAGTTAATACAAATTTGAATATCTCATCTCTTTTTTCTAACGGGTACCAAATTAGAAACCCATTTTGAATGTCTAACAGGAAAAATGATCTTGGCTTTCAATAGTTTTTTAAATTCATTTTTTATTTGAGTTTCCAAGTTTGGATGAATTTTACTGAGCTTTTGTTGAATAGGCTTAACATCTGGTACCATGGGAATAATATGTTGAATGATTGATGGGTCATATATTTTAAGATTTTGGTAATTCCATTCAAAAATATATTTGTATCTCTTCAATAATGAAATGAATTCATTTCTTTCTTTAGATGAAAGGCTAAGCCCTAGATTTATATCTTGATGTAGATCAGTAGATCCTAAGTTAACTAATTCAAACCTTAGAGTAGAACTCTGTAGTTTACAATTGTTGACTTTTTTGAATATGTCTTTGCAATCATATAAATTTTCAAGCTTCACCACGGATTTTGGAAAAAGATTTTTATTAGTTTTTTGCTTGATTTGATTATCATATTCATCTTCGTCTACAATTTGATCATCATATGATTTCTCAGAAGTAAGAAAACTTAAGATATCACTATCATCATTAAAAACTCGCCAACTAGTAACATTATCTGGTATAGATGGTCAAAAAATTAATTCAATAGAGAATCTGTCAGGACTAAAATCCTCGAGTGGAATAAGCTTGGAGGCAACATTAGCTAAAAGGTCAACATTGGCATTCTGTGATCTAGGAATAAGAGGGATATTGAATGATATAGACTGTGATGTGAGGTCTTGAACCAAGGATTAGTAATTTTTCACGTGTATTGAGTGACAATGAATAGTATTTCATACTTGTCTTACAACAATCTCTGAATCTCCAAACACCTGAATATATTTTATATTAAGACTAATTGCTTTTCGGAGACCTTGAACCAATGCATCGTATTCAGTAATATTGTTAGTGCATTCAAATTCTAACCTATAGGCTAGCATGGTTTTCTCGCCTTTTGGGCTAATAAGTACGCATCCTACTCTTGCACCATCATTGGATCTTGATCCATCAAAATAAAGTTTCCAAAATGGAGATTGGACTTTAGTTTGTTTTTCAAAATTGAAGCATCTAATGGAATCAGTTTGATAAAAAAATTCTACTTGTGAGTTAACATAATTGACTGGAAAAGGTGAAATTTGTGTGTTAAATTTCCCTAAGAATGAATCTGCAAAGTAATTTCCAAAAATGTTTTTGTTAAATTTTATAGGCTCATGTCCTTCCCCAAGGTCTGTAACTAAGTACTTCATATGTATTTCACGATAAAATATAATTTGATTTGGCTTTCCATTATATGGAAGCCACATGTGAGACCAGTTTGTTGCAAAATATCCATGTAATTTTTCAGACCAGTCTCGACTAAGAACTAAACTGTAAAATTCAGGGATGTCTGCAATCAATCAATCAATATATCTGAGCAACTTTTAGGTTTGATGACAATCTAATACTTACCGATTTTATCTCTCCTAATACCTTAACCTTTTTTCTATCCAACTGAACTATACTAATTGATGACTTCTAGGGTGAGATATTTTATTTTTCGCAAATTTAATATGGCATTATATTGGACGAAGCCCTAGAATCAATCTAACATTTATGAAAATTTCTATTGTAGATTTCAAAGGTTAAAATAAAAGGAGTATGGGAATTAGATCTATCACCAATCAAAATAGCATCTGAACCATTAACTTTGTTTGACTTGTCAATCGGAGGTTTCCCTATTCCATTAACAACCTTAACTATAATAGTTGGAGGAATAGGAGATGTTGTTACTGCATTCAACTCTTTCAATAAATTTTTTTGTTGTTGCTTTAATTTGCTAACTTCATAAAGAGAAATATTGCCTTTAATATTATCCATATCCTCGATTATATTATATTCAATAGTATCATATACTACTAAATTTTTAAATTAAGGATTGGGTGTAGATTTGATTGACTGGGAATCGGTGATGATTTGCTGATATGATTTGGCTGGAGGTTTTTTATTGACATGCTTTTCTTTAGCAATAGAAGTTGGGATTTTCTGTTTCAGTGTTGATTGTGTTGGTTCTACATAATTTTTACTTCTTGTGCTAACAAGCATGGCTTCAGCTTCCATTTCATCATCAGAGGAAGGTGAAATGAAATCCCATAATCCATGTAATTCAACTACTTCTTCATCTTGGGATTCATCGGTGGAAGTTGTAGTTTCTTCCCCTTCTTCTTCTTGGTTAGATTCAACATTAGAAATAACATTGGGAGGTTGAGAGACATACAATTTTTTTTTCTAAATGATCAAAATGGTTTCCTCATAGAGGTTTCAGCAACCTATTTTTTTATTTTGACCATTTTGTTGGAAATGGTTTTGAGAAATTTTTGTAATACCTCAAGATCAAAAGGATATTTAGGAGTTTTCTTCTTCGACTAATCTTTGAATATTACCTTTTTGGATCTTTTATCTTCAAGCTCTGTTTTATTTTCTAAAGCAACAATTCTTCTTTCAATAGAAAAGGCTTCTTTCATGTTTTCTATAAGAGTAACTTTATTTGCTCTATCTACAAAAATTGCAATATTAGAAGGGAGAATATGTACTACTCTATTTGTACATCCAATCCAGGCTTAGAGGTGGCTGGAATTTTGTTCAATAACTTGTTAAATCTGGAGTTGAAGTCTTTGATCTTTTCTCCTGTGTTAGCTTTTAAATTAGAAAGATCATTGATCAATTGCATAATTGTCCTATCATCACCAAATTTGGCAAGAAATTATTAATTAAAAGTATTCCAATCTCCTATTGAGCCTGAAGGGAGGGAAAAATACCAGGATCCTGCAGACCCTCAAAAAGTATATGGAAACAATATAACTACAACATCTTCATGTTCAACACTATTGAGATTCATGGCTAACATAAAATTATTGAGATGTTCTTCAGCGTGAATACCATCATCAGGATTATACTTTGGTAACCATTTTTCTGGATGATTCGGAGAGGATTTAAATTTACCATTTGAACAGCACCCGGATTGACCCATGGTAAGTTGGCCATTGGTTGACTTGTTGTTTGTGAAGATGAGATAGTAAGTCTAGAAGCAAATGTGGATGGAGAAGAACTTACTACTGGACTAATATTACTTATAGCAGTACTAATTGTTTGAGTAGGAATGGTTTGATGAGAAGAAAAGGTAGAATTAAATGGAGATGATGATGATGTGATCTCACTGATACCTCATTGAGATGATGATGTAATAACTTTTTTACGATGAGAATTACTAGGAAAATCAAAAGGATTTATCCCAAGTTTTTCACTTTGTGATCGAGTTAATACACCAGTAGCTCGAAATATGGATGTAACACTTTATTCAAAATTATCAGGATTAATGGGCTTTTTTGGAGATATGGTTATTTTTTCTAACTGCTCAATCAAAAACTGAACTATAGGAGACTCAGAAATATAATCTGAAGAAGGTCTACGAGGTAATGTTTTAGGAGATGAAAGAGGTGACTCTACAACTTTAGAATTATGACCTGGAGATAATGAACGAGATATAGAAGTTGTAGGAGCTTTAGAGAGGGATTGACTCTTACGTTGGCTTTCCGATTGAGATTTAGTTTTCTATGCCATACATAGTGGGATGGCCCTCCTTCTAGCACCAAAAATGTTGAAGGTTGGAAAGTGACTTCCTCAAAATTAGGGATTCCACCTGGTCGAGAGCTTAAAATAACTCCTTTTCCATTGAAATGGTGGGTCCGACTAGGGATAAAGGGACCATTTTCCCATATAAAGGGAGTTTATATTAAAAAAAGAAATAAAATCAACACTTGTGGGGTGATTTATTCTAATGATTGTATAAATTATACAACAAGCATGTATATCATGGATTCAATCCGATCTAACAATGTAATAAAGTTAAATATTGAATCACTTCTACAAATCAATTGCGGAATTAAAAACACAATCGCCAATCTCATGAAGCAAAGAATAATCAATCAAACCACAACACAGATAATTTCCCAGGGAAATCTTGCTTCTCAAAACCCCACTATATTCTATTGTATATTTAGCATGGATACATGAAATAATTACATAAAACTCTTCTCACAAGAGCCCTCATGTACTCAACTAACTGTCTCACACTGTCTCAGATAAAACTGACCAATACTTAGCCAATTTTCTGCCTCCGGGCAGCCTGGCTTGCTTGCGCAATTTGTGTGGAATGCAATCCCTATTCCATAGGAATTTTGGCCTTCCTAAATTGTGCAAGGATCATGGGAAATCCAATGGGTTTTTGGTTGCATGGGTGCAACCCAATTATCCTACAACTGATAGTAAACTTCCCTTTCACCTAGATCTCAATTGGGTCTCCACTGGAACTGACATGCATGCAGCTAATAATAGTAAATCCTCAGTTGCACGTGAGATCACTGATTGTGAATTAATTAATATTTAATTCACTTGATCTCTCACTAGTGTATCAAACAGTTACAACTAGCACAACTGAGTTTAACTCACTTAACTGAGTTAAACTTAATACAACCTACATTAACTAATGCACCAGTGCACTTCAAACTCTGTTACAACTATAATTACCCTGCATGCCTCACCAACTACCCTCAACTCGAAATTCATGAGTTAACTGAGTTTATCACACTTAGTTAACTATTACAAGTTATTTTTAGATTTGATTACATTTTATTTTCCACTTAATTAAGGGATAACTAAAATAGACATGCACCAAATTTATCCCACACCAGTGTAGGTGCTACTAAGACATGTGGTCCCACACCAGTGTAGGTGTTGCTTGGACCTCCTAGTCTCACACTAGCGTGGGTGCTGAAATTTCTTGTTGAACTTCAACAATGATAAAATAAATTAAAACTAAATCTAACTACTTCCTAGGACTCGATTCATTTATATGATTAAGGAGTATAATTTAACAAGCATGAAATAATATAGATCATTGCACAATTAATGAATATAAACACATTTAAGAAATTAAATCAATTTAATTGATGTAGTTGATAAAGAACATTAATCGCATAAAAGATCTCTAAGTCTCACATCTAACAGCATATCATTCAATATATTATATTAATAGTAATAAGAACATATATCACTTCAATGATTATCGTAATGAAACTAATAGACAGAAAAATAAGTTTTCCAAAATTTCAAAAACATAAAACAATCAATACACAGATAAGAGTACTTGTTGCACCATAGCTTTAGATCTAAAAATATAGCTTCAGGGTTCAGACTTTCAATTAGATAAATCTCGTTCAAACAATAGTGCAAGTTCCAAAATCATTATTCTCAAAATTCTAGACCCCTTTCTAAATGCATGAAAGGATGGGTTTAAATAATAATTAATATTACAAAAATAGAAGACTTGTAAAATAAATCTCTAATATTACTCTAAACTATAAAACTAGAAACTAGGAAAATAAAATGCATAATTTGTAACAGTCTCATGATTGTTTCCCGGATTCATTTTCTATTTGGTCCTTGAGCTGGCATGCTCTTATCATATGTTCGAGCTTGTGGGGGATGAATCAGCTGCATTCTCATATGTCTCGTGAATATTGCATCATTCAGTGCTGGAAGAAGATGAGCTGCTACATTGGAGAGGCACCTCAACATTATCAATTCGTTATGAGGCTTAATCAACAAGTACCAGTAAATCTCCATATTTAACCTTATTAGATTTTCTATGTCAAGATCTTTTCTTTTTGATATCTCTTGCCAGGATTGCTTTAGGAAACTGATATCTGGCATGGTGACTTGTGGTGCTTCTTGAATCAAGTTGGCTGGCAGAAGAGAATATTTTATATATTCAAAGATGTTGGAAGTTAAATTCTTAGATACGATAATAGCTAATTCAACGCTCTTCATTTTAATATCCCAATCTCCAAGTATTATATCTTTAATTGATTCTTCAAGACGAGGTAGATCAACCGCTCTACCCTGTGCAGTGTCTTGCCAATCTATATATTTTGACACTTGATCATCAATTTCTTCATAATAAGCTCTCAGATTAGAAATGTGAGTGACTAATTGATCACTGGTCTTAACATGCTCTTGAATTTTATTATACTTTTGATACAAAATTTTTTGTTGTGTTACCATTAATGCTTCCAACTATGTTGCTTCTTTCTTTACTTCATTGATTTCGAGATTTTCCTGGAGCTTTTCAATCCTCTACTGCAATTGATGAATTATTCGATATTTTTCTTTAATCTCATTTTCGAGTTTGAGTTTGAGACCTTCAAACTCTTGTTGCAAATTATTGATGCTTGACTACAGCTCCGGCTCGATCCTTTGCTTTTCATCAAAGAAAAATTGCTCCATTTGAGCAATTTTCTAACCATTTTCTATAATTAATAATTCAACTTCTGCTACCTTATGAATGTTTGCATTTGCATAAGCACCTACAAATTGAATAACAATTGTGTCCTTGGATCTAGCTTTGCTCAAGAAAAATTTTGGAAACCTCTGCAGTAACTGAGGTTTCCCTGATTTCTTACTGGTCCTTGGAGTTGTCTATGTCAGTAGAAACATGTTGCACACCTAGCTCATCTGTATGAGTTACGAAACTTGTAGCACCCACAATAGGTATGGTTTCTGACTGAATGGAATTCTAAGTGGCAATGGTATTAGTCTCAGATAGTGCTTTCTCAAAACATTCCCAATTTTGGATGAATTTATCATTTTGTTGAACATTTTTTATTTATGCTTCTTGAATTAGTAATGATACCTAAGAATTCATTGAAACTATAACATGTTCTGCCTTCGGCTCTGATCTCTGAAACAAATAATCTAGAAAATGGGCATTTATCTGTTCTCGATACACTTTGAATATTAACAAATCTTTTGGGATGAACCTTTCAGCTGCCTTTTGTTGAGGTGTTGAAAATTCGAGAATTGATTCGAACATATCGTCAAATCTATTAGGCTCGCTTGGAAATGCTCACAACTTGACCTAATTCATTATTTCTCTAGCAATACCATATGAATCATAATTTCTAATGGGTAACACTAGAAAATTAAAAGGTTTTAATCGATCAATTTCAAGACATGCATGCTTAAAATTGTCTAGTGCATATGAACCACAGGAAAAGGAAAAGTTGGCCAAACGGTCTTTTTGGCATCTTTTAGGGTTTTGTCAAACCATTACCAACCGTTTAATAAGAAATTTATTTGGCCAAAAACATTTCTGGTATATATAAAGGTAGGACATGAGGATGGGAATAAATTCCAAAAATATGGATATATGTAAAGTTTTCTTCACCAAACCACCTACCTACATACTTAAGACTTTTATTGGCTTCAGGGGTGACTCTAAGGATTTTTCTTTCGAAATTACTTGGAAGAGTAGGAGCATTATGTCACTGCATATTCTAAACATATGAGAGTGATATTTTGACTCCCATAAGAAATACAACTGTATGTAGATGGGGGTTTCAACTTCTCTAGTCCATTTCCATCCCAATGACAAAAATTCAAAGAAAAAATAGACTGTGTCTAAGATATAAGAACTCATATAAAAAGGAGGGACTACATTGGGTGGGGCATTTCGATTTTCTCTATAGGCTATGATAAATCTTATCAAATTATCAGAAAGAATAGTAGCCCAATCTAGAATATAGCCATCAGAGGCTGCTTCTATCAAGGGAGTCCAATTCTCTTTAAACTTGGTCGTATTTACATATCCAAAGAGACGACACATCATTACAACTATCTGAGAGAATGGGATTTTAAGAGAGATGACTGAATACATACCCTTATTATCGCTCTTATTCCAGCTAGGATCATTTCTCCATTCTTTAATTATAGTCACAGGATGGTAATTATCCTGCATGAAATCTTTCACAAATTGGGCGTCATATTCTGGGGTTCTGGCAGTTTATAAATACTCTTTAAATTTGATGGCCTGAGAGAGCCAATGACATTTATGCTTTTAGTAAAAAAATTCCTATCTCTGATATCTACATTATCCAACACCCATCTCACTAAATCGGTATATGGAAACATCTTAGGACGAGCAACAATTATGTGAAGAAAAGAATTAGCAGTATTGATGCAGGGGCATTAGGCTAAAACAAATTCCATGCATTTTTGTTAGACTTAGGGGTTTTTAGTTTTCAATAGAGTTAGATTTTATGTAATGAATTTAGTGGGTTCTAATTAATTTTAATTAAATGTGGAGAGAATCGTAACTTCTCTCGAATGATTAGTTGGGCATATGAAGAGATTAGAGATTCGAAAAGACTGCAGAATAGGAATGAGTTGGAATCAGTTTCCACAAATCCGGGGATTTAGTCTAGATTTAGGATTTGGGAATTTTAAGAGTTTTTGGAGCTGAATCGATTCACCATTAAATTGGTATAAATGTAAGCCTACGGGCATATAGCTGTTCAGAGGCAGAGTAGTGAGGGTAGAAGGGCCATCGAATTGAAGATCTGGTCAAAACAAGAAGTTTTGTAAGTGAATTCACCTGAATATATGAATGGATTTGTTTCAGTATTACATGAGTATTATTTTATTTAAATTATGTGTGAATGGGCTTCGAATTTCAATAAGAAATTGTGTAGGAACCAGTGCGTTGAAACTCTGTAATTGGGGTTTTAATTGTGTTCTGTGGGTTATTGAAGGAATCGACATTCATGTCGATGTTATGGAATTGAATGTACATACATTTATGAATTGGAATCATGTGCGTTTAAATCAGTGATAGACAGATGAGATCTATCAAAGAACTCTGTAGTAAGGGTTTATATGATGAAGAGTCAATGTTGAATTGGGTTAAGGATTCACGAATCCTGTTGTGAGAACCTGTAGAACAAAATCCATTCTATAACCATTTCGTATATAACTATCTAGAATCGAGATCGAAGAGTTTGTGAAGGAGGCCTCATCTAAATCGAAAGGTTCGATTTATGAGTGGGTTGCAAGATTCGTTGATTGGATGATGGAGGGATTCATTATAAAGGCTATTTGTATAATTTTAAACTGATGGTAGCGATGGCTCAGTTAATGGCATAGAACTGTGGAGTATGAAACCGAGAAGAGAGCAGATCAAATTTTGTAACTATCGTGCCTAATTTGGAGTCGATTCCCAATTCACAACACTGAGACTGTGTTAAGGGAGGGCGTATAGCAGTGTGCACGAAATCAGAAGTCGGAACCTAGAGTAAGCGGAACAGTGAAGGCAATTTAAGAAACCAATAGGTGATTTTCACAATTTTATAAAATGGTAAGCGGAATGTCTGAAAAAAACGCGATAGTATCAAGCATCCAACACATGGCATAAGGTGGTATTTTAAAACTGCCTATTTCGCACTTTTTTTGCACGTTAAAGCTCAAGATGAAAGAAAATGAAACTATGGTTCAATAAAATCGGAATTAGATCCGATGACATTCACATGGCAACTTGCACAGGCGTTAAAGGAGGTATGGCCCAGCATTTTTGCAATTGTGAATGTTTATTAAACAATGAATATGTGGGGCCAAGGGAAAGAATAAGCATTGATGATTTAAATATCATAAGTTAAGACTTGGGTATTTATTATAAAAGGGTTGAATTGTTGTTTCAATTACAATATTGCAGAGGACATAATATATGTTAATATATGAATTGACAAGCCGTGAGCATATATTTAGATGGGGACGCATTTTTATGTGAGTTGAGTTTTTGAATGCATTCAGAATTTCATAAAGCAAGAGAGAGCTTATATGTGAGTTATTTGAAATTCAAATAGATGATTAAACGAATCATAAGATGAGCATTGGGTTTAATTCAAAGTTGATGATATCAAACATTCATATTGATATTTGATGAAGTCATATAATGTGAACCGAATATATTTGAAGGGAAAAGTATGGCTGGAATAATGGTAATGTTTATTGGCAACAAATGGTGGTGGACCCAACATAAGGGAGTTTGTAAGTTGTGGGTTATTATAATAATATGCTTTGGCATTATTATATGAGGAAAGGTGAGTGGCCATCATATCGAAATTTAGATTGAAGTCAAACCTTTGCATAAGTGAATGTTAAATGAAGGGTCATATATATGATGATTGAGAGAATGAATTAGATTGAAGTTTAAGTTTGAAATAGCTTCTACTTATAGATAAAATCTGGCTTGTGTTGTGTGGTTTTCAAAAACCATAAGAGATTTTATTTAATATCTCAAATCTGTGATTTGAGATATAAAAGCTTCCACCTACATTAATTAAGTTTTCCCAATTTTGAAATTGAGGGCCACTTCGGAATTGCAAAAGAGAAATTGCATTGGAGAAGATTGTGGCTATATAGTAGGGCACCCCAACCCCATCAAGTATATGTCCATGATTCTGAATCATTGGATAAAGTATCGTCGGCCACATCTTTTATGTCCAAAATTACTTGTGGTTTCTCATTCTCGAACAACTGATAGATCTCTTCCCAACTTGAAGAACCAATCTCTTGGTTACATGTAGTATCCGATATTAGGGTAGTCATTTCGTTGTTTTCCTCTTGCTATATGACTAACAATGATGGGGTGGCAGATTTCCTTCGCGCTTTAATCAGCCTTGACATCCTTTTATGCCTAAGTTTTTAGAATTACCTTATTGAAAAGAAAACCAGAGAGGATAAGCAAAAATCACTTCGAACGTTATTAATTGTCTTATCAACTTAACTTATGCATAATGGGAAATCCTTGGTATTAATATTTGAAATAATTACAAATCGATTGCAAGCCTCGAGATTACAAAAAACCTAAATTAACATTAAATTGATAAGCATGAGTTTGTGTGATTTTGAGAGATGTCATCACATTGGGATCCGTTGATTGGCAATTTTGGTAGTTGGAAAATTTTAGCGCTTTAGAGCATTGTACAAAACGCGAAGTACGATGTTGCGATAGCGCGATGATTTTAGACAAGATGAGATATCAAGGTATGTCAAATGAAGAAATGCGATATCGGAATCTATTATGTGACAGGTTTTTCTACTTCGCATTTCGGTGATTTGCATATCGTCAATTCGCTATTCGTACTTCGGCGAGTCGCTATTCGCAACTCTGCTGCTTTTTTCTTCCCGCTTTTATTTTTTTTGCTTTGTAGATTCTTTTATGTGTTCTTTAGGTGATTTTATTATTTTTTAAAGAAAATTTAAAACTTGATCTAATAAAATCCTATCTTTAGGTTTTATTTCTAAAAATAAGTATTAACCTAAAAAATTTAAAGGGTCCCTATTATCCTTTATAATCTATTTTACTTGGATAATGAGGATTTATTGTAATACTACAAAAAGTGGTTAGTTTGATCATATTACATTCACACATATACCAAGAAATAAAAACCAGACAGTTGATCACATAGCTAATCACATTTTAGACTGAAATGCATCTTGTTGAAACCATCATCCATAGAAAAGAAAAAAACATAAAATATAGATATCCATCATAGGTACATGACATCCATCAAATAAAATAACCATAAACACATTATCAGAGCTGCAAAAATACATATCTCGCATATATACATAAAAAAATATGTGTGATTCCCAATATACAAGCCATGACTCCAACCAAAAGGTCAGCCAAAAAAATGTCTACATGTCATCAAAAAAACAGGGAAGCATCCTCATAATAGGTGATTTCCCTTAATACACAAAATATCTAGGGCTGAGCCCCGCCAGAAGTGTCCTCTAGACCCACATCTCAAGCCATCAACACCTCGAGCCATGCATCATCCAAATCATCCATAAAACCTCAGGTCGGCATACCCTAGATCAACCTCTCCATCTAACCCCATGAGTCGGCTAAGTTTGTTGCACGAGCCTTAGCAGCAGCTAGCTACTCCTTGATCATTGCTACCCGAGCTTCAGTTTCCTTGGCACGAGCAAGAAGGGAAGCGTCCCCAGCAGTGGCAGCACTGTTGCCCTCCCTTGAGGGGCCAGCACCACTACCTTTCCCCCCAACCTGGGGTTTATCAGCCCCACCTAGGTCCCTCGTCGGTGGCTGATGCCCCACCAAGCGGGCAATAGGACATCCAGTCAACCCCAAATATGCACGAGAAACAAGGATAATGTCAGTTTCACCACAACATACATATAAATACACATCGTAAAATACTCAAAAAATGTAGAAAAACATCAAAGGTCATACCTGCGAGACCCCACACATAACCAGCGAGAAGACCCATATTCGGATCCCCCCAGTAATCCATCGTTGAGTATGGATAATCCAAGAACATATGTGGGTTCACCTGGAACCACGCCTCCATGTTTGCATCCCAATAATGATTTGCCTCCTCTCCTCTTCTACGAGGAATCACGGGCGCCCACCGCCGCATCTGAGGATCCCTGCGAGGACCAATGGGCACAGGCATAGTCAGTCACAACATCACCACCATCTCGAAAATGATGTTGCAAAGGATGCTTGCATATGTAAAAACTCTGGAAGATCCTCCCCAGACCTTCACTAGCTACGATACCATGCCATCATACACATGGCGTGCCCAGTCATAAAAGTGACCAGCCCGGAGCTGGTGCAAGACACCAATCTGAGGTCATGATGCCCTATTGGGCAATGACGACCCTGCCAAGCAAACTATCATCGTCAAGGCACACTGATCAGCTAGGTTAGTCATTGACTTGATGTGGCTGCACACTTGGGTAAGCGATGCACCGCCACAACGCTACACTACCCAGTGGCAGACACTCACCCTTCCATGAGGGGGTGAGTGTGGTAGCGCCTCTGAGATAGTACGCTAGTCAAAAAGTACACATCCATCTTCGAATGGATGACAGCGTCTCTACGCCGCAGGACCATCACTTCCGTTTCTTGTTCCAATAGCGGACTAGGAAATGTAGCAGACTATCCTGTGATCTTAGGATGTCGTTCTCCAGAAACTTTAACAAACCCCACTATGCCAAGAGCCTCTGCGCATTGGCATCCTGAGTCACAAAAATGCACAGATCAAGCCAATCCTGATCACACCACAACATCTTGTTACCAGAGATAAAACCAAATCAATGACCAAAAAATCAAAAAATAAAAATAAAAATAAATAAATCTTTAGCCCATCATCACGCCTATTTTCTACACAGGCGCGATGTTCACGCATATGTATTAAGAACAGATGTGCGGTTCATCGCACAAAATCACTACCAAGCACAATAACCTCGCGGTAAAGTTTCCTTCTCCAGGAGGTTCGGGCAGTTGCGGGTGATCAAGGCAAAAAAGAGGTAGGTAATCCGTACAAATCAAATTTGTACGGACCCCCCCCCCCCCAAAGAAAAACTAAGAAAAATAAAAAGTAGGACGTTAAGGGCCCTACCTGACACTGACGACACGAATTTCGGGTACTCAGGCTGACCGCAATGTCAAGAAAGGCTCGGCAGCAGGGGCTCAACTCCAACCTCAAACTATCAAATGACACAAATGAACTGAAATGAGCAATTTTGACTTGTATATCACCCTTTTCTCATAATTTTACAGTCCATAACGAGAGTTCAGAACCCCCAATTGAAAAACTGAAAGATACACATTGATCAGCACCTCATCATGTCCAAATTAGGCTTCACACATCCACGCCTAAAAAAAATCATTTTTTTAGTTATGACAGGTATGTCGTCTCTTATCGCTTTCCATTCAATGTTATTTTCGAGATGTTTGAATTGAAAATATTCCTTCACTTGGGGTATTGGTTGCAGGTATTACAAGCATGAAAAATCACCTATTGCCTCAGCCACTGAAGATACAAGAGTAGGTATCATTCTATCCCTAGCATGATAGGCTCCCCAAAGAAGCTTTACATATCTTGACATCATTTCTCCACAGAAATTAACCATAGGTTCCAGTCACCTGACCATGTTTATCATCACCTAACCTCGCACATAATAAACATTCTTGTAGGTTGGTAGAGCCTCACCCTCCATGGCGTTTATCACTCAAGTAGACCATACATCAAAAATATGGAGCCATGACTGTAACATCCAAGTTCGGGAAGCACTTCATGTTCATTCATCCATCATACATCAAGTCAAGTTTTACCCATATCACGATAAAACCCCTTTCCCGGACTACCATTCTCATATGCAGATCGAATACGCACCATTTCGTCTCTCACTTGGCCTATCACACCCCCATCAACATAGCCCGTTTGTGAAAATTTTCATCTGCTTCACCACCCTCGTACCGAGACCAACCAATGGGGCCCCTACCCTCAGAAAAACACCATCCTCACACCATAGTGACAGATTAGTTTCATGTTTATTGGGCACTCGTCTCCGTGCTTGTATATCCAAACCCATTCTATATTCTTTTGGCAAGTGTACAAATATTTTTTAGGAGAACCCTCCCACCCATCCATCCACATTTCTCACTTGGCAGCAGTCCCTAATCACCCTTGGTTGGAGCTTCACATTCTTTACCCAACCCCACCATGACACTCATAAGAACCACATACCCACCTCGGACATCCTACCGACTCCAGGGATTTCCTTACCAGAAATTGTTATGATTGTCATCGCTTGCATTTACAAGCTTCGACCTTGTGCCATTGAACTTCCATCATCAGTTATATACATTTATCATCATCATGCCTAAGTTAACCTATCACACCCCTCCTTGCTACATCAGAGATCTTGGTCCCTTGCATCAATACTCCTTTCGGTCAGTTGAGGCTTCCTTCTTGTAGACTTCAACAACCATATTCCAAGAAGGAGGTAGTATCTTGGATGGCTCCTCGCCTCAACAGGGGCATCCAAAGATGGCACTATGGGAGTCATCATTGCCCATTGATGTCATTTATCCTCTTGACATTCGACTTCAATATAAGCTTTCATGTCAAGATGGTATCGTACTTCACATCCATTGCACTCTATCATAATTTGTCAAAGATCCATGACATCATAAGCATCCCTTTCAACAATGCTTACATGGGAAGGTCCTGTTATGTCTCTGTAACAAGCAAGATTGGCAAAGTCCGATCACAGAGTTAACATCGTTTCAACCAACTTTGGGATTCTAGGATCTAGCCCTCCTGAATCCGGAGAGGGATCTCTCCAATATGTACAAAGATGGATATTGTCTTTGAAGTTTGGGGTGATGATATTAGGCTAGTTATGAAGGCCAAGGGTTTTGTTTGGTTTTCTTAGATGGTTGAGCATAGTTGCTGTCTGAGACGGAAAGATCTATATGCAAATAGGTTCAAAGGTGAGACGTTGCAAGTAACGAGATAAGCTTTGATTCTAAAGAAAGATGATGGCAAATTTCAGTCCATTGGGCTATGGAGTCATAAGGGAATTTAATTGAAACAAC
The DNA here is from genome assembly GCA_034641835.2 of Pinus albicaulis. Taxonomy (NCBI): domain Eukaryota; kingdom Viridiplantae; phylum Streptophyta; class Pinopsida; order Pinales; family Pinaceae; genus Pinus; species Pinus albicaulis. The sequence goes on from CM076577.1 coordinate 1,400,398,925, forward strand.
CAGGTTCAAGATTAATCTATGGGGCAAGTCATCTAGGCCTAAGGATCTCTTTGAAGTTTGATTTATGGAATGGGGTGATACAACAAGAAAGGGAATCAATAGATGCAGAACAAAGAGCAGCCCAGGATCTGGTAAGTACTTTGAAACTAGCCAGCCTTTGACCAGGCACTTAAGAAAATCATAGAAGCAAACTAGGATCTGGTAAGTGCTTTGAAACTATCCAGCCTTTGATACACTTCTAAAAGAAAACAGATTAAAAACAAAGGGAAACTTGAAAGGCAACCTTTGGAGCAGAAACTAGTGGGCAGGGCTCACCTTTCTCCTCATCTTAGTTTCTCCTTTACTTAGTTACTTTCCAAGACAATCACCAAGATAACACAGAATTGCCCAAGCTCTGATAAGTACTTTGAAACTAGTCAGCTTTTGACACATCCTAAGGGAAACAGACAAATAGTTGAGCAAACAAGAAAGGGACTCAGGGCTAACCTTTGATTTCCTCAATTCATTCCTTACACAACATATATGAAAGTAACATTCAAAAACAACATTCAGCAGTGACGAAAAGATGAGGGAACGCCAGCATCTCTGTACTTAGACTAAATTAAATCATTTCTAAATAACACAATAAGAAGAAAACATTGGGATAAAGATTTTTCAGCCAAAGAAGGTCACTGGTGTACAGCAAACTCTAACAATGTTTAAACTGTTTTTTATAGTAGAAAATGAAACAAATTGAAAACAAAAATAAAATAACAAGTTACAGTGAGAATAACATCACCATCAGCATAGACCAGGATCCCATAAATCAACTTGTATTGATTGCTTCAAACCGGTTACAATCTTCAAATCCAGTGTTTTAATACATCTCTTCTTCACAACCTAACCTATTGGTCACAAGCAGAGCTCCAAGAGCCCATGAAACCACTATTTACAGTCAAGAGTTTTCCACTCAGAAATAGCCACAGCGCTTCAGCAATTATATTGACAACCAACTAATCCAACCCCTCACTCATCTTCTATTGAAGTATTTATAGAAGGATGAGGAGGTGAGATCTGTTTTTAAAAGATCTCAAACACAATCAATGCAGAATTAATGTCTTCCTGACCCCGAGAGGTTTGATGAAGAAATTCTACAGGTGTTACATTGCATTAATGTGTTTATACTTTAAGAAGTAAGCTCGAAGAGAGCTTATATTGACCTTTGAGGCTCTGCGTACTGTTAGGGTTACTGCAGACGTTCTGTCGTTGAAATCCGGTGCAGTAATAACTCCTTTGGTTGTTCGAGGCATAATATATGATCCTGTTCAATAAATTCATCCTCTGTTTGGGCTTTCTGAGGCAATAGGTGGCACTGTGGTGGTTGAGGAATCAATTCACCTCAAAGTATGGCGGTGAAAGCGATCTGACTGATGAACGCCTTTAGGTTTTGCTTTAATCCGCGTTCAGAACCGGGAATTAGGCTTTTGATAATCGTCTTAGCCGTAATCCCCGCCAATCTTCTCACAAAAACCACTGGTCTGGTTCATTTTATCTTTAACCTGATACTCTTTCTCTGCTCTGATTTTTGGCGGCCATCTTCAAGCTTTGCAGGGACGCGCGGCAACCAAAGCTCATGAAACTTTGTAAATATCTCTGTTCTTCTCCGTATGATCAATTCCATGGACAAACCGGGAGGATTGGAGTCGTCACTCTCATCCTTCAGATTTCGTAGAATACGAAGAAAAACCCTTTGAAAACCTGCAAAAAACAAGAAAAATGAGGAAATCCTGCGTTATATGGGCAAACTACATCGGAGGGCGTGCGGGTGGATGGAGAAATCGGAACCGTTGATCGTATCGCGATCAACGGTCGGGAGTAATTTTGAAGAGTCAATGGGACAAAGGTGGACCTTTCAATGGAATCAGGAGAATAAAGGAGAGCCGTCGATCTACGGAGATCGACGGTGGGGATCGGCTATCGAATGCGCAAGAAAAGAATTATCGGGCGGGCGAGTTTGTTAGCAGGTGAGCGGGAAAGGAAAATAGGGACCGTCGGATAGGAGGATCTAGATCCGACGGCAGGGATGAATCCCGCTGCGGGGCCACGGGACAAAGCTTAACGTGCGGGGAAAAAACTTGACACGGCGGTTTTGGAGTGAGGTGGAAGACACGTGTCGGCCAGCGGGTGGAATCGCTGGCCGACGGGGGGAAACCGTTTTAACGCGGAAAGCGGTGCGGGCACAAAACCACGAGTTTTTGAAAACAGGCGCCGGGGACCGGGGGGGGTCCACCAGGGGAAGACTGACTCCGCGCCGTTGATCTGTGGGATAGATCAACGGCGGAGTTTTAATAATATTTTCTTTGTTGGAAAAATAAAACAAACCCGTTTTCGCATTTTACAAATGTTTTCAATGTTTTTTGGGTAATGAATTATTTCCGAGGGTTAAGCGCCTGGCGGTCTTAGCACACGGTTTCGGGCGTCGGGGCATATGGAGGGAGAAACGGAAAGGGGCTTAGCCTGAGGGGCTAAAACCTAACGCATAGAAACACATGTTTTTCTACGGTTTTAATGATTTTTTGCAAAAGGGGAAGGGTTCTGATAGGTCAAAAAGTGGGTTTTTGACCTTAAGAAATGAGGTTTAATAGAGGAACAAGGAATATAAAAGGGTTTGATGGGGTTTTTATGGATAAAAGAAAACTTGAAGGAAAGAGGAAAAGATGGAAGGAGGGGAGAGAAAAAGGAGGAGGATGCAGCAATATTTCACTTGGATTTTTATGGAACAACAGAGGCAAAGATGGGGAAAGTATAAGGAACCAACCCAGCGGTTCATGATCTTGCCAATCAGACTTCAAGCACCAACAATTTCAGGCTTGAATTTGTTTCTTGGAGGCTGCAAAGAATATTTAGCCACCAGCTGATATATTTTGAAAAATATAGGTGGCTAACAGTGGCTCCACTTGGGGATGGCGTCTTCTTGAAGATGTCAAGAATTCAGACTTGATTTCTCTGGGATGCTGACTGGTGTCTGATGTCTGATCATTCTCTCTTGCTTTTCTTCTGGACAAAGCAAGGTCAGTTATGAAAGAAAGCTGAATTACATCAATACAACTTCTACCTACCCCGATCCTACTGATCTAACATTTTTTTTTTTTTCAGCAGAGTGCGTTTGGATTGGCAAACTCTTAACAAAACATTTTATTCTTTTGAAAGCAGTAAATCTAATCTACTTCTACTCCTTATTTCTCCCCGAACTCAGATTAAACAGTTGAGTTCGGATATTCCTCTACCTATTCTACTGTTTGCTGGGATTAAACAGTCCAACAAACTTTCATTCTCTAAATTCGACAGTAGAAATTTAAAAATAGCTAAGCCAAGATTGAGCTGTGTGACTTGCTATGATCTATGGCATAAAGACAAGCTGCACATAGATTATTATTTGCAGAAAATTTTAAATCAAAACAGAAGGCTTAAGATCTGAAAGTTTCTTATTAGGGCCTTCTTTTTTCCTTTCAGCTCTGTTTTTGCTTTTTCGTTGAGCTATGTCTTCCTTTCCTTCTGGTTCAAGTTTTAAGCTGATTAGAACCAGGTCTTCACATTCTTTGACTCAGAATTTAAAACAGCTTTGAGTCTTTGCTTTGGAAACTTTGGTTCAGATTTTGAGTTTGTTTGAACTTTAATTTCTACCCTACCCTATCTACTGATAAGCCATGATTAAACAGTTTGGCAAATCAAATTTGCTACCCTATCAGCAGAAAATTGAAAGCTAATCAGTCAAGATTAAACAGTTTGACCGATTAGAAGTGTGTTTCAAGGAGTGGCATTTAGGCTTGCACACTTTTAGATTCATTTCTCTTTTTGGCATGGGGCCTTGCTTTTCTTGTTTTTCATTTCTGCCCTCTTTTCTTTCTTTCTTTGTTTTTTTTGTATTTTTTAATTCTTCATAGCTTTAAATGCAAAGATGGATGAAGTATTTACAATGAAAAAAGGTGAAAAGGCTTCAGAATATGAAATAATTTTTAAGAAAGATAATGCTTGAGCATCCTGCCATTGACAGGACCCCCAAACAATTCTGCTCCACTCAATTCTTGTAAGAAAAATGCATTGTTCCCAGCAACTGAATGAATGGAGTAAGGGCCAAGCCATAGATTGTCAAATTTACTGCTTCTGTCTTCCTTTTGGAATGTCACCTTAAACTTAATTCAACTCATGAAAATCTGTTCTTGTCTTTTTCATTTTCACCACTTATACTTTGAGTTAGCTATAATGCTCGTTGTAAAGAAATTTCCTTCATTCATTAGATAAACCCATTATTTGATTATCACTTTCACTGAATTTCTATTTGAACCTAACCAGATCATGAAAGAAAACTGTCTCTCGTATCACACAAGTCGGAAAGGTGACATACCAATGGATCTCTTCGAAGCCAATTACAACACAAGGTATGGACCAATGAAAGCCAAGACTTATTCGTTTTCCACGCTTTATTATTTGTCCACTAAAGCTTATGAAGACTTCAAAAAGACCAACATTCTATGTTAATGTTTATTTTCGCCCTAACAGCACTGGATACTTATGACAAAATTCAACCATTTTCTTTGACCCAAATGCTGCTGCATTATCTGTGATCATCTTGGTAGGACAGCCAAATCTGGATAGGATGTTGGTTTCTATGAATTTAATGATGACTGAATCATTGGTCATCAGAATCGTCTTCAACCACGAGTTGAAGAGTCCCGTTCGTGATAATGATCCATTTGCCGAGCGTAAGACACGGCGGCGTGATTTCTCCTATGAAGTCGAGTCCCCACTGTTGAAAAGGGGCTTCAACGGTAATTGGATGCAGATGAAGGGGTAGCAATTTTCTCTTGCCCTCAAACAATTGGCATTTATGGCAAGTAGTTGTCATTTTGTGAACATCAGGAAAAAGGGTGGGCTAATAGAAACCAGCCCTCAAAATTTTGTTGGCTGTTGACTTCCAGTACAAATGGCCTCCACACTCTCCTTCATGGAACTCCTGCTTAATTTTTTCTGCATCAAACTCAGGCAAACGTTTAAGCAATATGCTACTTGCATTTTTCCAATAAAGACATTTATCAATAATGTAATAGTTTACAGCTTTTAACTTTAGGAATCTTTCCTTTGTTTTGGATAAACCAGGAGGCGTATTCAGATTAAGCAAAACATAAAACAATATCTCAATATTCTAAATATTATCCCAAAACAACTCTGCTTTAGAGTTGAGGCCTCCCCACTATCCAGCATTTATCATATTAATATCATGAACTTCACAATTTGATTCAGCCATTAGCCTGGCTAGACCCCGACCTTTGATAAGCTTTGTGGGTTTAATCTCTAAATCATATTCGAGAATAAAGAACCATCACTTTATCCATCTGGATCCCGGGTTAAAATGTCTTTTACCACCGAATTTGGGAACATGTGCACAATGACTATAATAAGACAAACTCTGGTTCTCCAGCTGTCATAAATGTTTACATGATACTCTATGATCCTAAATGCCTTGCCGAAGAACGCAATGGGTCGCTTCTCCTGGTCCTTCGTGGTTTTATCCTTCAGAAAGGACAAGCACCCTTGTAGTATGTTCTGATGCAAATGAGAAGATGTAAAAATCTTTCGAGAAATCGGGACTTATGAGAACTGGTGTTTTGGTTAACGCTTGCTTAACCAGTTCAAAGGATGTCTTTGCTTCTACGGTCCATTTCACCCCTTGTTGCTTTTTCAACATGTTTGTGATATTCCTAAGGAGCTCAGCCAAGTTTGGGATGAACCTTCTTAAAAAGTTAATCTTTCCTATGAAAGACTGCAACTCTTTGATATTTCGAGGATGAGAGATTTGCAAGATGGCGTCAATCCTCATGGGATCTATCTTTATTCTACTTATGAGAGAAGATGATGTCCAGTTTACTCCCTAATCCCATACTTTCTTGGGGTTTAAGGATATTCCAAACTTTCTGCACTTCTCGAAAACTTTCCTCAAATGTTCTAAGTGCTCTTCATCTGTTTTTGAAAACAAAGTGACATCATCAAGATATATAATGATGAAGTAGCCCAGTTCTTCCGAGAATGCTATGTCCATGGCTCTCTGAAAGGTTGCTCTAGCATTCATTAGACCAAAAGGCATTTTCACATACATGGAAGTGCCCCATCGTTTATTAAAAGGTGTCTTTAATTTATCATCAGGGTGGACTAAGACTTGATTATACCCTGAATAGCCATCTAGCAAAGAAATTCTTTTAGACCCCACCACCCTTTGTAAAATATGATCCATCTTGGGCAAAGGGTAGTTGTCTTTTAATGAAAATTTGGTTAAATTTATGAAGTCTATACAAAGCCCGATTTCTCCAGTTATCTTCCTAACAGACACCAGATTACATACCCATTCAGAATATCTAACAGGGACAATAATACCAGCATCATATATTTTCATGATCTCCTTCTGAACCAACGGCAACTGGACATGGTTTATTCTGCGCAGTTTCTGTTTGAATGGTTTTTGGTTTTCTTTAAGAGGGATTTTGTGCTGTATTATTTCAGTGTCATAGGACTTGAGATCTTCGTAACTCCATGCAAAAACATCAGAAAATTCTTTAAACAGCTCTAAGTATCTGAGTTTAATGTGAGCTGGCAAAGTTTTAGACAGTTTAATCAATCTCGGTTTTTCCTTACTGCCTATATTACGTTCTTCTACTTCAGTTTCCACAGGTTCCAGTTTTGGTTTGTTGGCCACATCATCAAAATCAAACAGTTCTTCTAGAGGGGCCAAACCCTTGGGCAGACTATCATTATTAGAATGCAGAGTTTCTATTTCTTGTGTTTCAGGTTTTGGACTTAATTCTGTTTGGCGTGTGGATGTGATAGTCTGAAGGTTTATATCCACCAGCTGTGGAGATGGTTCTTCTTCACCAAGAAAATTTTCTTCACTGCAGTCTGTATCATAATCTGAATCTGAACTATGGGTTTCAAATTCATTTCTGAATTGCATGAAGTCTTCTATTTGTTTATCTCCATCAAACACCTGCCAATATTTCTTTTTATCTGGGATAGCTGGTCTGAATTTTATTTGAGAGGTGTCATCATACAGCATTGGGCAGGTTCTAGCAGCAAAGGCTAAATTGTGGGCTGCAATGTTCCTTTTCCTTGGGACGAAAGATAAGGTGTACTCGTCAAATGTTTTTAAAAGATCAATGACATCATTCCTGTAGGCTCTAAGTCTGGGGTGGTTTGCATTATACTCCCTATTAACATGCCTAATGATTAATTCAGAATCCCCATATACATTGATTCTCTTGGCACCTAGTTTTTTCAAAAGATGCAAGCCCAAGAGAAGGGATTCATATTCTGCTATGTTGTTGGAACACTGAAAGTTTAATTTGCATGAGATGCATTCTGTATGATCGTTTCAGAGTTAGTGATCCAGACACCTGCACCTGCATTTGTTTTGGTGCACGACCCATCAAAATACATAGTCCAGAGAGGCAGATTTTCAGTTTGAGGAATGGACTTTGTATTGTTTGATTCCCCAAGTTTTTCATCAAGTTGAGGACTGTCATTCTGACTGTCAAGTTTTGAGCTCACAGGATTGATAACTAAGATTTCCAGATCTGTGTTAAATTTGCTAGGACTTTCAGACACAGTATATTGTTCTGGAAATTCGACATCATTTTCCTCCTTTTTAACCCCAGCCATGGACTCTTCCGGAATAATTTGTTCAGTGAGTGTTTCATTATTTAACATGATAAAAGAATCAAGGCTCGTGTTTATAGCATAGAGTGGGGAGTTTTGAGGCCGATCCTGACTTGTTACTATGTACTGCATGTGAGATTCCCTATAAAGCCTCCTATTTTGATTGAAGACAGGGATGGTTGCATAGGTCATGTCCATTTGCATAGTCCCCTGTAACTTAGCCCCCCAAGATCTAGATAAAAGCATTTCATACTTCGGGGGGACATCAGCCACAACAACATCCATGACTAAACATTTGGCTGGAATTTGGGCTAGATTAACACAGAGATCTCTAATCAATCCTAGACACTTAACTCGCCTGAGTCAAAAGAATATAAATCTTTATAAGGTCTGGTAATTTCAAGACCCAGGATTTCCATTACAGCTTTTGGCATTAAATTATGGGAAGCGCCTGAGTCATGCATAGCATTGTGCAGAATTTTGTCATGAATTTTTAAGCTTACATAAAAGGGAGGGATAGGACCCTCCTGGAACTTTCCTTCAATCTCGGGACCAAAAATAAGCTCTGGTTGGTCATCATTAAGGTTGAGGGTGTCTTCATTATTTTCTAAGTTCAAAGCCTTCAAAATTTTGGACCTATATACAAGCCGGGTACAACTCAGCTTAAAGGACAGAGATTTTGATCTTTGGGTTCGAAGACAGTCAATGGCCGAAAAGTTTAGATTCTACTGAGTACTAACTTCACTCTCTTGTTTATCGCCTTCCTTTGTCCACAATGTTTGCCGCTTCATTCTATCTACAATTGAAGTGGCTTATTTTGGTGGAGCATCAGCAGAGGTGCTAGTATCAATGTTTTTGCACTCTGCTTTTCGATGTTTTGAGTGTTTTTCCTGATTGCACCGCAACTGTCAGCTCATCATTTTGTCCTTGTGTCCTGATTGTCTTAGCTCTGTACAAATATGAGAAGGTATTCACTGATTTGACGGTTTTATTAATTTCTGCAGTGTTTGTTGATTAGATCCCCATTGAAGTTCATATTCCTTTAAAGGTTCTATAACCGCGTTTTCCATGTTCTGATAATAATTTTCATTATCATTTCTTTTGTCGTCGTAAGGTGTATAAAGACCTTGTTTATCATCATAATGAACCTCAAAGTCATCATCATCTACCCCAAATAATTTTATATCATCCTCCTCTGTTATTTGTTCTGCTTTCTCAACCTCACTTAAAAAATTTTGATGAAAGGGAGGGGTGATATGTTGATCATCTTCCCGGGGTCTGTTTGGAGGCTGATTTCTACTAATATTCTGATTCTGGCTTTGGTTTCTGTTTTGAGGAGTGTTTTGATTTAAACTTGCTTGTGCTCTCTCTAGAATGCTCTTTTTCTTCATCATTTCTTCCATCATTCTTTCCATCTTTGAGCTTGAAGTGGAAGGGGTGGATTCCTCTCTAAAAGACACTTTCTTTTCAGCTTTCATCCTTGCTCTTTTCTCCATAAGTATGAGGGGTGGTGCAGACAGCGCTGGAGGCGTGTTATATCAAAGCCGACGCATTTAACATGTCAAACTCTGCATTATTTGTCATATATAAACGCTGTGACTGTGTTATATGGAATGCATATGGGGAGCAGTGATACCAATGGAGAGCACAGGGATAATGCGTATGGGGAGCAGTGTATGGTGAGCGCAGGGTATGGTGAGCGCAGTGAGCCCGAGAGCGAGTTGCAGCGTTAATGCACGATGGTAAAATAACAAGCGTTGTAATGTAATGACAGTGGTAATATAAAAATATGCGCAGGCAGACAGCATATAGTTGGTAGCGCAGACAGGAGGGCGAAGTGCTGTAGGGAAGAGAGGGAGGTGAGGGCGCAGGAAGAAAAGGAGGGGGGAGGTGAGGGCGCAGGAAGAAAAGGAGGGGGGAGGTGAGCGCAGGGATAAATGGAGCGTAGGGAGAATGAGTGAGGCCCAAAAGGGCCGTTACAAAAAAAAATTGAATTTGAATCTGCAGAAGACAGTTGCAAGACTGCTGGACTGGCAGAGCCTGCAATTTGCAGATTGACAGAGCCTGCAGTCTGCAGGAGCTGGAGCTGCAAATGTCAGTGCTATTTAGGGGAAAAAAAAATGCAGAATAACAGTCTAGCAGTTAATGAGCAGCAAAAACATTAAAAAATATTAACTGAGCAAAGGGTAGGGAGTTACACCACAGGGTAGAAATGCCAAATGTGGAGCTGGCTCTGATACCATATCAAACCAGGAGGTAACTCCTCAAAACTGCAATGTATATTAGCTGAAGAATGTACATGCTTATATAGATGGGAGGTGAGGCTATTGGGATTCAGCTCCCAATGACTCTTGGCCTTCCTTATTTCCTAATAACAAATAATATACAAAAATAAATGTGCACACCCATCCATAGGATTAGGTGTCAACAAGTATGAATCTTTTTAGGAGCCACAATGTTTATGGGATTAGACCCAATCTAAACAAGAAAAGTTCAACCAGATATGACAATCTTTAGACGGTTAACTAATCTGTTTTCTCAATTCGAATCCTACAATCCTTTAACTGAATTTGAATGATTTTTATAATGATAAGGGTTCTTTCCAGTGGAGTCTTAAGGTCTGTTCAGGATGGTGGAGTTGCCAGGTGGAAGGTCCAGAGTGTTTTCAAAGGAATGCACTGTCCACCACAGTGTTCGTGAAACATTCTTCTTCAAGGATATCTCGAAACACAACAAACTCTAACCAGAGATTGACTGGGAGGGCATTCACTAGATGTGTCACCCCCTAAAAGAGGATGAGATCCAGAGGCTACCTGGCCTTTTCCAGACTCTGTCTAAGAGTATAGAGTAAAACACATCAAAGACATATACAAGTATCAAAACTTATGTTTTACTACCAATCTGAAATGTTTTTGGTATTTTCTGAATTGTTTATATTTGTGGTTTTTTGAAAGAATGTCCTAGCTTTGCCTCAAAACTTAGCTACGGTTAAGAAACAAAGACAGTCTATCCTTGTGGCTAAGCTAGCTGATTTCCCAAGGTTAGATAAAGACTTAAAAGAACCCTAGGATTGACCTAGTTTGTCACTGATTCAAACGAGTTTTACCATGATTACCATTCTTTGGTAGTGCTTGAAAAGGCTGCTTTTTACTCTCAAGATGTTTATATGAGGATTCTGAGGTAAGAGTCCCCAGCAGAGTCGCCAGAAATGTTAGTTCCTGGTGGCTCAGCTGCAAAATAGATCAATTGTCATGGGACCAGAGATTTTGGGTTAAACTTCCCCAGTGGAGTCGCCAGAAATGTTAGGTCTCTGTAACAAGCAAGATTGGCAAAGTCCGATCACAGAGTTAACATCATTTCAACCAACTTTGGGATTCTAGGATCTAGCCCTCCTGAATCCGGAGAGGGATCTCTCCAATATGTACAAAGATGGATATTGTCTTTGAAGTTTAGGGTGATGATATTAGACTAGTTATGAAGGCCAAGGGTTTTGTTTGGTTTTCTTGGATGGTTGAACATAGTTGTTGTCTGAGACGGAAAGATCTATATGCAAATAGGTTCAAAGGTGAGAAGTTGCAAGTAAACGAAATAAGCTTCAATTCTAAAGAGAGATGATGGAAAGTTTTCAATCCATTGGGCTATGGAGTCATAAGGGAATTTAATTGAAACATCCAGGTTCAAGAGTAATCTATGGGGCAAGTCATCTAGGCCTAAGGATCTCTTTGAAGTTTGATTTATGGAATGGGGTGATACAACAAGAAAGGGAATCAACAGATGCAGAACGAAGAGCAGCCCAGGATCTGGTAAGTACTTTGAAACTAGCCAGCCTTTGACCAGGCACTTCAAATAGAAAACAGATAAAAAACAAAGGGAAACTTGAAGGCAACCTTTAGAGCAGAAACTAGTGGGCAGGGCTCACCTTTCTCCTCATCTTAGTTCTCCTTTACTTAGTTACTTCCAAGACAATCACCAAGATAACACAGAATGGCCCAAGATCTGATAAGTACTTTGAAACTAGTCATCTTTTGACACATCCTAAGGGAAACAGACAAATAGTTGAGCAAACAAGAAAGGGACTCAGGGCTAACCTTTGATTTCCTCAATTCATTCCTTACACAACATATATGAAAGTAACATTTAAAAACAACATTCAGCAGTGACGAAAAGATGAGGGAACGCCAACATCTCTGTGCTTAGACTGAATTAAATCATTTCTAAATAACACAATAAGAAGAAAACATTGGGATAAAGATTTTTCAGCCAGAGAAGGTCACTGGTGTACAGCAAACTCTAACACTGTTTAAACTGTTCTTTATAGTAGAAGATGAAACAAAATTGAAAATAGAAATAAAATGACAAGTTACAGTGAGAATAACATCACCATCGGCATAGACCAGGATCCCATAAATCAGCTTGTATTGATTGCTTCAAACCGGTTACAATCTTCAAATCCAGTGTTTTAATTCATCTCTTTTCACAGTCTAACCTATCTGTTACAAGCAGAGCTCCAAGAGCCCATGAAACCACTATTTACAGTCAATAGTTTTCCACTCATAAATAGCTACAGCGCTTCAGCAATTATATTGACAACCAACTAATCCAACCCCTCACTCATCTTCTACTGAAGTATTTATAGAAGGATGAGGAGGTGAGATCCGTTTTAAAAGATCTCAAACACAATCAATGCAGAATTAATGTCTTCCTGACCCCGAGAGGTTCGATGAAGAAATTCTACAGGTGTTACATTGCATTAATGTGTTTATACTTAAGAAGTAAGCTCGAAGAGAGCTTATATTGACCTTTGAGGCTCGGCGTACTGTTAGGGTTACTCTGCAGACATTCTGTCGTTGAAATCCGGTGCAGTAATAACTTCTTTGGTTGTTCGAGGCATAATATCTGATCCTGTTCAATAAATTCATCCTCTGATTGAGCTTTCTGAGGCAATAGGTGGCACTGTGGTGGTTGAGGAATCAATTCGCCTCGAAGTATGGCGGTGGAGGCGATCTGTCTGCCGAACACTTTTAGGTTTTGCTTTAATCTGTGTTCTGAGCCAGGGATTAGGCTTTTGATAACCGTCTTAGCCGTAATCCCCTCCAATCTTCTCACAAAACCACTGCTCTGGTTCATTCTACCTTTAATCTGCTACTCTTTCTCCGCTATGATATTGGCGGCCTTTTTCAAGCTTTGCA